>VXBQ01006521.1:205631-261447 GCA_013400175.1 Phainopepla nitens | reverse complement strand
ATAATAATAATAATAATAATAATAATAATAATAATAATAATAATAATAATAATAATAATATTATATTCCCAGCATTTAAAGTGCAATTCCCTTGCTTTTAACCCCACATTGAAGGACTCTGTCGCCATGACTAAAATCCCACTTTGGTGGCTCAAGGACTTGGTGGCATTGGCTGAGCAGAGGCTCTGGTGCTGTGTCCTAGAGAAATCATGGATTCTAATGTCTCTGCCATTCCCATATCATCATGTTACTTAAATCCTTTCTGGGTGAAACACTGAGATTGTTTTGAGAGAAATGCACTGATTTTGCTTCTGAAAGGTCCACACTGACAAGGCTCAGGTTAAAGGCTGAGCCTGGGGTCAGTTTTAGGCTTAGCCTCTGGCTTTGGCAGGCTCAGTTAATCCTTTGGGAGGGTTTTAGCCATGCACCAACAGTACCAATAGTGACCACTAAATTCAGCTTTATTGGCTGAATTATCTCTGATGCCACAAGACCACCACTCAAAAGTGACCTTCGTAGTTGATCTGGTTCTAATTATAATCCAAGTAGTTTTAAACATTCATTTAAATGTCTTCTTAATTGCAACCTAATTTCTTCAATTGTAGCCCATTCATCAGTTGTTAATCATTTTTTAATTGTGTGGAAAGTTTGAAGGGTTAATAACAAGTCATTTGTTAGCTAGAGGTCATGAAAAGGGTTATAAAAATTGCTTGGCTAATTTTAAATAATAAATTAACAAATTGATGTCTTTCCAAATTTTAAGGTGTTTCAATATTTGCAATATTGCAAAATTATTGCAGGTCAGGAAGGATGGATTGTATTTCTTGTACAAATATGGATTTTGGATGTGTGTTATAAATTAAACTCTGTTGCTCTTGCTTCTCAAGGAAATAGTGAATGACAAAATGAGCATTTTTTAACGGTGGTTTAATTGGAATTGGATGGAAGTGACTGAGAATTCTGATGGTCATCTTTTAAGGCATGCACATTATGTGAAAGAAACAAAGGGGAAAGAGAAGCATTGCCTTTTCCAAGGTATATATTTTTTAAATAACGTCTCTTGACTGTTTCTAATAAGAGCAGCTGTGAGCAGGAGTCAGTGGAAGAAGAAAGGATGTGAAGCTGAAATAAAACAGTGTTTGGGATCACATTCATCACATCCGTGCATTCGGATCTGATGTTTCAGTCCATGCCTGCCTTGCTCTCCTTCCCAGCGATGACCTTGTTCTTCACTTCAGGCTCATTCCAGGAGGGAATCTGGGCACTGGGAGATGCTAGGGGTGTTTTCTTACGGAAAATCAGAGACTCTCTGCACCTTGGTAGTGTTAGGCTGAGATTCAAGGTGATGTGAAGCCCCAGCTGGAATAAATGTCTCAGCAGTTCCTTCTCTTTGGATACAGGATCATGATGTCAGTCTGAGCATTGGGAGTCTGGGAAAATCCCTGTCACTCTGTAAAAGAATTTACAGGAGTAACAAGAGTCTGAACTGTGCTGAAATAATCCTGCATTGCACTCCTTACACTGCAGCAGTTGAAAGCAAAATTCCTCTGTACCTTCCACAGGCTGGAAATAGGCAGAGTGATGGCTACAACTGGTTATATTTTCCTATGAGTGGTGGGGTAGCAGGGCAAGACAAAAATCCTGCACAGAGAGACAGCCTTGCTAAGAATTCTGTCTTTTAAAAAGTAGAGGGATTCCTCACTCTTTTTCCTCTCCTAAATACAGACATTCCCCAAATCATGACATTTTCACAAATAGTCTATTCTGTAGAGATCAAATTTTCCATTTATTTCCCTAGTCATCCTCCTTTGCCTCACTTCTCAGCTTAGTATTTTGTAAGTTTTGCTCCTGGTAAGAAATCCTACTTTCCTCTGCTCTCGCAGCGGCCTCAGGGACGTCAGGGAGGTGATTTAGTGCTGGGTTTCTATCGGAAGGTCCCTCCATTCAGCTGTAATTTAGAGCCATTGCTTAAATCCCCCCGAAAGTTCACTTCTGGGAGCGTCCCTCCTTTGTACCCAGCCCGGGAAATAAAAATGCACATTTTTAGAGGAGGTTCAAATCAGCATCTGGGCAGGAGTGAGGATGGTGATTGGAAATTGAAAGCGGCTCTTTGCCATATATCAAGGAGGTATTTAGGATATATCATCTTTCCTGATGGGATGGGAAGGGAGCTGCAGGCAAAGCTCACGTATGGAGCGCTCTCACCGGAAGGAACAGATTACCAGAGGGAAAAACCCTTCAGACAAAGCCTATGGAGCAGCCCAAGAATACTCTGTCCTGTTGGGACTTTCTAACCCCAGTGAACTCTATCCTTATCCTTTCTTTCCTGCTTTTCCCTCTCACCACATTTACCCCTGAGACTGGCAGCACTAAGAAATTTGTTTCCCCTCAAAAAAATAGGAAGAGAAGAAAAAAAAAAAATCCAAGGGAAGGGATAAAGCCCAATTCTCCTGACCCCGATGTCTCACACAAATCATGTTATGGGAGGTGCACTTGGAGGGCTCTGTATGGCAGCCACAAGGCAAAATCCAGTATGAACTGGGTCCAGCTAGGAAACTATCCACTTCACAGCTAGAGATTGATCTGATTTTATCAGTTCAAGTATGTTTTATATCTTGCTTTGTATTTCCCAGCATGAAACACTTCTTTTTGTCCCTTAAAAAAAAAAAAAAGAAAATAAATTGCAGATTAAGGGTGATTTTCAAATGAAGAGAAAACTTCTCTCACTTCCTTGTACTAACTCTCTGCACAGGATGGTGATGGAGCTGGAATCCAGCACAGTCTGGGTTAATTTCTGTAAAATTGGTGCTCATTCCATGAGGAGATGTTTTACTATGGGGACTTTGTGCAGACAGCATGGAGCAGACCCGCAAAAGACTGCTCCTTAATTTTGTTTGTTTGTTTGCTTATTTTTTGAGGTTGACCCATGTTGCTTCTTTATTATGAAAGCCTCTAAGAGTTTTCTGTTTGTATTTGTTTTACATTTTTTGAAAAAGTATATTGCTTGTGTCTTAAAAATACCATAAATACAAATTTACTTCTGCTTTCCTGGAAGTGTGGTTGTGTTTGCAAAGATACTCAGTGCTCTGGAATCTTAACTGGAGAGACAAGGTAGTTTTTAAGGAAAGTTATTTATGTTTGTTACGTTGATATTAATAGTGTTAAATATTGACAGAAAGCAACCCCAAAAGCAGAAAACACTAAATGTTTGGTTGCTAAGTTCCTTTACTTATCAAGCTCTTCTTGCCTTGATGTCGGCATTTCAGTGCCAGTCAGGGAATTCTTGTTGTGACAGGAGGGGAAGCCCCACACAAGAGGTCGAGGGGAAGGAGCTCTTCGCTAAAACCTGCTCTGAGGAGTCATCCCAGCCTAGCCTCAACCTGGGACTGTGGGGAGAGGAAACTTGGGCAGAAATAAATTAAATTCTTCTATTTGTCAAGGGTTCTGAACAGAACATTGCAGGTAACTTTTAAATGTGTAGAAGAATGGGCACTTCATCCACAGCTGTGTGGAACAGTGCTCTGATCCAACAGTTCTGAGCAGCTGAAAATGCTTCTCTTGGCTTTCACCTTTGTAACTGTGTAAAAGTGAAATAAAGCCCAAGCCCTTGTGCTGATATCAATCTGTAAAGCTCCAGCATTTGTGTAGCTCTTAAGCATAGGGCTGATTATATATATGGAATGTAATTTAGTAACGATCTTAACTTTAAACAATTCTCTTTATACGGACAGTTTTTCTTCAGTGAGTGATTTTCTTCGTCTAAATGTAGAGCTTGATATATAAAAATATATGTATGAAGAATATAAAGCTTGATAAAATTTTTGGGATTTCTCTGCTGTATTCTGATCAAGATACCAGAGCAGTTGGCAATGAAGTGAACTCATTGTTTTGGAAAAGCTCTTCGTTTTTTCATCCTGCTCTGTTACTGTGCTTTTGAGACCTATCCTTGGCTACTTGTTTAATTTTTTGTGTTCCAACCAACCAACCTGTCCCTTATGGATTTGGTTTGTGGATTTGAAATGGAGCCTTCAAAGGAGCACTGGGGCAGACTCAGGTGAGGTTGTTTTTTCTTTCCCCTACTGTTTCTAGGGTCTGGAAGTACCCCAGCTTCCCAGGCTGTGCAAGTAGTAAGAAGAGTGGTTTTAAAATTCTGACTTTATCCCGCCTGATGTGCTTTAAAAGAGTGAGAAAAGGTAATGGAGTAAGAAAGGATGAGTGACTCCAGATCGTGTCTTGGTAGGAATTCATTTCCTATGATTACTGAATTAATGTGATCAGCACCCAAGGTCTGTAACGGACAGGAAACATCCAGAGGGATTAGAGCAGTACTGAGCAGGTTTCGATCCAAGGAACTCTTTGTATAGGAGGACGTCATTAAAACCTCTGTGTTAATTGTTAGAGAGTGCATTGGTTTGGGATTCCTCCATAAAAATTAATATTTGCCTTACCTTAGAGTAGAGGCTCTCTCTGACCCTCTACTTAGGGATTCTCATGATTATTTAAGATTTCAGGCATTTAGTGGGGTGTGTCCTTGTTCAGAGGGTGACTTTTGACTGTGTCTATTAAATAGAATTGTTGCAGTGGGCAGAGTGTCAGCAGTGTCCATGGAACACGTGAAGGTGCACTGTGACCTGAGGGCTCCCTGTGAAATATTACAACCTGACTGCCTTGGCTTTCTCCTCCTGGAATCTCCAGGCTTCTTTACACAGTGGAGCTGCTTATAGAAAAAAAATTCTCCTACTTCCAGAAGCAGTAAATGGTAAACAGACCAGAGGGTGATCCAGCCCTTTCTCCCCTGAGCCTTTCCAGGGGAAATTTTCTGGGAATTACTTTAGCAGAGCCTCTTGAAGAGTCATGAAATACACAGCGATGAGATCACAAGGACTCTCTTTAATAGGATTTCTTTTTTGGGGTCCCAGGAGTAATGTCATGCCAATAATTCACCACTGCAGCTCCCTTTCTGTTTCCTACCAGCGGTAAAGAACCCTAAATAGCTTCCTTTGGAAAAAAGCATCCTGAGTTCAAGGGCCTGATCCAAAATGCGCAGCAGTCAGCAAACACTGGTTGCAGTAATCTTTGCACAAATCTGATGCCAAACATCTTTGACACTAGCAGGTCTCAGAATTGTGTCTGGTTCGGGTTTCAGTGTTTGTTTCACCCTTGTCCCTTAGAAAACAGAAACAAAGCAAAAAAATTCAAACCCAAAGAGCTGCAAGAAAAATGATATTTTGAAGGATGGACTTGGGCCAGACCAGGAAATGTTGAGTTATCCCATCAAATTCAGTAAAGAAAACATATTTACAGATACAGATACTGGCTTTGCATAGAGAATTCATTTAGTAAATGGGGAAATAGAACCATGTTCAAAATAAAAAACATTTCCTGAACTCACTTAACTTCTCTTTCTGGGGGAGAAATAAAATCTAGGGGAGAGGTAAGCCTTGGAGCCAGATCTTGCAGGTCATTTGAAGGGAATGTGAATAAGGCAAATGTTTTCCAGCTTCTAGATTCCAGACCTGAGGAAGGACCTGTCCTGAGGGGTTTCTGGTTGGAGAATTCAGCTGGACTCTGCAGCAGTCTCTCCCAAGTCCTCCTACAACTGAGATGCTTCCCAGAGCTCTCAGGGCTCTGTATCACCCCCAAATGGGACCTTTCTCAGGGGATCTTGTGGTCTGTCTGAGTGGGTTTGACTTAGTGGGTAAAATAGGCCCTTCAGCCATGAGGGGTTTCCATGGATTTGAGGCAAACAATTGGGAAAAGTGAGGTAAAGTGCTTTTTGACACAGTTTTAGCCTTTTCCACTTCTAAGCCTGAAACAGGAAGTGCAAAACTCAGAGAATGGGGATTTTGCAGCATTTGAGCATCACAGGATGATCTCATTTAAATGCCTTGTTCTCCCAACACTGGTATTTGGGAGGGCAGGCCAGAACAGTGGGAATTAAATCTTTGTGGTGATTTTTGGATGCCTGAGCTGTTATGCTGAGGACAACTGGTGAATGGGCTGGCACTTGTGTTTCCCTGCCCACAGTGTCTGTCCTTCAGCAACCCCCTGAAGCCTCCTCTTGCCTGTCATCTCTTCAGACAGATCATGGAGATCTCCCCCAGCCCATCCTTCTCTTAAAGAGGATGTTAAGCAGGAACACAGGATTAAAGAAAGTGAAGTTTGCTTGCAGCTGCTCTGTGCTGTCCGTTCCACTCAGCATCAGTGGGATTAAATGCCTTCTTTTGGGTGTCAGGTTCTGTCTGTGCCTAGCACTGAGTTGCCAGTACAGCCCAGTGCCCTGATCACTCTGTCTCTCGGGATTGGTTCCACCTTTATATCCATTTCCTACCCCACTGGCTGGTGTCAGCAGCCTATTTGAAGTCGAATGAATTAGAACCAAAGAAATGACTGATAAAAAATACACATTAGCACCAAGCAAACTACAAAGAAGGAATTGGCTTCCTGACATGAGCATTCAGTATCATCTGGGAACTCTCAGTGTCCAGGGATAGGCTATATTTTGCTACAAATATTTGAGCTTCATTAAAATTTTTCCCAAAGGAAAGAACCAATTCTGACGCACAAATATTATTTTTGAGTGATGAGGCACTCAGAATAAAGGTTTTCCATCATGTAAATTGTCTTTCAGTCAGAATGGTCATTGCAAAGTTATCTTTTTTTCATATATAAATATGAAATTTTCTCCAAGTACACGGATATTGACTGGACAGAGGAAATGCATGTCCCAAACTAATCTTTGGAGAGAAACATGCAAATAAAGCAGTGATAATAATGAGAATGGGCAGCTCGTGTCCATGAGCTTTTTGGGAACCAGCACAACCCTAGCTGCTATGATGGACTAAAGCCAGAGAAAGTTATCTTATTTTGGGTCATTTGTGAAACATCCTGAGTGTTGTTTTCAAAGCAAGGGAACTTTCTAGGAAATATTTCCTAAGTGTTTTCATCTGTAATCTGATGTTGAGCTGCAGCAGAGCCTGTCTCTGGGATTTAGTGCTGATCCTCTGCACCTTCATCTGTGTTAAAGCCTTTTGTTCATTTCTAACCCCTAATTTTAGTGAAATGATCTCATGAGGAACCTCAATTTGCTCGGCAGAACTCCAGGGGGTCTCACACACCTAGCTATGTGGCACATCTGTAGGAGAATTCCCGTATCTTCGGGGGAAAAAAATTACTCTGGGAATCCTGATGGCTGTTTTCCTTGGTTTCAGATCCCTAATTCTCAATTTTAAGAATTCTCAAGAGCATCCCTTCCTGCCAGGGCACCAAGCACTGCTGTTGTTCTGAATGCCTTGGAACCTATGGCAGATAAATTGAATTTTTGGGGTTTTTTTTGAGAAGATGCACTTGATATGCTTGAAATATTACCTTAAAAACAAAGTTTCCCTATTCCAGAACATGAGCTGTGTGTTAAGATGTCTTATGACATGGATTCTCTCATGAACAGAGCCTTATGCTTTTTGCTACTGCTGCATTAAAACCCCTCAAACTTGTCTTACTGATATCTTTATCAAATTCTTGTGGAAACATGTTTTTTTTTTTTTTTTTTAAAACACACACACACAGACAGACACAACCCAGCAGTGAAAGCTCTAAGTTAACGCCTCGTGTTCTTCTCAGATTTCCAAAGCACTGAGGCCTTGCGAATATGTTTCCAATATCCTCTCATCTCTCTCTGTTAGTGTTTTACTCAGCTCCATGCTGGGGAGGTCCTGACCCCGGCAATCTCCAGGGAAGGGGGTGGGAAGGGGGGTCAGGCCATGGTGGAAAGCTGCAGGCCACAGCCTGTGAAATCAGCCCCGTTTCCTCAACTCCTTTAATACATTTAACCTGGAAGAGGCCGTTGCCGGCCAAAGATTAGATTACCAATGTTGGCATGTTTGGCCTAACAAATGGCAAATGGATGACGTGCCAGGCAACAGCTAATCAGTGCTGACACAGATCCATGGGCAGGCCTTTTCCAGGAGGGGGTAGTTCATGGCTGCAGCTAGCTTTTGTCCTGACGACTGAAAGGAGAGTTGAGAAGGCCACCAGAGTACCTGTCTCTTTGAATCTCAGGGCTCCCAAACTCTGTGTCATTTTTAAAGGTCTCACTGGCCCTCTCTGAGGACGATCTAAATGTCCCGTGCTCCTCCAGGCGATAGGACACGAGAGCTTGAACCTTTGTTGTAGCAAACCTGCTCTGTGTCTCTCTCTGTATGCACCTATATCTTGACTGTCATTAATTCCTGGGCAGAAAGGAAAAGGAATTGTTTCTGCAGTGTTGGTTTGAAAGGATAGTGGGGTCACCAGCCTTGCTCAGAGCAATGTTTTTTAAAATATTTTTTGAAATGCCTTTCCATGGCCCTGGCTTTTAGAGTGTTTCTAGCTCCTTTTCTGTGACATGGCTCTCACAGAGGGGTGCAGTGGGAGGTGATGGCTGAGGTGCTGCTGTTCTCTCTGGCCCAGCAAGGCTGCTTTGCAGGGCTTGAGTTTAGTTTCAAATTCTCTGTTCTTTGGCTCCTCTAATGTCCAAAAGCCTGAGTTACATCTGTATTTTGCATAGAAGCAGGAGGTAATGGGAGGGGAGGAGCACTTTAGCACAGTAGAACATGTCACAGGCTGAAGCTTGGCATCCAGTGAGCAGCAAACAGAGCTGGATGTCAACTAAGAGATTACTGGAGATTCTACTAAGAGAACATATGTTTTGTTTGCCTCATTGAACTGATGGCATTAGATCCAAAGTCTTCATTTCTGCTTTCCTGTGAGCATTTTGAGCTCATTTGCTTCATGGCAGGATATCACTCTGGTACCTTTCTTAGAAGGCATCTGCACAGTTTTATTTTGATGCTGTTGGCAGCCTGGTCAGCTGCCAGTCAACTTTATCTTCAGTGCCTGCTTCTACTTGTAAGGATTTCTGTTGCAGATCAGATGTGCACCTAGATGCTGCAGACCTTCACAAGCCTTTTCAGGCCAAGATATATCACAGATAATGTTTCCTTGGTCCAGAGCTCATCATACTTAATTTTAGACGTTGGTCAAATCAAAGAGAACCATCTGTGTTTCTAATACAGTCATGGGAGAAAACCAGGCTGTTCTGCAGGGAGTATTCCTTCTGTCTTGAAAAGGAAGATCATGATTGAAATCAAGGAGTAGCCCTTTGGAAGCTGTTCTGTCTTTTGCAGATAAAGGGAACCCAGGTGACGAATTTAGATCTGGGAGGCTGTTAGTCATGGGAAATCAATCCCAGCTTTTGAGAGGAAATCTGTGCCAGAAGTTGAAGACTGAGTACCTCTGGGAATAATGCAAGACCTCCAGGTGCCTTCAGACCACTGCCAGTAAAGTCCTGAGACATCTACCATGTGCTGTAGCAGAAATAGGAGCTGCTGTTTGAAATTGCTTTTCTTCATGTGTACTCCCAGATTTTGGATGCTGGCTCATTGTTGGAGAAGGACATGTTTTGCCTTGGCTCCCTTGGCTCCTTTGCTATTCCTGGCTATTGGGATGACCACTGCTTTATTATGTTTGTACTGACAAGATGTCTTATCCTATTTCATTGCCAGCAGGGCCATCAAGTGCTGAAAGTGTGAGATTTGTCCTTTTAAACACAATTACAAAGAAAAGAGCCCTGAACATGGCTGCACATTAATGAAGCTCATGTGTTTTTGAGGCCTGATCCTTTTTTTGTAATTTATTTACATTCTGGCTTTGGAATGTTGTTTCTATATCCATATTTGGTTTGGGGAATACTTTGTTGTTTTGTTTAGCTTTTGTAACTGGAGGAATGAATGGATCTCTGCCTTATGGACATATGAGGGACTAGATTTCTGTAGAGGGTGAGTCTTTCTTGCCATGGTGGTGAGGCCCTGGCATGGAGTGCCCAGAGAAGCTGTGGCTGCCCCATGCCTGGAAGTGTCCAGGGCCTGGTGGGATGGGGCTTGGATCAACCTGGGATAATGGAAGGTGTCCGTGCCCATGGCAGGGGGTTGAATTGGATGGGCTTTGAGGTCCCTTCCAGTCCAAACCAGTCTAAGATTCTTTGATAAGATGGTCTTGGTTTTGTTTTACAAGTGATGGTGAACCTGCATTCGAAATGCTCACAGTCCAAGTAGAAACAAGGGAGGGAAGCAAGACAGAAAGTTGGGGGGTTTTCCCAGGATATATGTTTGCTGCTTTTGTTTTCTTCAGAAATGAAGAGAAAAAATGAAGAAATGAAGAGAAAAGGTGAGGAGGCAAAGGGGGGCAAATCAGTGCCTAAGGAGGCTGGAGCTGGGGAAGACAGAGGCTGTGCAGCTCAGGGAGGTCTCATCAACCTCTGTCTCATGCTGAAAGCTGCTCCTTGGTCATGCGTGCAAAGGGAATGAGATGGAGGCAGAGGAGGACCTGGGGGAAGGCAGAGGAGAGAGCGAAGATGTTGAAGGGGATGGGGGAAGATGTGGAAAAAACAAAACAGTTCCAGGGCAGAGGAAGGGTGGATGGTTCTGTTTAATTAGGAGGGAACATGAGCAAAATCTCCAAGAGCGCACGCATACACACGCGTGCACACACCCTCTGCTCCACACCCTCACCCCCCAGAGAAAAAAAATTCATCACACCGATTTTTTCATGGTCTGGCAGTCAAGTGATAAAATTATCAGATGAGGGTCCCATTCTCCTTTCCTGCAGTCACTTTCGCCAAGTGCACCACGTCTGAAATAATGAAGCAGATTTGATTAAATTTTCGCTGGCTGAAGCAGCCACGCTAATTTGGAGATGGGCTTATTAGTTTAATGACCGATCCGAATAATCAGAATTCATTAGCATTAGTGCCACTATTGTCAGCTCAACATTAGCCCTGGGCTCCAGTACACAAAGATGCATGGTTATATATTTATGTAGAGGGAGGCTGTGTTTATAAAGGGTGAAATGGAGAGCGGGGGGAAGCTAAAGAAAAACTATATATGTGCATTTCCATTTTTTACTCTTCTTCTTATCCTTTCCTGCATATCCTTGTCCATTAGCAATCCACTGAATGGGGAATCAAAACAAAACAAGGCTTTGTGAGAGGGTCAGTGTTGCTCTGCTCTGGGCCGTGCAGCCCAGTGCTCGGGGCAGGTGAACTTTGGGGCCCAATTTGCAGAGCAAAGCAAATGGGGTTGTTTTCCCATAAGATGCTGTTGACTTCAATGGCCATAACTTGGATCTGGAGATGCTCAGGAAGTCCTTAGGGTTTGGAGCTGGGAGAAGCCACAAGGGAAGCCCAGAGATTTTAAGGTATTTACTCTTCTTCTCTCTAACGAAATGAGTGAGCTGTCACTTGATGAAAGTCTCTCAGAAAGAGTTTGAGCCTCATTTTCTGTCACAGTGAAGGTATGATCTGGTAGTTCCTCTACCAAAATCAGTGAAGCTTGCAGAGGGTTGGCTTAAATGAAGAGAAAAGAAATTCAGTTCCCAGAGCTCTGATGGTGGTAGCAACTTAGCTGTCAGCTCCAACTACTGCTCAGTTAAATGCAATAAAACAAGATTAATTTAACATTAAGGCTGCACAGAATGTCAAAAAATACAAATTATGAACCCTGATGTTTACTCAGGCTGACTGTGTGTCATGTCTGTCTTCTGATAAACATCTTTTCATGGAGAGAATACTATATTAAGTCCTGTACTTAGCAGAAAATGCAGGAATGTGCAAGATAACTTATGCCGTAGGAAAGAATGAATGTTGTAGTTATTAGAAGTGTTTGCATTTCCTTCCATTGGAATCTTTTAAAATGGTGAAATTGTATCACTATATCTGTTGTTTTTGTGGGTAGTTGGGATTTTTAATGTAATATTCTTGTTCACATTTATAAAATGTATGTTAAAATATCTAGGTAAATACGTGTCACTTTAGAACTAAAGCATTCAGGAATTTCCAGAGGATTTCTCCAAGTATTGGTGTAAAATGTGTAAGGCAAATAGTTTAAAGAGTGTAGATTTTATTCCTCACAGAAGCACAGCCCAGTGTCTGTTCCTGTGCATGACCTGCCATGTCTGTGCAGTGTGTTGGGGTGTAGTGGGAGAGGCCGGTGAGATTCAAACCTGAGAGACCTTGTACCTACATCCATTTAACTCCTGTTGCAGCACAGGTGTTCCTGAGACAGCATCTAACACATCTTGCTCATTTGCTTTCCCTCATTTCTCAGCTGCTTTGAACAGAGGTGCTTTGCTTTTCACCTGGAGGGGCATTCCATCACCATTATATTGACAAAGTAAGATGTATTAAAATAATATCTGCGGGACTGGGAATAAATCACTAATATTTGGGGAAGCAGTGTAACACCCATCTGTCCGTGACCTCTGTTTATATATTGATGTATTGGGGAGAGCACAAAGCACTGGAGTCAGGTGAGTAATAGCAAAGCCAAAAGCATTTACACACCTAAGGATGATTGAGTACAGAGAGTTCCTCACCTGCTGCATTTGAACCCATCTGAAAGCTTTCCTGTGGGCAGATATATTGATTTTAACTTTGCACCTTCAGCTTAGATCCCTGAAACTGGATCCTCAGCCTTCTGACCTTCTCTGCAGTCGGTGGAACCTGGAGAGAGCAGTGGAAAGGTCCATCCCTGCATCACAGAATTCCTGACTGTTAAATAGGTGTTCAAGGACTCTTCCCCTGCAAGTCTCATGTCTCAGAGAAGTTCATCCTGTGGAGAAATGTGCTATAGACATGCAGTTCAGTTGCTTTCACGTAACCATTGGCATCACTGATTTAATCAAGTATGGGGAACTGGAAAAATTATAGTTGCCTTTATTAATTTCTCCTCCTCAGAAGCATCCCACCTCTTGGGATGCTTTCTTTTACCATGCTGAGCAGCACTGGCAGTCTCACTGTGTCATCTCCCTGGGTCTTCACAGCTGCTGTTGGGCTGGGCTAGCAACAAATAGTTGGAATATGAATTTCTCCAGGCACATGAGGCTAGGACTGGGCTTAAAATCCCAGCAACATGGTATTGGTGGGCATCTAAAACTGAGGCCATGAAGTGTCTCGCTGTTTTCAGGAGTATCAGATAAAAAAGGATTCAGTGTTTGGACTCACTTTTTACTTGTTTCCACTGGGTGTAGTTTAGTGAGTCTTGGATTGATTTGATGAATCCCAACTCTGCATCACTGGCTGATTCTTGTCACTCATTAGGTTGTCTCTTTGGCGTCTTTTCATGACTGCCAGACATGGGAGTGGGATCTTTTAGAAGTCCTGATTCCTGTTTAGCCATCTGAATAAATGAGCAGACTGTTATGGGTCCAGCCCTCTTCTGGAAATCTGCCCTCTAAGGGGATTCAGTAGATGTTTAGTTATCGGAAGTCTGGTGCTGGTTTGATGGGTTTGAGTCCTTTAAGAACCTGACTCTTAGCTCATTCAATAGTCTGACTCCATGTTTCAGTTTTGGATGGAAGTCAGAGTGACAGATGTTAACCTTGAATTGCTTTTTGGTGTCTCGGTTCATGCAGCGTTGGGTTTTGGAGATATTGATCCCGGCTTTTGCTTTGTTATTAACTTGTGGTGCAGATGAGGATTTATTTCTCCCTGTGATCCATTGTCCTGCAGAGCTGGGGAGTCTGGCTGAGCCCTGCTTTTACACTGAACTTGATATTGTCCTAGGAAACAGTAAGTGACAGTTCGCTCCAAGTAGATGTGCATTGCATATAAATTCACCATCATGAAGATCTGCAAGCCATACACAAAAAGCCTTTCTTACTTCCATTAATTTTAGTTGGTATTCCTGAGCACTAATGTTTGAACAAGTATTTGAATCTTGAGATGTTGAATGGATTTTGCTGGGTGAGCACTGGCTCCAGCTTTTCCTTGTCACTAGTAACGCTTTTCTGCTGTCTCAGTTGGCAAAGAGTGGAAGCATGAGGGGCATTTGTCTCCACTTCGGGCATAATGAGGGCAGTTATCTGCATATGCTTCCTTGTTCACTAGTTGGGTGTTAGGAATCACATCCAGAAAAATTGACATCAAGGGTGTTCCCTGCATAGTTGGAAGGACTGCTGGCATCTGTCCCCCCCCCTCTGTGAGCTCAAGGTCTCTGTATTTCTAGTACTGTACGGAAGGCACAGTTAGAGTGAGACTGGTATTGCCAAAAAGTCCAAATAAACTTCAAGTGTCCACTGGAGCTTGGATAGTTAATGGGAATGTTCTTGGCTAGTGTACCCATGGGGATTTTGAAGGGACATAACACTTTTGTGGGGAATGAAATGGAGGGGGGAAAGCTTGAGAATTCTGTGCTTGATGAGGATGGGGACAGTCTAGAGAGAATCCCAGAATCAATTTAATTAGAAAAGACCTCTGAGATTCGAGTCCAACCTATGACCGAATACCACCATGTCAACCAGACCAAAGCACTGAGTGCCACATCTAGTCTCTCCTTAAACACCTCCAGGGATGGTGACTCCACTCCCTCCATAATAGAGTGGAGTCAGGAAATATCTTGCATGAAGGCCTTTGTTAAGGGGCCAGGACACTGAAGGAAAATGAGTCACCCATAACGAGAAACCTGCTAAAATATGTAATATAAGAAACCAGGTCTCCCAGCAGTGTGAAGGGATGACTGGAGTGTGCAGTTACAGGGATGAGAAAGCACTTCTGTTCCAGCAGAGGTAAAGCAAAGCTGAAGCTCAGTGTAGGATGTCTGTGTGTCAGTTCTGTTGACTTCACAGCCACCGGGAATGAGTCAACTAGAGCTGACCAATAAAGCCTTTCCCCAAGCCATGCTAGCTCTAGTCTGGGCAAATCAGAAACGTGTCAGCATGATGGTATGAGGATGAGTAAGTCTGCAACACCTAAATCTGGCACGAGAGAAGTACGGTGTGATTTCCTCCCCAGCTGGCATGGATCTGGGGCCAGCAGCTCAACATGAGCCAAGAGTGGAATAGGAGGAAGCTGTGAGTTCAAGCCTGCTTGTTCCAGTGCAGGCTTTGCACACAGAATCCTGCCAGAGGTGGATGGTCCTGTGCTTCTGTAGGAAGAATTTGGAATCCATAAAACACTACAAATAAGCACCTGGATTATTGTCTGACACATCACACTGTGTGACAACGTGTCTGCACATGGGTAGAAAGGTTTTCTGGAGAAGTTTAAAAGCTCTTCTTGATGAGACCAGGGAGCAGCAGGTGTGAGTGTTATCCTGGAATTGCTTACAACAGCCTCTTTTCGTGGCCAAAATAGCACCAGGACATGGCATCAGCCCAGTATTTTCTCCTCTGAGCAGTTTCTTGAACAGCAGTTTCTTGTGACTTGCATTGGAAAACTGCCCTGGGAGGGTGGGTTTGGAAGAAGCTTTGCCAAGCTAAATATCTAGGTTGTGTGCACTTCTCCTTGTTTTGAAATCTTTGTTATGTTCAGTAATCCCCCCATTTTCATGCTCTTCATACTTTCCTGTGAAGAAAGAATTTATTTCCAAGGACCCGCAGGTTGTGCACCAGAAATTAAATAATAATTTCTGGCTTAGCCCTCTGCACACCTCTGATTTAGTTTGCATGGGGTTTTTTTTTGATTCAACAGGAAAAAATACTCTGCTACATAAAAATAACAAATTTATAACACATATTGCTTCACAGAACACTTGAGAATTACACCATCTGGACAGACTGATCAGCTCCCATCAGAATTAAAATGCACATTTAGGTGGAATGTTATTTATACTATAGACAGCTGAATTCAAAATACATCAGTGAAGGTTCTTTTCCAGGTTTTTGAAATTGGAAACCAGTGTGTTCCATTGCATCATTCCCTAGGAGCATGAGTCAGCCATTCAGGTTGGAACCTTCTTGGATTGTGCCCCATGCCATGGGATTCCTGCCCATGGAGAACATTCCACGGGGTGTCTGCCCTGACTTCACCTGCAGCCCCTCAGAGCCTAAGTGTTCATCGTGCCATGGTCCACACAGCACCTTGCTCAGCCCTGCACACCTGAAGGCACTCAGGGACCTATAAAACAAGCTGCTTGTTGGGTTGCTAGGGAGTGGCAACAGGAAAGCTCCCTTTGGAGTGGGGTTATGGGATATAAACCGCGCACCTACGCGAACCTCCGTGTTTAATTTCCCTGATTTATTGGTTTGAGCTTCTTGCACCTTCAGGGATGGAGTATTATCTGCTGTTCCTTTAAAAGGTGAATGCTCTTGCTCCCTTCTTCGTTGGCAGCCAGAGGAAACCCCCTGGTTGTGGAAGGTGGTAGAGCAGAGCTTTGGGAGCAGATTGAACTGCAGTGGGATTGCTGCTCCTTTCGAACCTCTAAAACTGCCATGGGATACAGTGGGGATTTAGAGCTGTTATAGTCCCTGATTGCCCCACAACAGAGAGAAATTTCCAAGAGGAGTTTTAATCCTGTGGCTGGCGATTCCAGGCTCCCAGTTCTGCTGGAATGCTTGGAGGGAGAATTTTTCACACTGTAGCTTCCTGAGGTTGGAAGTTCTGCCCCATTCTGAGGACTTGCCCTGCCCTGGAGTGCTCTATCCAGGATAAGTGCCAGCAGGAAAGAGTGTCCAGAAGCTGAGACAGCTTCTGCTTCACTTTCACTTGGGCAAGAAGGGAGAAAGGAAATTCACTGGGAACACTTGGAATACAATCCTGCAGTGTCATGGCAAATGCTGACTCCTGGTCAGCTGCATGGGTCAGTACAAATCATTCTTTGTGGGCACCCACTGACAGCCCCAGTGTGTTTCTGACAGGCTGTTACAGTGAATATAAAGCTGGAAGGGAATTGGTTGTTGTCTGCTTGTCAGGAGCTCTCAGTGGTGCAAAATAGAGCTTTGATATTTCTCCATGGCTGTCCCAACTTCCACTTAAAAGGAAAAAAAAATAGACTTTTCAATAAAGAGGTTCCTGACAGGCAATTATTGTAACACTGGCACAGATTTTTTTTTTCCTTCTCAAAACTGGCTGATTTAAGTGAGCCAAGATTGCAACACTTTTGGAATCTTTTGGTCCGAGGTATGGAGCTGGCTTCCTCATGAGGTTTCTAGTTCTCCTTGGCTTGGGAGCAGAGGTGGGCTGCCAAGAGGTAGAGGCGTAAAAATCTTTCCTTTTGAAGTTAAATAATTTGAACATTTCTCACCTCTACCTTAAGACTGTTGGGATTAATCCAGTGGCATATGGTAACCTTGAAAGACCTCCAGCACCCATATCAGAGTTGTCTCTCTGGTTCTAATATGTGTGAATTCTTTCCTCATTTGTGGTGACGTTACCAAATCCCTGCACAGCTCTGGAGGATTTCTCCAGAGATTCCTCAAAGCAACAGCTGCTGTGGCCATCCGAGGAAAGCTGAAGGATCAGGGCACTGTGTGTTCCCAGGGGGACAGGAGAGCCTGAGCAGAAATCCTGCAATGAAATCCTGGGGCTCCCAGGTGAAATGGAAAGTTTATTTAATATTTATTTGCAGCCCTTTGTGCTTTTCAAACTTGCTGTCTATTTACAAACAGGGAGAAAACCTTGAAATTGCTTTGAGAGAACTGTAGGGAGAAAACCAAGGAATTTGGGAGCTCTTGGGCTACAGAACATGCTCCTGACCTTCTGAGGAGACCCTGCTGGCAGTAGTTTGAGCCCAAGGGACATGGAAGAGCTGGATAATTCCATGATGAGGTGCAAACCTGGGAATTAGTGGATTTAGTCATTGTCGCTGCTTTGCCACAAACTTTCTGTGTGATCTCATGCGAAATGGTAAAAGTTCCTGTGATGAGGATTGTGAATTTTGAACTGTATTTAAAAAAAACCAACATTAAAAACCAAGGCCACTGTGTGGGAGCAGGCCAGCCTGTTGGTACTTGCACAGTAACTTGAACAGCAACTGGTTTGGCTGTAGTTAAACTTGCCAGACTTTGAGTTCCTCACCTCAGGAATAGGACTAATTGTTTTTTGTCACCTGACAAAAAGTGTTGAGAGGATGAAAGGTTGTGAAGTTGCCTTTAAATTCAGGAGTGGAGAGAATGAAATTATAGAGAAACTGGATATATCACACAGAATTACAGAGGTGAAGGGAGCTCCTTCATCCATCTATGAGGATATTCTCCACATTGCTGCACGACAATGAAGGTAAGCCAAAGGTGGGGGGGAATAGGCCATGAGCAGCCTGAATTACTGCTTTTACACAGAATTGTTACATCTGTGAGATTTTAATTGAAAAGACCTTTGAGGTCATCCTGCTCCAACACGAGATTATTGGGATCAGAAAGCATGGAGATTTCAGAGACCTGGCTTAGCTTTGCTTTGCCACCCAGATAAAGAATTTTTGCTACTCGTGAGGTAGGAGGATTTACTCACTGAGCTCCTGGAGCAGCATGCTGGGAAAAGCCAAACAGTAAAGAAGTTAACGTAAAAGAAAAACACCTGCCAATCTTTCTCTAAGAACTAAGCCGATACAGAACTATTTTTTTTTTGTCTTCCCCTGACTTGGAAAACAGTTCTAGTCATTGTGATTATTCTTTATGGTTTGGTTGGGTTTTTTTGGGTTTTTTTTTTGTGACTGGATGAATCCAGAAAAAGAATGTTCCCAAGCTCTTCAAGAAAGTTCCTTGTGGTGTCAGCCATGCTGTATTCCAGATTATGCAGCAGTTAAATTCAGATAAAAATCTGTACTTGCTTTGATTCAGCAAAGCAATTAACCATGTGTTTTAGATCCACTTGGGATTTGAGCATAACCTTAGAGTTAAGCATGTACTTAACATTTTGCTGAGCAGGGCCCTGAGTCTTTAACCCTTGCTGGGACCCCTTTCTAATGAGTGTTGGCATAGAACAGGCCTATTTCTCAATAATGTTTGATTTCTTGCAACCTAGAAGTCTTTCTCTCAGCTTCAGTGGGCTTTGGATCAGGGCCCAAGAATGCAATCCAGAAATAATAATTTACCGTATTTACATTGCATGTAAATTATATATGAAGAAATGAAATGGCATAATGAATCAACCACAGGGGCTTTTCTTCCCCTCTGATACCAGAAGAGAAAAAGCCTGTAGGCAGCTCACAACTTTTCTTACTAATACTCTTGAGCCCTTCTCTTATTAAGTCTTCTGTTTTCTCTGGCAAAGCCTCCCCTAATGTTACCCTCAGTACAACCTTCTTAGTCCATAAATGAGATTTTGATTCTGCTGTTATTAAAATGTACCATTGAGCACAAGGTTTACTGGTGGGAAAATCCCATTAAGTATTTCTGAAATACCCTTTAACTACTTGATTTTTAAGATGATAGGCAAAATTTAACACTCCTCACAATTATATGTACAATAGCTGGTGCACTCACCAGTTTGGAGATATGAGGTGGGGGAAAAGTAGATATTGAGTCTTGTTATTTAATGGCTGTGCTGGATGGAGGGTGTGGAGGGCTCTGATTTTAATATAAATTACTGAAGCTTTGAACTTGTTCTGTTCTGTGAAAATACACTGGGATGAGTCAGTCCAGGATCCCTTACAGGTAGAACCATGAATCAAGAGGTATGAGCTGGAGCTCTTAAAACAGAGATCTATTTTGTGTGGAAAAGGCTCCATCACTGGAGGTGATAGTCCAGGGGGTTCCCTGTTCCTCGACATTGCCACAGCTCTTTGTCACAAGTTTGTCACAAATGAGTGATTTAGGTCACTCAGAGCAAAGGTATCAGCAAAACCAAGTTTAACAGTAAAGTGAAAGTGCAGCAGAGCTTGTTGGCTAGGTTCACTCTCCTACTTACTAGGAAAGCACAGAAAGAAAAATCAGACTAAAATTTAAATCAATTAACCTAAAACTAAAATCTACCTGAAATTCTACATGGAAGCTGGTGATGGAAAAAGGGTAAGAATGGGAAAGAGTAAGGATAGAAGGGACTAAGGGAGGCCCTTCAGTTGAGTCACAAGGTTCACTTTAAGTGGCTGGGTATGTCAGTGAAGGACTTTCTAGGCAGAACTGGAGTTGGCACACACTTAGAATTTCTAGTCCAAAGACATTAAACAGAGAATTTGCAATAGTTTGTTTCATTACTGGAGTCTGTGCCTTCTTTTATTCATTCATAGTTGATGTTTTTCTCCCAGGAATCATCAAGTTAGAGAATCCTAGAAAGGGCTGGGTTGTGAGGGACCTTAAAGCCTATTTCATTCTACCCCCTGCCATGGGCAGGGACACCTTCCACTATCCCAGGTTGCTCCTAGCCCCATCCAACTTGGCCCTGGACACTACCAGGGATGGGCCACAGCAGTCACAGCTTCTCTGGGCATCTTGGTATTTTTCCTCACTTGTTGTCCACCTCTGTGATGGCTGATGGTGTTCCCTCCCACAGAATTCAGGGAGTCTCAAAATACTTTTTGGCTGAACTAATGCATCAGATATAATCTTCAAGAGTGGGTTTGAACTGAACCTGTGATTCAAAATCAGTTCTTTGGGCCAGGTAAAACATGGCTGCAAAATGCACAGCTCTTCTTCTTCTTTGGCCAGTTGTTATTACTCCATTTGGTGAAACATTAGAGTAAGAGTATATTCATAAATAAATTTAAAAGGATTAATGCATGATGAATAGACTGTGTAAGCATATTACAGGCATGGTTATTATGTGATATAGGTGGTCATAAGTCATGTTTAAATGCAACCTATTGACCAACTGAACTCTGTAAAAGTCTGTAACAAGACATTAGCCACTTGTTAACAGAGCTAGTAATCATTTATTGATCTTCCATGCAGTATTTATACATCCGCCACCCTAGAAAGTGTGGAATTCAATTCCAGGATCTGCTTTCAAGTCCCACTTTCTCTAATGGTGGACACAAATCTCTCACTTCAGAATGTTGAACTGTCAGAAATTGTCAGGGCTGGCAAGAGGTGAGTGCTGTCCTCAGGTGCCTGAGGGTCTGGCGCTGTTCTACCGGAGCGGCATGAGCACTGGGCTGCCTGGCTTGGAGAAAGAAGTAACTCAGCTTTTGTGAAGGATGTTGATATTTTTGCATTTGGTTTTGTTCAGGTTAGAAATGAAATACCCCCATTTGGAAAATCATCACTAACAGGTGTTGAGACCATCAGCAGGGACAGCTTCAGTGATGGGCTTTCTAAGAGACCACAGCTGGGAGTGTTCAGGTCCTCATGGCTGCAGAAGTCCCAGCCAAGGCTCTCAAAGAGAAATGAGAAATGAGGCAGACCAACCCATACCCACTGAATCTTTGTTTATTAATTTCCAGAATAAATGTTTAGCTGGAATTGTTCTCTCAATCTTTCTTCATCCCATCCAAACACAAGTGAGAAAGCAGAGGGATCCAATTGTCCCAACACAGTGAGATAAGAAGCAAATAAGGTCGTCAAAAGTCAGAGTTATAATTTTTGAAATCTCTAGTGACCAGAGATTTGGTAATGGTCTCCCTTTGAGAGATGGGTAACTGGTATTAAGAGAGAGGTAAATTGTCACACTGGATAGGGCAGGGAGAAGAAACAAAAAGGTCAAAGGTGCAGAGAAATGAAAGAGAGGGAAGGAGAGAAATAAGGAGTGGGGAAAGGGACAGAAGGAAGTTGTCAAAGTAAGGCAGTGCAATAATAAATACCTCCGAAAGTCCACAGTACAGTCCTGGAGTGTAGAGTGACACTGGAAAGAGCCCTGCATTTCTCTCCTTCTGGTGGGTGGAAGGAGTGATTTTATCATGAGAGTGAGAAAAAATGATGGAATGGCACATTAATGAAGCAACAGAGTGAGGAAATGGAGGACACACAGCCCTGGAGGCTGGGAGAGGATGGCCCTTAATTCCCTGTCTCTCTGTGTTCCTCTGGCTCTGGGCCTCAGAGCACGCACAGCCCATCTGATTTAATAAAGGCAGGAAGCAAACGGTGCCGGAGCCATGAGAGACTGCAGAGAGGGGTTGGAGAAGGGTCAAACTCATTTGTCATATGATGGGATGTAGAGTGTGGGGAGGGGGAGATGCTTGGAGGGTTAAGAGGAGTGGAAATAGTTACAGCGCTGGAAAAATGGATGTTACCACAGCTGACCTGAGTGCTGTGCTGCAGTGTGACTTCTGGGGCTAAGGACAACGTCCTGGCTTTTCATCCTCTCCCCTTTCTCACTTAGGGACAGGGTTTTATAGTTTCATTCTTTACAGCTTATTCAGTGTCCCTGGGAGCTGGCTATATTTAGTGTTTGTAGCACACAGGGACTCAAGTCAGGGGTCTTTGCAGGGCTCTTGCTGCTCCAAAACATCTGTCCTTCACAAACTGATGCTCCCTCCTAATTTTAGCAGGGGCTTCTCAAACTGTGTGTTCCTCATGCAGCAAGACTCCACATGAACTTTCCACTCGCGTGCAGAGGGACTTCAAAGGGTCTTTGTTGACCATGGCAAGTGATGAAGCACAAACTCAAGAGCTAACAAGGGAGAGAATGCTCATCCACAGCCCACACATTCATTCCTCTTGCTCGGTGAGAGCCTAAGGAAAGGTTCTGGGATGGCCACTATGACCAGGGGAGTTTTCCATGTGTCTTGACAGCAGAAGCAGCACAGCCAGCTGCCCTGGTGCCAGGCTGGGGGCAAGGTGGTCTCTAAATTCCTGTGAGAGGTACCTGAGTAATGCCTGGACTTCAGCAGGAATGGTCACAAATAGATGTCACCCTGTCATTAGTGAACTGCCTGAATACATATCCATTAAAAGCACATCAGTAGTTTAAAAAGTGCTTTCATTCCAGGAGGAGGTTCGAGAGTTCTAGGTGTTGTGTTGCATCTCAGGACAAATTTTGCTCATGGCAACAAATCTGCCTTTATTTCTAATGTTGTCTTTTTTGATTGAAAACAAGTTGATTTTGGTTTTGTTTTATTGTTTTTGTTTTGTTTTATATGAAACTAAAACCAGGTGTTATAGGCATCGGGTCAGCAAACAATGAGAACAGATCTGAACTTTCCCTCAGAGATGTTTATTAAAGTTCAAGGAGTTTTTCTCACTCACGCTTTCTTGCTGTGGAAGGATATCCTAAAATAGTACAGTCAGAACTTTTTTCTCAGCGTGTTTCTGGTTCAACAAGGAATTAGAATTATTGAGTCATAAAGGGTGGGAAAGTGCAATTTTTAAGAGAAAATATTTTCCTAATTTTTCTCCTTCCTAATTTCTGTGAAGTTTTAAAGATGTTTGCAAATTTCAGAGTCTTGTATACAACTGGCAGCTGACTGAAGCAGGTACTGTTCCCTGGAGTCTCCATTTTTGTCCCCAGTTAAATAAGCAAATTTAATTTTGCAAAAGCTCAGCCTGTACCAAACATTATAAACTCTCCAGACCTAATGATAATTTTTCCTTCTTCAGTGCCTGCTTCATCCACATTGTCTCTAATAAATGGGCTAAATTAGAAGGCTCAGGCTGATGGCTGATACAGGATCAGGAAAACTGCAGATTGACACCCTCAGAATATCTTTTCCTAGGTTTACTGCAGCATCTGTAGTTTAATGCAGTATCTCTTAGAGAAATGTGATATCTTCTCTCTTCTGGGGTTCCCTCATCACAGCTCTGCCAAGGATGGCAAAATATCTTTTGGAGTCCTCTTGGCACTCTGAAACCTCACAGCAGGCTGCAAGCACTGGCTGTACCTGGAGTAGGGTAAGACTGACAGAAAATACTTCAGGTTGACTGATGGAGGAAGGCTGGGTTTTCATATTTACAAGTGCAAGTGATGAATGGTAAATTAATGCTAATTAGCTATGCTGCATGGTTTAGAATTGCAGCTGAAATCCTGGGAATGCAGATCCTATCAACTGATGGATTAGTCATAATCTCATACAAGCACTGTAGGACTGGGCTGTTTGAAATGCAATGTTTGGGGTGGATTTCATTGCTTCTTTGGCCTATTGTGTGTTCAGACACACCAAAGGTGCCAAACACAGCCCAAGCAATGGGTTCTGGCTTTTTCCATGCTCCAGAGTTTGGTTCCTGCCTCAGGCAGGAAGGGTCTCTGTAGCTGTACAATTAGGATTATGACAATGTAGAGTGAACACTTGGGTTTGGTGCTTTGATTGGAGTGATGTTTTGTCATCCTGCTGCTGGTGATCTTTAGACTAAGCATTTATCCATAAACCATTATACATTTAGCATGGGTTTTCCCTATCTTCCTGTAACCTACATTTACCTCAGTTTTTCTCTGTTGACAATGGCAAAGCCATTTTACCTTGTTTTAATACATAATTATTTCATTTACCCTTGGATAAGGCACCTGCGGCATTCTGGAAGCAGATAGATCCCCTGAGCAGCAGTGATTTGTGCTGCACTAACCCCTCCTTTGTAATTAGGGCTTTCTCCCTTCCTCCTTCAACCCCCTGGCCTAACGTGTCCTCTTTGCTGCCTTCCCCAAGTCAGACAAACGTGTTCCTTGGAAGGTCAGTGTAACCTGTAGGAAATTCCTGCTGTCTCTGAGCTGGCTCATTCATCACCAGTCATAACCATTCTGGAATGTGAACTCGTAGTCTGTTATCTGGCTACTGCTAGTGATGATGCCTGGAGACGACAGCTTGGTTTTCAAAAGCTGGGTTGACCCTGAGGGGCGAGGAAAACTTGTTTTGACAGAGCAAACATGACACGGAAGCAGCACGAGTGCCAATATGTGCAGGAACAAGGTGTTATTTTCTCAAGGTGGATATTTTTTTTTTCCTAACTGGGAAAGGCACAGCAGTGTAGGGGAAACAAAATATTTAGTGTTTTTTCCTTCCCTAAAAATGCAATTAAACCACAAAGGCTATCTGAGTGTATTTTGAATTAGAAAAAAAAAAATGAAGCAGGTTCTTCTGGGAAAGGAGCAAGATGTGTCCTCTCATTCGCCTGTCCAACAGCTAGATTGTGAGTTAGTGGTCCTGAGACCCCCCTGCTGTCCTGCCCTTGTTCTCTCCTCTCCTTCCCCACCTTCTCTTTGGGATGTGCTCTCTCTGAACGGGGACTTGCAGGGGTCTCTGGCCAAGTCCTATAAAGAACAACAATCTCAGCTCTTGACCTTGGTGCAGTCATTGTTCCTACATGTTCTGCTTCCCTCAAAGGCAGGACAGAACAGATGACTGTGGATATTTTAAAATGTCAGCCTGACATTGTAGCATTAGCATAATTTAAGCCAAGCACTGCCAGTTAATTCACTTTGCTTTTTACTGGCTGAATGTCTTGCATGCCTTGTTTATGGGGCTCAAAGTCATGTGGTTCCATGACACCCCTGATCCTGCTATGCCACCATTTCCAAACTGGAGCAGCCACATGCTTCTTCCATCACTTGTGCATGGCCTGGCCTGTGTCTAGGAGCTGTGACTTTCACTGGCAGTGTCAGAGAGAAGGAAATGTCTCTCCTGCTCAAACCATGATGTGATGTGCCTCTTTTTTGGGAAAAGAGCTTCTCCCTGGAAACCAGGACTGCCGCTGATCTAGGAACGAAGAAGCAAACTGCTGAGGCAAAGCACTCCATGGATAAGAATAATATTTGTGAAAACCAGGAGTGGAATTTGCTTCTTAGTAGCCTCTCTCCTTTTTTTTTTCCCAATGACATCTGTGACAGACTGGTTTTAAAGTCCCTGGTTCTGTGTGCTGCTAACACACCTGATGGACCTACATGGTATTTGAGAATGTAAGTCAAAAAGATGATCTTAAGTGTTTTAACAGCAGCTTAGGTCTTACAGAAATCTGTGTTTGAAGGCAGAAGCTGAAAATATTTAGCTAAGTAGACAAGAGTCCCTTTCATAGTCCCTGTAAAGTACTTCAGAAGTCTGAAGATACCTTTCACAACTTCAGTGTGAAGTCAAAAAACTTGCTGAAGACTTAACAGCATGCTGTAATTGTGATAAGTTAAGATGGTTTATGTTTTGATGCTGACAACTCGCTTCCTCTTTGTGCTGGACCCAGTCCTGACCTCAGAGCAGTGTCAAGGGGAGAAGCAGCATCTTCCCGTGGCTGGTGGGAGAGAAGCAGTGGGAAAGTCCAGCTGTGGGCAGTCCCATGCAGGATGCTCCTCTGTGTAACTCCCACTGTCCTCCAAGGTTAATTCCACTGCACAGCTGCACTGCTTGAGGCGATAAGGATGCATTAAATTAAAAGGGATTTCCCTCCTTGGGAATCAAATTAGAGCAGTCCAGATCAGGCCAGTTCTTTTATCTCATTCTCACCCCAACAGGAAGTTTAGACACCAGTCCCCAAAGGTCCTTTTCTGGTCAGAAACATCTGCAAGGCACTGAACTGGAGGAGTGTAGGGATAGTGCTGGTATCCTGGCTGTTGGGAAGATGGACACTGCTACTCAGTGTCTTGGGAGAAAAACGAGGAAGCTGAACTTGCAAATACTGGAGATTGCTTGGAGTCATGGATTAATCCCAGGCATGAATGGTGGAGTTGTTCCTGGGGAGCAGAGCTGCCAGCAGTAGCAGCACTGTGTTTTCCAGCACGTGGGAGGCCCCTAGTCTTTGACCTCTATGCAAAGACCTCAAAATAGGGAAGGAAGAGTACAGCTGAAAGAAAACATATTTCTCTTGTAAAGTTTACTGTCTGAGCATGGGTCAGACATGGCGTGTTCAAGAGAGTTCTTGGTTCAGTGTTATTCCATAGAGAAAAACAAAAATAACTCTGTCAGAAGGTTGAAAATGCAGTATTTGGCTGGTTTCTGGGTAGGATTCTCAGCACAGAGCTAATAGAAAAATAGTAAGAGCTGATAAAAATGAATGACTGTTGGACTGTAACTCGAGTGAGAGGAGTTGACAGTCTCAGTCCAATCCTAATGAGATCAGAGCTCACAGCATGGAAAACCAGCAGTGACCTTGCTACTGCTGTGGCTGGAGCTGGAACAGCTTATGGGGAATGAACTCCCCTGACACAGAACTGCTCCTGAAGTTGGGCTGGGGGGCTCAACTTCCAGCACAAGTCTGTTCCCATCACACAAGCAAAGCAGCTGTACAGCACATCAGCTCTTTGTGTGTTTGCTGGCATCAAGGTTTGTAAGACTTTGTTCTTTTCCCTGTATCAGACCTCTAAACCCCTCCAGGGACTGGCTGCATTCACCACGAAATCCTATAGAACTGTCTGGTAGCTGATGTAGCAGAACTTTTCCCTCCAGTAAGTGGCATAAAAAGTAGCACTGATGAGGTGCCTCTCAGGTTTTTTTCTGTGTGCACTAAAACCACCTTTTAAAGTTGGTTCTGTCCAAGGTCAGTTGAATATGGCCAGTGCTATAGAAGCCTCTAATGCTTTTTGCAACAATAATGCCTTCATTGTCTATGCAGCTAAATTGCAATCAGTAGAAATCCAGATGTTTGTCTGAAGGGAGACCGTGCTGGGGCATTATTTACCTTACAGCTCACACCAGAGATGCAAACAATAGCAGCGCATTTATCCCCAGTTTGGCATTAATCCCGTGAAAACAATGGACCAAATTCATCACTGATAAAACTCCATTGTTTTATTGGAGTCTCACAAGAAGAGACATTGCCTGGTAGAAAGATGATGTTGCCACTCTTCTTGGAGAGGGTGGAAAAAGATTTTGTCTCTTTTGATACCAACACAAATGGTCTTCTAATCTCCACTGGCACACGAGAACAATTATCAGCTTTTCAAACCCAATACATACAAAACAAGACAATAATCATGAGGTTGCCAAGTGACATCCTTAGATCATTTCCACAGGCTTTTGTTGTCTTCTGTATCTGGCTAGAATTCCTTTGGGCTCATTGATGTTGCTCTCTGTGTATCCCGTCATTTATTCTGTTCGACAGCCAGCGTCAAACGCTGAGAAATCCAGCAAAGGAAGGCAGAGGTCAGACTTGTGACATCTTCTGAGCTCCGTGTGTTTGTGTAACCCAGCAGGGTTCATTTCCATCAGTGATGGAAAGAGCAGGATGGCTGCTGCTGGGAGTGAGGGTGGGAGCATGGCTGGGAAGGGCTGTGTGGAGGCAGCTCTCTGCTCTGCCTGCAGCTCTCATTCCTTACTGGTCTCACTGGTTTCCTGGGAGGGCCCATTCTCCTTATGTATTGCTGTTAGAAGTTTATCTGTGAAATAAGTGGGGGAAAAGGAGGAGGGACAACCTGTAACATCCCTAAGGGAGACACTTCCCAGTGAGCCACTATTTGTGAGCTCTTCAGTGGTTGCTGCCATGGAGGGAAAGGAGGAAAAGCAGTGAGAACATTTTGGGTGCATGCTGGAAAACCGATGGAACTGCAGGGCCTTCTCTGCATGTGGAAAGCTTTTAGGAGCCTGTTTCTGCTCTTCTCCCTGGACTTGGCAGCTGATGGGTATTCATGGCAGAGGGACTTCAGTCTTTGTGTCCAGTTGAGAAAAAATTTTCCTTTTCTTCTCACTCCCTGGTGAGTTTTCCTCAGTCTCTGTTCTGCCCACAGCACTGTCCCTTGGGAAAGTGTCGCTAAAGTGGATTTGTTGCTGGAGGTGACAGTTCCCTTATCTTGTCATGACATTCTTGGAACTTTCTGGCCTTTTCTGTGCCTTTCAGGAGGAGACCCTCTACAGGAGTTACTCATAAAGAGTTGATTAACTGAGCTAATTGTTCCCCCGATTGCCTAAGTTAAGGCCTGGTATTGACTAAGTAGTTATTATCTGCTTCTGATGTGGCAAAGAGCACTGAGGTGACTCCTGATTTTCATCTCTGTTTCCATGTGCATGCTGTGACACTTCCATTTAAACACATATGCTGGGAACAAAAATGAAAATTTCATTTATGGAAATGTTGGGAATATGTTTGTGAATGCCCGGAGTGTACTTTGAGATCCAGGCATAGAAGTTACCAGGTACATTCAACATATCAAAAATCCCACAATTAATAACTCTGAAATATAGATATTTGCTATTCCTTCTCATGGCCCTGAACAGAAGAGGAAACTGGAGATTTCCCCTAGAGACAAGCATTCAAGGTGACTGAAATACTGATCCTCTATTTATTTAGTTATTGAGCTACTTATGGTTTGCTGTCTGCACTCCTGATCTAGTCAGGGCCCAGCACATGAGGTAATGGCTCTGTGTGAAGTCACCTCAGAGCTTGTGCACTCTAGCAGAACCTCCCTTGCAGACAGTAAATCACCATCCCCAGCAGGTTGAGGACAGCTTGGTGAGATAACAGTTCTCTGCGTTCCTGGGGACTCCAGGCCCTGCCTCGATGGAGCCTGGCTGCTGAGTAAACACTCAGGGAAACATTTTTTTTGTCCTACAGAGATTGCAATCCCAATAGACCAGAAGCAAGGGGGAGTCTGAAGGAAAACAGAAGCTGCAGTTGCTCAGCCAACCAAACTCACCAAGCCTGTGGTGGAGCTTGGACCCCAGTACAGTTACCTGCCTTCAGTGAAGTGTGCTCTTGTACAGGCCCAGGGTCACTCTTACTGGGTGCTCCTTTGCTGTAGCACCACTGGGGAGACCCCAGTGCAGCTCTGATGGAAGGTCACACAAGTGATGGCCTTATAAAAGGTGGATCTGTCAGGAGAAAGACAAGATGAAACAGCTTTGGCCTGAGCAGTAGATGACCAGGAAAGCAGAAATAGTTCCACATGACAGAACAACTCCAGACTGGTCATGACATTAGCTGGGCTGTTCCCACAGCATTTCACCTGCTCTGGAGACCTGTAGCTCCTATGTGACCATCTCATTCATTCCACAATAATTCTGAAAGCTAGAAAGGTGCTTTTATTTGGTGTAGAACCATTTCTCTGAGCACACACTGTGGTCAGAAGACTGATTAAGACAGTGTGAGCATCTCAGCCAGCTACACAGCCAGAGCTGCTAGCCAGCAACTGGAATTAAGATGATGTGTTCAAGATTTATGGTTTCCACTGGGGGTTGTGCTGCTGACATTGTTCTGCTTCATACAACGTATTCCATCTCATAATGAACTCTGTCAGGAGAAGAGAAAATAAAGCCATTGTCTCCTGGCAAACTCTGCTTGTGCAGTCACCCTTCAGTGCCAGGCATGAATATGTGAATGTTCCAGAGTGTGAGATGTAGCTAGGGGCTGTTGAGGTTGGTTTTGGGGAAAGGAGAAGGCCTTAGGGTGTGTCAGTAAGGGAAGGAGATAAAGGAGCTGGAGGTTACTCACAAAAACAGGTTTTGGCCTGTAGCTGAAGGAAGATTGTGAACAGATGGTTCTTTTCCAGATTTCTTGACTCCTGGATTCTCTTCTGCAGCCTTGTTGTTCAGAGAGTGATTCTGTGAGGTCAGAGATTGATTCTAGGTTTTTGTCTTTCTCTGAATACCTAAATGAGCACCAAAATGGGCAAAGGACTGTGTTCACCCTCACGATCCCAGAGCATTAAGGTGGGCTTTGGTCTTGCTGTCCTGCTCCTCATGGTGGCATAGGCACAATGTCCCCTCTGTGATGAGGAAATTGAGTGAAGCTACATCAAGGGAAGCTCAGATTGGGCATTAGGGAAAGGTCCTTCACCCAGGGGCTGATCAGGCACTGGAACAGGCCCCAAGGGATGTGGTCACAGCATCAAGCCTCAAGGAGCATCTGGACAATGCTCTCAGCCAGGTTTAGCTTTAGGTGGTCCTGTGAGGAGCAAGGAGCTGGACTTCGTGATGCTTGTTGGTCTCTTCCAACTTGAGATACTCTGTGCTCCTTGAGTCACTGGGATTGTTGGGAAATGGAGTGAGGGAGGGGAGAGATGCCTCCTGCTGCACAGTGCTCTCCAACAGAGGCGTGGAATTTCACCTGCAGAGCATGGGCACTTAGAAATGCATTGTCCTAAGTGGAGCTGAGGGAACTTGGAGATTGGAAACATTAAAATACCACAGCGAAGGTTGCTCTTGCAGTATTTATGATCAGAGTGAAAGCAGAATGTACCAGAAAGCTTCTGTTGGTGTCTCTTAACTCTTCTCACGAGGTTTCCCATCCTTCATCCTCGAGAGCCTGCAAGAATTTGGATAGACTTCAACTACACACCCAAACTTTGTGTGATTATCTGTACTGAACATCTGACCCCTTTTGAGGTTTGGGCATCTTTGGGCAAATGGAATCTAGCAGAGATAAAATCAGGCTTTATTTTTCATGCCTGAACTTCAAAAGTGCCTGTTTTGGTTAATGAAGCTGTGGCATGCCCGTGGGGGTTGTGTGCCTCTGGGGTCTCTGAGCAGTGGTACTCCTTGCCAATGCACTGCCCACTGTTTTTCACAGCTCCATCACTAAACAACTCTGATTTCTATTCAGATAGAAATATTCTTCTTGCTTTTATTTCTTGGATATTTTATAGGAGTGAGTTTTAGCCCACAGTGGTGTTTGCTAACTTCTGATCCAGACCTTCTTTTCGGTTGCTGGTCCATTTTTGTTTGTGTTGTGTGGTTTATTATCTCTCACAAGAAAAGCAGTTCCTTACCTGCTGTAAAATATTATCATTCCAGAGGCCTCAATGAAGCTATGAGAAATCAGGATGATTTCTGATTTCTAGCTGAGGACTTAGATTCTCCGTGGATTTTTGTAATTCCTCAATTTAAATTAAGTGAAACAGTTAAAGGAGAGTTAAATGAGCATTAGTGAGTAGTGAAAAGTTGCTGTTTATGAGTCTTTCTCATCCTTTGTCTGTTATACCAGAGGTCCTAAAAATTTTCTGAATGTGCTTATAAATCATCAGAGTACTTGCAAAATGTCTTTGCTTCTTGAATTACACCAAAGCAAACCCGCTGAGATTGATGGACCTTTGACCTGCAAGTTGCATAGGTGTTTATGTCACAATGAAGTGGAGGTGAAATTGAACCTCCTTCATCTGGCAACATTTTCATCTCCACTTTGAACAGATTTTCTTGTAAGGAAATGACCAGACAAGGTATTGTCCATTATCTGGGATTCAGTGAGCCCTCACTCTGCCTGTGTCTCCTTCTGCATAACACAAACAGCCCCAAAGCTTCTGTACTCCAGGAGAAACTGAGCATATGTAGGGAAAAGAGACCACCATGTATGGAGCAGAGTTTTGTGCCTGCTTACACCCCTCTACCTCCCCTGAATCCCATGGAGCTGTTCTGGAGTGCAGAGGGCTGAGAGCAGCATCCTTCCTGCACTGCATGAACACATCGGGGATGGGACACGTGGCAGAGGAGAGGAGAGAAAAGAGCCTAGACTGACAGACAGACAGACAGACAGGGCTCCATAGACAGCCAGACAACAATTATAAATAGCACCCTTTTGAGCTCTGTTTGATGTGTTGCCCAAGGCCAGGTGGAAAATCTTTCCGTTGCTGCCTCTTCAACTAATCGCTTTCCCCTCATTTTTCAATAAAGATTCCAAGTTTGGTCACTTCTTTGGCACATTTGTTTCCCATTAGAATACTTTGTGCTATTTCACTGTGTTATGCTAGATAATTGCTCTAATAACAAACCAAGGGAAAGCTTTTGAACATTTTAGGAAGTAATTTTTTCCCTTATGAAAATTCAGCGAACACTGACAGAGATCTGGGGAATAGCGGAGGAAAGGCAGAGAGAGAGAAAGGGGGAAAGGAGTGTATTGACTTTCATTGATGGTATTTCTGCACTTACATGTAAACCACATGCCAAAAATTTAATTGCAGTCCAACTGAATATTTATATAGCACTTTATCACTTTCAAAGCATTTTAGTGAGCATTGTTCAAGCGAACCTCACAGTATCCTGTGATTAGGGACACAAGATTATTGTGTTCTGCTGCTGCTGGAGAAATGAGACAATGTCTTTTTTGACTGGCAAAACGGTTGCAAAGCAAAGATAGGAATTGAAGAGGTCCTCACTCTGCTAAACTTCCCCACTTCCCATATATCAAGGGCATGATTGCTTCAAGTGCCCCAGTAATTGTCCAACTCGGCTTCCACTCATGGCAGAGTGAGTTTTAGCAGAGTAGTGCAGAAGAAAACAATTAGAACATGTTTAGTACTTTCAATAAACTCCCCCTCTGTTTGCATACTGCCAAGATGCCTTTCAGAATTTAGTGTGGTCAAGGGGATAGGGAGATAAATAATACAAACCGAGGAAAGGAGGCTTCGGGCTGATTTACTGAAGCCTCTTAGCTAAATTCTTTCCACTCAGGCTCTGCTAGAGGTGGAGCTTTTGCTCTGCAGTGCCTGTTCATTCCCCATCTTACACAAAAAACTCCAAGTGCACTCAGGATTCAAAGTTTCTGGGATGGAGGTGTCTGAGGTCAGAGACAGATTTTGATGAGTGTGCAGGACACACAAGCTGTGTCCCCACTTGCCATTAGGCCTTGACTGGGCTTGTGCCTTCCCATCATTTGAAGCTTCAGTCCCCTGATTCACAAAGGTGGAAAGATGGCACTTCCCTCCTTTGCAGAGTGTTTTTAAATCTAGTCTTGAAAAACACATAATAAGAGCTGATTTCATATCTGTTGGCTCCTCCCAGAACTAACCTCTGCTCTTGTCTTCAAGCAGGATTTTCACTTATTTATTGTCTTCCTTTTTTTCAAAGCATCCACATATTTGTGATGAGGGGGAAGGAAATAGGAAAATAATCTTCTGCTAAATTTCACTTATTTGACCTCTGGATTTGGTGCAGATGGCTCAGCTCTGATAGCTCCCCTGCTGTGATTCCGTGGCCTAGATTCTGGATTTCCCTGTGAGCCATGGTGTTGTCCTTCCCATGAGCCAGTCCTGCTGAATCTCAAACACCAGCACAGCAATTGCTCCTGCTGGTCACCCCCCCTGCCTTCCCCAGGGCCTTGTTGGTATCTGGTTTTGGTTTCTCTCTGTTGGCATTTCTCTCCTCAGCACAGCAGCTGCTGGGTTACACTGCCTTGATCCTGGTCTGGGTGAAGATGGAGAGGCAGTAAAAGTCATGTGTCTCTCCCCTTTTTTCCTTCTCCTTTCTGGGAAGCTCCCTGGATGTTACAGGATCCATGGCAGGAGATGCTGAATCCATGGGTAAAAGGGGCACTGCAGCTTTCAGCCACTTCTCTTCTACAAAGGCCCGAGCAGCTGACAATCCTTTGATGACAGCCCCAGAGAGTTAATGAACTAAAAGGGCTGCGGGTTATCTGTTCCCAGAGATTGGGGAGCATGAATTAAATGGTCTTTTGGAAGATGGGAAATAATTATTCTTCTGCTTCAAAGCCATGTCCAATTGAATGATGTCGCCAGCCCGAATCAGCAATCACAATCTCTGATGAAGACCCATTAAACAGATTGGGCTGAGTAATGCGCAGGAAAAATGTCAGGAGCATCTTTAATTCTGAGTCTCTCAATCCTACAATGGTCTTTTTTTCTTTTTTCTTTTCTTCTTTTCTTTTTTTTTTTTTTAAAGAAACTCTTTAAGTGCCTCGAGCTTTTCTACCTCAGCACTTCCAAGCTGGAAATAGCTAGGAATGCGTTTCTATACCATCCCTGATGGAAAGGCGAGGACGTGAGTAGCCAAGTTTCTTGGCGTATTGTCTGGGATATCTGAAGGGTATTGTTCAGGATATGTGAAGGAAAGAAACCTTTTGGGAAAAGGCTTGGGCAAGACCAGTTGGCAGCCCCTCTTCTCAGATATCGTTCTCTAGGTCACTTCCTTCTGGCAGGGGATGGGAAGGAGGGGGCTTCCCCAGGGCCAACACTTTCATACACTTTAAGAGAAGGGAGAGTGTTGAGTGATCCTTACTGAAAGAAAGACACATTCTTCTGTACTTTAGCTATTGCAAAAGTGACATAATGAAGTCAAACATTAGGGCATGATCATTAGAGGAATTCATTAGTAACGCTTGGCTGTACAGTGAAGTCAGTTGGAAGTTATGAACTATAACTCTTTAGTGTTATTGGAGAGAGGAAAATCTTATTGCAGTGGTTCGCTTTTTCACCATATGAGCTGCAACTTGAGGGATGTTGCAGCAAAGGTAAACTTTGCCACTTGGTGCTTGTGCCAGAGAAGCAGCTGCTCAGGTTGGGCTGCAGGTGAACTGACTCGATGAAGTCTAGCATCTCCTCCAGAGGACAGCAAGTTACAGAGATAATAAAAGGAGACTGAGAAAGGCCCTTATTTTGGAATAAAGACGTTGTCCCTGGGGTCTGCTGGTTCCCTAGTGTGGCCCTTACTACCTTAATCTTACCTATAATCTGCCTCCCCATTATACCTCATCTTAATCTCTCTTAAATCGAATCTGTTACATCACAATATTCCCAAAACAAATCTGGAAAGGGGCAATGGCACATGTGTTTTGCAGAGATGGAGCAAAACCCCAAATGTTTTAGGGCTGTACTAAACAGCAGCCCTGGACTGTTTCTGAGGATGTAGCTCTGGGGTTGTGTGAAGGACACATCTGGGGATGCTGAGAAGGAGCTGTAGCCCCAGCTGGAGCATCATCACTCCAAGACTCTCACACCTGGCTGGCTTTCAGCTGCCCAGCTTTGCTCAGTAGCCTGTCATGTCTCATCTGGACCAACCTCACTGGCAACAGTGAAAAGACATTGCTGAGGCAATTTACCTTAAAGGAGCCATCTAAAACAGGTCAGATGGTCTGGAAATGCCAGTATCTTTCCATTTATGATAAAATGGAGTGGAGTTTATTACTGGAGTTTATGGAGTGATCCAACAACGATGGAAGATACTTAACCTCTAATCTCAGAGGTCAACCTCATTTTTCTTCCCTTCTCACAGACACCCCCAGATTTCCAACTGTCACAGATGAAAAGTTTGAAAATAGGCCTGAGTGGTGTTTGCCCGATTGTGCAGCCTGTCTGAAACACAAACTTCAGCAAATACAAACCATGGCCCTCCAACTGGAGACAAGGTAACAGAGATGTGCGTATGGCAGGACCATGGAGGTTCTCCATAGAACTTGGCTTGGCTTTGCTTCAACCCAGGGGCACATACACTGGTCAAACACCATGTCCTTAATGACAGTAGTGGATTGTCCACGTAAAACCTGGGGGAATGTCATTGGAGTAAAAATGAGTAGGAGCTGAGCTCAGTTGAGCTCAGGAGGGTTCACTCAGGTCTGGAACCCTTTTATGGGCAAATTGCACACTGTGAACAACACGGTGTTCTCTGTGTTAAGGAACTACGACTTGAGGCCCATTCGCCAAGATTTATTTATTGAAGAACCAAAACCCACTGATGACCCACATACCCACGGATCAGCCCTTCAGATGTCCCACTCAGTGCACTCAGAGGCGCTGCAGGTGGGCTCAGCAGCTGATGCAGTGTAGCAAGGAAGGGCTATTCAACAGAAATATTTGTAACCTCTGAAAAATACCCTGTGGAGCACAGGAATCATCTGGGGACCTTGAGTGTGCATTGGCTAGTCCAGTGCTGGTCACTGATAGGGATCAGAGCCCGTTGTCCTCTCTGAGGTGTGATGTGTGTGGGGAAGTGCTGTGTCCACCCGGATGTGGGCACGTTCCAGCTCCAGAGCAAACAATGGCTGCTTGTTTTGCCCAGCAGGTTAAAACACTGCTTTGGAGGCTGTGTCATGGTGTTGGAATGTGATTCGGTGTGAAAGACTCCGCCGTGTTTTACAGGGGTGTCGTGCAGGGCCCTGCTTGGGGATGGGGAGGGGAAGGCTACAGAGCATGTATTCCATGTGCAGGACTCTTCTCTCAGTCTCTGTGTGTAGAGGGTTTGTTTTCCAAAGGTCTTCAGCATTTTTTAATCTCTGATGGGGTTTATCCACTCTTCTCTACCTTGCCCTTTGACATTCACTAGCTGGAAATTAGATCTGTAGATAGCTGAGAAGTTACCTGTGCCAGAAAATCATTCCATGGCCTCCATTGAGTATGATACTCCTGGGAATACCCCCTGAGATTGGTCTGACTGGTAATAATCAGAAAAAAAACCAGGGGTAAAGCTGAGAAAAAATAAATTCCTTGTAAAATCATCTTTTGCAAGCAGTTAAATCCAAAGGAACCTGTTCTGCCTCTGAAAACTGAATTGACATTTCTTACTTGTCCTGTTACCAGGTCTTTCCTAGACATTGTCACAGCTGGGTACAGAACATGAGCTGAACCGTGGCCTCCACTGAAATGACTTCATATGGATTGAAAAATAAAGGAGACAGGGACGCTGAGGAATGAGTGCTGTGTTCTGCTCTGGTGGGTTGCCTTCCTGCAAAGAGGAACAGTCGAGAGTTTGGACCAATTCATCCACCAGTCATCCTGGCCAGCCCTGTGTAGCTGGGTAAAATTCACTGGGGTTAATGGAATGCATTCCTCAATGTGGTTGGATGGGAAATATGGAGATATTGGAAAACTGCCTTGTGCCAAGCTGGAGTGAAAAATCCTGAAAAATGTCATGTGCTGACAGGCTAAGAGGAAAAAATGTTAAGTTTTGCTCAGTTAAAATGTTTTGTTTTGTCATCTCTATGTAAAGCTGAGAAAAAGGAAAAAAATCAAAATGAAACATTTCAAAACTTAATTAAACTGCACAGAAAGCACATTTGAACAGAAAGCAAATGTTCAGTGACTGTTCAAGCAGCATGTTTTGCTTGCTTGGGATTTTTTCCACAAATCTTTTTTTTTCCCCCCTTGTGTCTGGAAACTTAGTGACACCAAACCATTCCTAGAAAAAAAGGTTTTGGTTTGGGGGAATCTAAGTTTTTCAACAGCAACATATTTTGTGAGAAAATTCCCTGCTGCTTCTGCCCATCAATAAAGTTGATGAGTTTAACCAGTCTCATGGCTGGCTAGGGAAAAAAAGATCCCCAAGTTAGTGAAGTGGATAAATAACTTGGCACAAAGTCCTTCTCTGTTGACTCAGTTTACTTTGTGGACCCAGGCATGATTGTCATAATAAATTAAAGCATGAACATTCCCATTTGTCACTTCACCGCTTCCTTTTGCTGCTTTCCAACATGTGGTAAAACCATTAGTTTTAACAGAGAGAAAAGAGAGAGAAGGGCAAAGAATAGTGCTGGAATTATGGGAAGAGAGGAGAGGACTTGCAGGGTGCAGTGGAGGCATTGCTGAAGCAGCTCCAGTTGAGCATTTACAGGGCATAGTCTTATCAAAGTCATTGGGGTTTGTCATCTCCGTCTGCAGATATAAATGAGATTGTGGTTCTTCTGGGACCCAATATCAACACCTTCAAAGTGCTTAGGGTGGCCCCAGATCTAAGGGCAGGAGAAGACTCTTCTTGGTCCTGCCATGTCCCAAGATTTTAATGAGCTGTGTCCTGCACTCACAGGTGTTCCCAGCTGTCTCCTCAGCTCTGCACAGCTTCTCCTTGTTTTCCCCGTGCCATCCTCAGTGGGAATTTTCTAAAGCTCAAGGAGGATGTGTTCAGATCAGGCCGCTTGTTGACAAGGTGTGAACTGATTAATGGCCATCCCATCCCACCTGGCCTACTGGGCTTTCTGGGGAATCCCCCTCTGAACTGGAGCCTGCAGGAGCAGAGGGTTTCAGCTCTAAAGAGGAGCAGAGGTCACATTCACAAAGGGAGAAGAGTGTGGGGGGGGGGTGTTTATGTGCACTGGGAAGCTCAGAAGAATGTGAGTCTGGGATTTGAAAGCATCCCACTCCTGAATTATGATTATTTATTGTCATTATAGTGCCTAAAGGCCTAGTCTTGTTGTGTTGAGGACTCTGCCGACACAAAATGAAGGCACAGCCCCTGCCTTGAAGGTGATTGAGGAAAACCTCCCTAAAGTGGGCTGGGAACAGGTGTGGCACATATCTATCACCCCGATGAAGCTGTTTACAGGGTGTAAGTGTGGGCAAGTGTAGAAGAAACAGCAGGAGAAGGAGAAAGTTGGATGTCAATTTTCATCTCCCTGGCTCCCCTTCTAAAGTGAAGAAGGGGCTTCATTTTTTTGTATTAATTATTTTTATTCTCACCTTTCTTCTCCGGTAATGATTATCCACAGGTAAGATAAGAATTAACAGAGCATTTTTAGTGATTTTGCTAAAAATCTGGGTGCTGAAAGACGTGATTCAATAATTTATTTGCTATCTTTACGCAAGTCACTTCTACTTAGACTTTTCTGAAAGGCAATTCAGTTCCTAGACCCCAAAACCATTCTTTAAAAATATAGTGCTTTTTAACTTTTAATGCTCCAGTTTTACTTAGTCTGTGTGGATAGGAAAGCAAAGGAGTAAAGAAAGAAGTTTTTGCATGAGCAGCAGGTTTAATGAAGCCTAATGTCCCCATGGACTTGTACCTTGTGTCTTATGACCCAGCCAGTTCATGACATTGCTGTCCTTGCTGTGTCCCCACCACCCAGGACAAGGCATGGAATGTGTTATTTGGAGCTTTGGGTCCTGCCGCTGCTCCTGCCAGGGAAACTGCTGAGTTTTCAATGCCTCTCCTTCATTTGGAAACTCATTTGAGACCTCTGCCCCTCAATCAGATTTGTCCAAGACTGGACTGTGGGCCCCAAAGTTGTGAGATCAGCATCACACAGAAGGTGGGATTTTTAGGGGGAGTTGGGTTTGCATAGGGATTCACTTCCCTTCTGGAAACCTGGGGATAAAAATTGCAAAATACTGAGGAATGCTGTGCTTGTTATGGGTTAATGAAATAATGAAGCTCGTAAAAGAGGGGAACAGAGTATTTTGCACTTCAGTGAGATATGGTGGTTCTTGAGTACTTCAGACAGAAAAAGGAACAGGAGAGAAATGTATAAATTTTTTCTTTCAGTTCTTAGAACAATCACCAACAAGAAGAAACTTGGCTATTCTTAGTTACATCTCGGGGCTCTGCATAATCTTTTATTCTGAATTATGGAATATGATAGCTTTTATTAAATCCATTGCAATTACAGCCTCTCTGCTGCACAGATTTAGAATATGGAATAACTAGGGTGCATAATTTCAAATAAATATTTAAGATTTTGATGCGTGATACAGTTTTAGACTCTTAGGAGATTGAATTATATTTGGATAGGGCTGTTTTCTTCTAATTCACACAAACTTTCCTATCTGGCTACTTTATAGTGTGGGATACTATTAAAAAAAAAAACCTTAATTTTGGGGAAAAGATCAAGACTGGTGCTGTTTTGCTCAAGATTTTGTCTGCGGTGGTGATTTGGGTCTTCTATGAAGTAGCTGGACAAGAAAAGTCATAAGCTTTTTTTTTTTTTTTGAAAATTTGAACTGATGTTAGGATGAGCATGCAACTGGAAAAATTACTAATAAAAATTTTGTCAAAAAATTAGTAAGTACAACATTCAGGCAAGGTGATATTATTGCAGAATTTGGATTGTGCCTCTTTGCAGGAGGCCCAGGAGTAGCAGGAGAACAGGAAATCTGAACGTGGCTCTTGCGCTGGGTCTCCAGCAAGTGGCTGCTGGTGGATTCTTCCTCCCTGCCCCGCACTGCCTTGGCTTAGTAGTGGTTGCTTCCCAAACCCCCCTAGTGATAGGAATACCTACTCCCCACAGTGACAAGGACAGTCAGAAACTCCCAGAGGAGGCCAGCAGGGACAGCTCACCTTGCAGGTGTCCAGGCACATGGCTGAGGAGCTCCTGAAGAGCCGCAACCTCATCACCTCTTTGAGGAGCGAGGGTGGCAATTTCTGAGCATGAGGCCAAGAGGGAAAACCCCCTGTGGGATGACTGTTCTCCTCTTTTGTCTTTCCCACACCTGCTCCCTCTTCTCTTCTGCTCTCCCCACCCACTCTCCAAGAAGATGCTCTGGGAGTTGGCTTTGCTCAGCTGCCAGCGCTCTGTGGAGACGTGTTAATTATGACTGGCAGCTTTTAAAAGCCCTGTTTCAACACCTTGCTGTCACCACACCTCATACTTCAGCAGCTTAGCACATGTTCCAAGGTGTTTAAAGAGCTTCCCGTGCAACTCTTTTTCAGGCACCAGCCTCTTGCCAGCAGCAGTAGGCTCCTGACCGCACTTTTCTGGCTGCGACCTTGTTGGCGTTTGCCTAAGACATGTAAATGAGCAGCGCGGTCGTTAGCAAGAGAAATGTGTAATGTTTTCCATTGTGTGGCAGGCTTAGAGCTGACAAGAGCCCAGCTCGTGTTCCAAAGTCTAAAGCAGTTGGCAGGTTTCTCAGTACCAGTTTTTTATGCCCCCGAGTGGGTCATGGAGCGGAAAATGGGGTGGAGAGGGAAGGAGAGGGAGGAATGTGTGTGGATGTGTGGTGGGGGGAGAGTTAGCGGGAGAGAAGGGCCATTTGCAAGCCACCAGCTCCGAATGTCACTTGCTGGGCCTCGTGGTGGTGCTGAAGGGCCCGTTGGAGCGTTTGATTGACTCGAGGCTTGATGCTGCTTGCCACTTACCAGCACTTGTCTTTGCTCATTAGCAGGGGGATTGTGGGCAAATATTTAGATATTCAAGAGAGGAAATGTTAATCTTTGCAGTGTTCACTGAATATTTAAATGAGGCAGCAGGCAGTTCTGCTCTGTGTTTGACCTAGACTTCCAGTGCTGAGGAAATGCCTCAGTCTTGGGATGAATTTAGTCCCCTGCACCTCCTTGCGCTTGGGGTTCAGGTCATGGGGTGGAGTCCAGACCCTCTCAGAAAAGGCAGCACAGTCAGTCTGCACAAGCCCAGCTAAATGTAAATGGCCCAGGAGCCTTGATCTGGCCAGTTTTAGGCACAGAGAAGTGCAGCCCCCATGGAGTCAGAAGGATATTGGCTTGTTACAGACACTGCTCTAGGGAGGAGATGGCCTTGCACTGGAGGTTGAAGGTAACAATGACTGGTGGACTGGGCTCTTGGGGTGCTCTGTTTGATAGAAAATGAGGACATTCCCTTGGTGTTTGGACAGGCAGCTCTCCCAAATAACAGTGCTATTTAAGAACTTCAGGTATTTGGAGATGACCACCTGTGTCACTGGACTATGGAGTCTGGTGGATTAGTCTGAATTGACACACTTGAAGCAGATAATTAAAGTGTCTTGCACAATATTAATATCCAGAACTTTTCTCTGTATTTACTCTAAATTTACTTAATTTCAGTTTTCTTTCTTCATTTTTTTTATTGCTACCTTCCAGTGTTATTCTAGACAACAAACATGGAGGCAGTAAAATATAATTGCAGAATGTTGCAGTGTTATAGGAGATGAATGTTGAATTAGCAATTCCTGATATCAGCACTTAAATCTTGATTCAGATCAGGAATGTTCTGTTTAGGATGTATATCCTTTGGGATGTTTAACATCTACTGTAGTTCCTTAGAGAAAACTCTAGACTAGGAGTTATAAGAATTATATTATTGTATCGGGTTAAAAGACAAATATATTCACATACAACTTAGAAGAAGGGCCAAGAGGATTCAATCTGGCACCTTATTTAATTGAAGCTTTAAAGGAATATAATTTAAAATGAACATGGTATCACCTTTAACAGGAGTAGGTGAGTTCAGAACCTGCCAAGTGCTGAGCATCTACCTCAACGTTGCTGTATTTCTGTGTTGTACAGCCTGTATATTTAAGGCAAGTCAGTTAACCTGGAATTATTTTCATTTAATTTTATTCAGTTATAGAAAAATTACCAAGGAAATTATTTACTTATTCCTAAATACAGTCACTGGCTACATCCTGACAGGATGAAGTGAAAAATGTTTATATGGATTTTATTATTGATGGAGTTCCTAAACACAGTTTGTTTTCTGACTCTCTTATTCCAGTAGCTGCTAGTCAATTAAATATTTCTCCAGTAAATTTGAGGCTTAGAGAATCACTTGGGATTTGTAGAACTCCTTTTAGTGGGAATTAAAAACCAGTTGCTGTAGGTTTAGGCACATCTGACAGTTCCAGCCCTGTGTTCACAGCTATGCGTTCCTACCTGGGATCTCTTCCTGGATTTTTCCTTGGGCATTTTTTTCTTTTTGTCCTTATTAGTCTTTTTCTTTCTGTCATAGCATTGCTCTGGGGAGGACAGCCAGTCCTTGTTCCACTCTCCATTTGACCTTCACTTGAGGCAAGGGGTCAGGATTGCAAGGCACAGTTGTATTCTGCATAGGCCAGTTATTCCCTGGGAATCAGAGGCAGCAGAGATCTCACTGGAGCCAGCAGACAGCAGTGATTTTAGTCACAGCCACAGCTTTTAATCACACCCTGCACACAGACTGGCAGGCTGGTGGTGATAGGTGGAGATCCCACGTTTCTCCCATCTGCTTTCACAGTTTTGGCTTTTTTAGGTTGGCAAAACTCTTCCGCGTGCCCAGGAAATGGCTGCGTGTGTTGGATTTTTGCAGTGCCCTCTCTGAGCTGCTTTCATTGTCAGACTTGTGTGTTGCTGCTCCTCCTGACTCAGGCTGGCACGGTGCTCCAAGAGCCTGGCCCGTGGCTCTGTGCAGATATAGGGCACTCGCTGCTCTAGGGGTGACAGAGCTGGGTGAGAGCAGCACGGCCCTGCTGCGCCCGCACTGCCAGCTGCACTCACAGCCACAGGAGCTCCTGGGACAGCTCCTTCCACTCATACACTCACAGCTTTCCCTCCTCCTCCCTCTCCTCTGCCTGCAGCCAGTGGCACTGCAGTGCTGGGACTCAGGGGCAACAGGAAAATAACCCTGGAAGAGTCCAACACCAAACAAATTCCCACCAGTGGAGTGCAGCTCCTGCATTGAAACATCCTCCTCTTTGCACTATAAGAGTTGTTCTTCAGTTGCTGGGACACCTTCCACTAGACCAGGCATTTGAATTTACACATTGTAGTCTTTTCCACATTTTCCCCTCCCCTTCAAGATATGTGTTTTAGCTGCTAGTGCCAGACTGAAAATCATAATTCAGAAAGCAGCTGAGACTCTGCACAGTCACAGAAAGTTTAATCTCTGTCACTTCTTGAATTCTACCTTTGATGATTCAAATATAAAATTAATTCCCTAATGCTTTCTGGAAGCTGGTGTGAAACAGATCTAACCTATTTACTTGCTGCTATCTAGAGAAGTTTGTCTGATAAAACATTGTCACCAGGCTGAGACAAGTTGGTGCAGTTCAGCTTGGAGAAGGTTGTGTGGAGATCTCACAGCACCTTCCAGTATTTGAAGGGGGTACAGGGAAGTCTGAGAGAGACTGTTCCTCAGGAACTGTAATGACAGGACAAGAGGGAATAGCTTCAGAGTGAAAAAGGGGAAATTTAGGTCAGTTATTAAAAAGAAATTATTCCTTGTGAAGGGAGTGAGGCCCTGGCACAGGTTGCCTAGAGAAGCTGTGGCTGCCCCTGGATCCCTGGCGGTGTCCAAGGCCAGGCTGAACATTGGGCTTGGAGCAGCCTGGGACAGTGGAAGGTGCCCCTGCCCATGGCAGGGCATGGGATGAAATGGTTTTAAGGTCCCTTCCAACCCAAACCATTCAGTGCTTCTGTGATTGATTTGGACAGGCAGTAACGTGCTAGGACAGATTCAATGGTGGCTTGAAGACCCATTTGCAGAGGCAGGATGGAGTCTGTGCTGCTGGAACTGTTCTTCTTCTCAAAGGAATTTTCACTCCCTTTAGCCCTCACTGCTGACTTCCCAGCAGGAATTATTGCATGTACTTTTACATAGCAGTGAATGTCAGGCCACGTGGAGAGACTCTCCTGTCCCCAGGATTGTTCTTCTCCTGTTTTTCCCCTACATTATTCTGTTGTTGGCTCACTGATTTTGGGCTTTGCTGTTGTTGGTTTGGTTATGTTATTTTACAAAAAAAAAAAGTAATAATAAAAAAAAGAATCTTTCCTTCGTCCCCAACCAAACCCAGAAGCCAGAAACAAAGCAGGCAGTTTGTGATCCTTGATTGCATGTGGCAGGAAGAAAATATTGAATTGAGTTTCCAGTGTGAGCCATTGTAAACTTGAAAGGGACGTCGTCAAGGAATTTGATTTTCCCACAAAGTGTTGCAACCTTCCAAAGAGAGGAGAGTGTCCTTTTGGTGTGGTGTATGCCAGGCTCCAGGAAGGAAAATGCTGCTGAGGCAGCGCCAGCTGGCTGTAATCCCAAAGCCAAGGCCATGGCATCAGCAAGGCTGGCATGGGAGTGCAAACAAAAGTGTCTTGACTGCAGGCTCCCTTTGGAACAGCTCCCACGTGAGGGAGGGGATGGCACACAAGGAGGTGGGTGAAGAAAATATTTTCCCAAGTAAAAACCGTTGAAAAAGAAAAGGACAGTGAAGCAAGTTGTTGACAAAATGTGGGGTTTTGTGGAAATCCAAGATTCTGGGGAGCAGTCAGTCTCAGTGAGAGATTTCAGCAGGAGACATCTAAATCCTTAATTTTTACAAGTAGCAGAATGGTACATGTTGGCAATGTTGAAACATATTGATAATAATTCTATTTCAGGTTTTTTTTATGGGATGGTAAATTTCTAATTCCAAGATGGAAACATTCCATTTGTTTGTATTATATTTATTATTATGTCAACATTAAATCCAGTAAAAACATAACTGTTGATATCAAAATGAAACCTTTGAGCTCTACTGCACAAGCTGTTGTTCCCTCAGGGTTGCTGGATTTGAGTAATTCACAAGTTTCACCTTCAGGTTCTGGTTCAGTGCAGTTAAGGAGTTTATTTTTTGATTATGAAGATTCCTATGGAAACTGCTTCCAGACCAGTTTACAAAGTCTCCTTTGGAAGCGTTTTAACTGTAGAGACACAATTTTATCTTTCCATGTATTTTAGAACAAGGAGAAGACTTAGATAAAATACATATAAAACACTTGGGTTGTAGTGTGAGGGTCACATTACCTGGAGTACAGCCCCATCCACCTTCTGTGGAAAGAAACAACTTTGTGGGAGGGAAATGCTCCTGTTTTGTCTGGAATACAAACTTATTAGGAATGCATAGGGAGGATGAAACATGTCCCGGAATTCCTTAAGGTTCTCAGTAGCAAGAGGTACATAAAGAAGTTAAAGGTATATTTTGAATTAGAGGAGAAGGAAGGGAGGCAGGCAAAGGGAAGAGGAAAATTCCCAAGCAGCTCAATGTTCCTTTGCTCCATCTTTCTTCTTTTGCAGTAAATGCTTGCAGCAGTTCCTGCTGTAACTTTTTCAGGTAATAAAGGTGAGGCACTTGGGTGCCAAGAAGTGGGAGTATGGATGGATTAAATGCATCACATCCAAGAGCTATGGAGAAATAAAAGGTCCAAGGTATGACTTAAACAAGCACCCTCTATGAGGTTTACTAGTGGTTTACTAGAGACAGTTTTTTCTAGCTCTTCAAGTAATAATCAAAATTGTAATTTCTAGAAGTTTTTGTTTGGATTTCTTGGTTTTTTTTGGTTTTGGGTTTGGGTTTTTTTTGTTCATTTTTGGCAAGCTTTTTGCAGACAGGAGAAGGCAGGATTGGACCCAACAGGATTATACTGAGCTGAACAGTTGAGTGCTGTGTGTTGTCTTGGAAATTACTGACTCCTAGGCTGTATTTCAGTACCTGGTAACTAAAAATGGCTTTGTGGTCAGAAAGCCATTGATGTTTGCTTCAGAAGTAGTAGGTATTGGCAGATGCCCAATAAAAGGCAGAACAATTATATTATCTGTCAAGGAGACAGGATGGTGGGTTTTAGGACTGCTGCCTTGTTTTATGATGTAGATGCCCACATTTGTTAATTCTATTCTTAATTACCTGTATCAGTCTGGGTTTGCTGCTTTTGTTTGATGCTGTGTTTTATCTGCAATTGCCTATTTACTTTTATTTTTTTGGAAAGTGAGAGATGTAAGAGCAGCTCTTGGAGTCAGTCTTTATTGACTGCCAGTGCAGTTCCTGGTGACCTCGACCCACATCAAGAGATTGTGCCCAGGCAATAATTGAAGTTTCACAAGAACTCCCATGTGGACCTGCTGATCACTCCAACATCCCACAGTGGCTTCCTTTGCTTCCAGGGGCTGAGCAGAGAAGAGGAACCAACAGGCCTTTTCTACTCCCTTTGCTTTCTGCTCTGTTCTCAGGCCACCCAAATGTGTTTGTGAAATTGATCCTGGTGTTTCACTCCTGTTGGGCTTTTGTTTAGGTCAGGTGTGCTCTAAGCCCCCTACTCAAGAAGAAGCACCTGCAGAAGGACTGACTCATGCTGTTTTCTCCTTAGTGGTTGCAGGATGTTGGTCCTGACCCACGTGGAGTTTGTGGCGAGGAGACCCCATCCCTTTTACCTTGGAAGGCAGAGGGAGCTCCCCGGTGCGAGGGCTCGTGGCCCTGTTCCTGCTGGGATGGGGGTGTGGTGTTTCTCCTGGGGTGTCACTGGGGTTTATGGCCCTGCAGTGACGCAACCCTGCAACGTGCAGGCTTGGAAGATACCATCAGGGCAAACTGAGATCTCGGAGCTCAGGCCTCAACAGGCAGCTGCTGATCCTGGTCACTTGAAGGGCAGGGAATGCTGTGCCTGCACACACCCTCTTAACGAGTGCACACTCTGAAATTATCATTTTCCTTGCAAACTGGCCCTGAAATGGCTCTGCACCCAGTTCAAACTGACCTTGGGTCTCTGGCTCATGAACTGTTTGTAGCTGGGAGTGGATTCACCTGCAAATGTAGGTGTAAAAATGTCATATCTCCAAGAACAAATCCAGAAATATCTACAACTGTAGCAGGAGACATTTGCAGCTCTTTGTTTCTTTCCCTTGACTTTTTATTCTTTTTTCACGAATCTCTGAATCTGTTTTGGGAATCCTAATCCCCAGTAAGTCCCAAAAAGGGAGAGGCAGGAGTGCTGGAGGGAGCTGGCAGTGAGTGGAGCGAGCACTTACATGGCCTGAGGACCACTGGCCTCGCCGGCCTGTCCCATCCTGGCATCTGGCACAGCTGGCTCTGCACTGGACCTGGCTGCTGGATGGCTCAGGATGTGTTTGGCCAGGCCTACGACTGTGTGCCAGACATCGCCCAGCCCTGTCTCCACATATCCCTGCATTTCCACATTCCTTCTTCTTTTTATGTGGACATCTTCCTGTGCCTGTGTCTCCTCTCTCCCTTCCCTCAGACATCACTGCAGTGTGTGCATTATTCCCAAATAGGAATGATCTTATTCTAATAATTCTCTGCCAGAGAAACTTTTTTTCTGTTTTTTTTCTCTTCCCACTTTTCTTCATGCTTCCTTTTCTGCTTTTCTTTATCAATCCTCTGCTCCTTTCCCCTGTCTCTCCTGATCTGAGCACATTACTCCAATTAATACCAATAGTTTTTACCTGCTAATGGGAGAACTGTTCTCTGCTATTCTTTGCTCTTTTGCATCCCCTGAACTTTGCTATTTCCTGTGGTGTTTGATAAGTCTGGAAACTCCTTTGTCAAGCACTGGAGTAGCACAGGATTTGTCTGCTCCATGTGTTTGAGTGGATACTTCTGGCTCCTCTTGGATCACCACACCTACACACCGTCACAGTTCAGTCCTGAGAGCCCTGCACAGCTTTCACTGAACATCCAGCTACAAAATGAATTTTGTGAGCCATATTATGGATATGAAGCAGCTTTTATTAGGGAGGGATGTGCCAGAGAAAACCTCGCACTGGAGATTTCCCAGTAGGAATGCACACTGCATCCTATTTTCAGTGGATGTAAGAGATGGTTCTTCCCTTATTCCTACTTCTCATGAAAGCTGAACAGATTTTGGATTTTTAATCCCTTCTCTGGGTAGAAGCTCTGGTGAGGCAGGTGATTGAACTTCAGTGATGTTTGCTCCAAAACACCAAATCAGCAGGTGCTGGATGATCCCTAAACACTGCCCATGTGCTTTGTGGGAATTAAGACTTTGAAGAAAGAAGAAGGAAAAAAGCAGCTCTGTTTCCTTATTGCCACTGAATTCAGAAGAAAACAAAAGGCTTTAGTTTGTTGAAGAAAAGCAAGGCCAGCTTTAGCAATGTCTCTGAACACAAAACTATGTTTCTGTGTTGGTGTTTTTGTCTCGTGTATGTGATATGTTTTTAGAGAGTTTTGGACTTACTTTATTTACATATATTATAACCTCCCTACTGAGTAAACAAGAGATGCCCAGCTAAGGATGCAAGCCCCAGGGTGATGGGAGATGGAGAGAGAAAGGAGAGGAATAGCAAGAGGGAGAGGAAAAGAGAGGTGGCAATAGGAAAAGGGTAAACAGACAAGCACTAATTAAGGCCTTCATCACAAGCAGGGAGATGTGCTAGGCTGACAGTCAGTCAAGCAGATAAGGGAAGATGAGTTAAAATCTAGCCCCAGGTTTTGAAGGCCCCGGGGCCCTGGCAGACAAGAGCACAGTGAAGCACAGGAAGCCACTGAAAGGTCATTTGCATGAAATGCTGTTCAGGATCTTTGCTTTTGTTGTTGCCCTGATGGCTTTAACCCATTCCTGGCACAGGAAAAACACAGAGATAAGATACTGCACAGGGCTAGAAGGCTTCTTTTGGTGGCCTTTCAGGGACCACTTCTCCAGGGAGTATGTGGGGAGGGAGAGAGGGCTTGCTTCCCACTGAGGATCAGGGGAGCTGAAATTCCTTGGCAAGGGATGGCCCCACTCTCCAGCAGAGCATGAAAAGGAGAAATCATCAGAATAGGAGACTCTGGGCATGAAATGAGCCACAAGCTTGCCAGGCTGAAAGAAGGTGCAGTGACCTGCATTGGTCAAAAACATTCAATATTTGAGACTTTGAGTGTTGTGCATCTTTCCAAGAGCTCTAGACACAAATCGGAGTTTCCATTATGGAGCGATGTCAGAACCTATTGTCACGTGCCCTTGCTGTGGTGTCACAAACACGTCATGACTGTCAGGAGCGTTGTGCAGGTGGCTCCTGTCTGCCCCTTCAGCTGCAATTGAAAATACATTCCAAATTTTTTCCTTAGCAAAGAATGGGCAAATTGTAGTTGCAATCTCTTCTCCCTGAGCTGCTCCAGGAAACAAGATCTCTCTCAGCTCTCGAAGGGAATTCTGACACTCTAATTATTGTTATATGTTCTCAATGTGCTTAGTCATTTAGGTAGGTTGTAATTCTTAGTGACACAGCAAGAGAAATGAGCACAGAAGTGCTCCCCCCTTTGGAATAGTCAGGCAGCCTCACACGCTTCTTTCCAACCCTCACTTCTGTTCAGACTTTTTGGAAGTCAGTCGTTACTCTTCTGCTTTTCCTTCTGAAACAAAAGCTGGTTAGAGCCAAGCTGAGTAGATTAAATAGGGATCTGGGCTATTGGACTTCTGAGTTCTTCTCCAGCCACGGCCACTTCATTACTGCCTGACCTTCTCCAGCTCACATCAACTCCCTGAGTAATGTCTCTCTCTGCCACAGCAGGGCAATAAGCTGTACTTGCCTCCAAGACTGAAGATGATTGGAATGACTGTCTCTGGGATTGCTGGGTTGCTCTGGGATCCTTGGGTGGAAGGGCTGGTGAAGTAAAGCAGTGGTTAACAGCGGAGCAGTCAGCGGTGAGGCTGGAAGTTTTAACTCCAGGCTTAAGGCCAAACCATGTTGGGAAGCCAGTGAGGTCTTGAGAGATGTCAGCCTGTTAAAATGTCAGATCTCACAAGGAAAATCTCACTGAGGATTTCCAGCAGGGTGAGCTCCATTCAGGTCATTTTCAGGTACAAACCCCTTTCTGTTTTGGATCAGAGCTGGAAGATTCCAATCTGAAGTCCATCTTAGACTGCAGCTGAACAGACCAGGGGTCTTTTGCTTGGCAAGCTCCTGGTTTTCCCCACTAGAACCAGTGCTGTCCAAACCAACCATTCCCAGTTCAGGTGTGAAGGTTCTGGCTCAAGCTCATCAGTAGCAGATAATCTTCTGTAGTGCTGTGGCCACAGCTTTCCCAGGGTGATGGTGTTTCTTTGCATTTCTCTGCTTCTAGGACACGAATCACCATGAAAACAGAAACATTTTTTTCCTTAAATGATGACAAAAAATGTTTCCAGACTTTCCTTCTGTTTCACTTTGCTTATAGCTCATCCTGCATTCCAATGCAGTGTTAGGGCATGCTAGGATCCCATTAAGGGGAATATTTTTAAAAGCTCCCGTGTGGAATCAGTGGAGATGATGGCATGTAGGATTACAGGTAATTGTTCTGTGTTATGAATACAGTGTCATGATTGAGAATGGACTTGTCTAAAGCAGGAGCTATGAGCACATGGAGGAGTAGCAGGATATAGATAGCCCTTGGCTAACTGCTCATTGCTCCTGCTCTCAGTAACATTTTAAAAGGCCACTGTCATCAAGTAATTTTTCATCTAATTCACTGTATGTAATAGCTTCTTTAAGAGCCTGGAAATGATTTTATTTGCCCTCTTACTCTGGACAAACAGCAGTTTCTTTTTCTTGGCCTAACATTCCATCGGGAAGACAAACCCAAGCCCTGTTCAGAATGTTTTTCCTTCAAATTCCACATAATGCCAATGCTAGCATCAACCTAAGAGGAAGAGAGTTCTGAAAGTGTGATTAACCTGTTCAACGTATGGTCTTGAAAGCTGAGCAAGTGGAAAGGAAATATTGATTATTAAAGGTGAGGTCTATGGTTTGGAAAGAAACTTTATGTTGATGTAGTAAGAGAGATCAGTGAATTCATATGTTGAGGGAAGTCATTTGTATGGAAGAAGAGCCCTTGTGCTCATTTAAGGAGGAAATATGTGTTGTTCCATCCTGTGTTTTATGGGAACACGCTGCTGTTGAAAGACAACCCTGTAAAAGTCCTGCACTGTAATATTCTAAACTGATCCCGTACCTCAGGGCAAAACACAATCTGGAAGTGCAGATTTCCCTTCATACCAATATCAGAGATGGCCAGGGCTGAGGATGTGGAATGGACACTATAAATCAAGTGGAGGAAATATTATCCTGCTGCTTTCCAGCCACTGGATTTGGCTGTCCAGAGCAAGTCTCCAAGACGAGTCTGCACCCTCCTTGGTGGGGTAGTCTTGTTCTCCAGGGACCACACTACCCTTGCCAGGAGGAGCAGCCCGAGCATCCAGCACAGCTCACTGAGTGAACGAGCAGGAACTCCTGGTTCCAGCAGGCTCTAAGTAACCTTGGGAGTGGAACTGAGCAAAACATTTGCCAATGGCAGCGGTAGAAGTTGGAAAAATACCAATGTATTTCTCTGTCCTCTTTTTTGCTTTTCAGCTTTAATAGCAAATGTGCCTAAAACCCTGAGACTCTGGGTCAGGGAGGAGAATCAGCCAGAGATTTGTTATAGACCAGAGTGTGTTAAAAACCACCGAGCTATTTCCAACTCTCCGTTTTTCAGTTCTCATTTTAAGACAAGGCCAGCCTCTGCCACGCCAGCGTGGTGTGATCCGTGCCCAGCAGTGTGGCACAGGGTCGGAGAGGTTCACTCCCCGCAGGGAGTAGCTTGTGATTTCCCTAAGCCCAAGCAGGCAATTTTTCTCTCTTTCTCTCTCTCTTTTTTTCCCCTTTCTGCCTGGGAAGGATGCAGCATCACAGACCTTGTCACCCGGAGCTTAGAGGACAGCAACCATATGCCTTCCGACCTGCCCTTGCTTTTCTAGGAAAGCTTCAGCCTGCTGGGCATTTCCTATCAGAATCGTTAAGGGAGAAGGGCTGGGATGTGGCCCAGGCTGGCGTTCCTCTGGTGCTGAGCAGGGGTGGAGGGAAGGGGGAGGGCGGCAGGAGAGCATGGCAGGGGGAGGAGGGTGAGGAGACCGGGCTGCCAAAGAGGAGGAGGAGGGCTGGAGGAGAGGCGAGATTGGCATCTTCATGTGCAGGGGGCTGGCCAGCGCCGGGACAGGCTGATGAGCCCGCGGGCCCCGATCTCTCGGCTCGCGCAGATCGCAGTGATGGGCCTGTCTGGTGGCTCGGACACCAGCGCTCATTATCGCGCTCCGCGGCATTCGCGGCGGCGGGGAAGAAGGGATGGAGGAGGTAAAGAAGCCCTGGAGTCATACGCACACACAAATCAGAGACAGGAAAGGCAGAGAAACAGCTTTGGCTCCAGGCTATTGATTTTGTTCCGTGACACTTGCTCATTTCCCACTTAGTGCTTCTCGCTGTGCTACCTTCCCGCTCCAGCTGCAGCGGCTCTCCGAGGAGGAGCAGGAGTGACCTGGAGTGGCAGGGGCTGAGCAGCTGATGGGTTCATCCAGTGATTTGGAGCCATTTTGGAAGCAATCCTGAGTACCTGCAACAGCACACAAACACTCCAGCACATCTCCACCCTCACCAAGGAGACACTTCCAGGTGCTTTTCTCACTGATGTGCACATGCAGCCTCTCTGTGTCTGTACCTGGGCTCCTCAGGTGGTCTTCCAAAACCTCCTTTGCTCCCCCAGCCTCTCCATCAGTCTTGTGCTGCTGTTAAGGTGGAAGAATCTGGGGGCAGAGCTATCTAAATAGTCTTCCTAGAGAAGTGGTGCTTTTTTGGAGGTATGGCTCCAGCAATGAACTGTCACTATTAAAGCAGCAGCTTTACATTCAGTTGCACTGTGAGGTAGAGCACCGGTACAACAACGTTGAACAGGCAACATCAGCCTGTTGTTTTTGCCTTGGTTGTAACTTTATTCCCTTTGAACTATTATGGCAACCACAGTTCTAATATTTGCCCACTTTTTCTTTTCTTTTTTTAATTTTTTTAATGCAACCAAGTGCCTGAGCCAAAGAGAAGGAAAGAGAATTGCTGGTGGGCAGGAGTGTGAAGGGACCAGGGCTGTCACTGAATAGCACCAGAACCAGGCTTGGTGGTCAAAGTCTATGAACCTCTGCAATGGCTGCCCATATTTTCTATCCTGTGAGGATACTGATGATAGCAGACGTTTGTCATCTCACCAGTACCAGAAATTTTAGGGGCACAGAAAAGAGGTGCTGGGTTGATGCTACTTTGCTGATAGTATAATTTTCCTTTATTTAGCTGCTTCTGACAGAGCTTTCCACTCAGCTTGGAAGTTTAGCTCAGATGGCAGAGTAGGAGGGGGCTCTTGGGTTAATGTAATTTCTTAGTCACTCTCTCCCTTCCTGGCCTGAAGACACACAGATGCACAAAGACACACGGACATAGGCAATTTTCCCCAGCTTTGTATCAGGGGATGTTGGAATGCCATGGCTGGCAGGAGCTACTAACTGGATTAGCTGGTAAATCCATCTGGAGCTCCCAGTGGGAGGGATGGACAGGTTCAAGATGAATAACAGCTTGTCTGAAGCAGCAAAATGGATTATTTTATGAAAAAGAAGGGGGGGAAATACACTCTTTCTTCTTGCAGACTTTTGCCTGACACAGGGGGGAGTAGTTTCAAGAAGGTAAGGAAAGACATTATTTTTGAAGAGGGAATGGTTCTTGCTGACTTGCTAAATACAGTTGTCCATCCTTTTCCAGTTTATTTATCTGTACCTTGTGTTCCCATTAAAGGGGTTTTTTACCTCCTAAAACTTCATTATGAATTTGAGGCTGTAAGGGGTGATGCAACTTATTTTGGTGGTTTCTTCTCATCTTTCTATTGTTATGCAAGATTTAAACCATTTCCAGAACCATGACTTGGTGCTGCCCCTCAGGCCTCAGTCAGTGGGATTTCACACTGACTGATGGAGGGGAAACAGGGGCTTGTTTAATAAGGGCTATGTTGAGCTCAGCCTCACCTGGGGCTCAGCAGCAACCTCACCTCAGACTTACCTGTGCAAACGGAGCTAAGCAGCAGAATCTGAACTTCTGTAGAGGGAGAGACCTCCTTCTGACTATTAATAATCTTGAGCAAAGCTGCATTTGCTGGTATTGCCTAGATAAATGGCTGAGGAAATAAAATTGGCTTTTCCTCCCCCTGCCCTCATCCTGTTGCATAATTTTTGCAGAGCTGGAATGAGAAGGGAAGAGCTTTTTCTCTCTTTTTTTTTTTCTGACTGTTTTATCCGTCCACAGTGGTGCCAGTTGTGTTGCAGGATTGCAAAATATGCGAGTGCGACGTGCAGCTTCTGGAAGCATTTTGTTATCAGAGGATCAGAAAGGCTTGGGTTGGAAGGGACCCTGAAGCTCCTCTAATTCCCCCCTCCCTGCCATGGGCAGGGACACCTTCCACTGAACGAGGTTGCTCCAAGCCCCGTCCAGCCTGGCCTTGAGCACTTCCAGTGTTTAGGGTGAGATTCCTGTGGTGGAGTGGTTGTAGGAGGAGCTGAGAAGAGTGAGGTGCTGGGCTGGGAACGTGTTGTGCCCTGAAGTGTGTGTGCTCACATGCAACCTCTGCCGTAAAGTGACCTATGTTATTTAAAGATTCTTGGGACCAGGGGTAGGGGCTGTAATTAATAACAATAATAACAGCAACAATAAATGTTGTTGCAGTGCTGTTGAGCTGTGACCTAAAAATCCAGAATGGCCGATGAGAAGTCGTGGGCCTATCACTCCCCCTCCTCCCTTGCCTCTCCACCCACGTCTCTCTGCTTATTTCTCTCTTTCTTATTTTTCCTTTCTTACTGATATGTTTTTTTCCTACTCTGGACATATCCTTGAATCCTGGCCATTCCCCCAGCTTATGGGATTCCCATTATACACGCTTGATATTTAACAGCTTTGGCGTCTTCCATAGCTGGGAGTGAAAAGAGAAAAAACAGCTCAAAAACATAATGGAGCAAAATCTGCATACTGAGCCCTGGTTCCATGTCCCTTTGCACTGTTTACCGAGATCTTAAAAGCTACGAGCTGTGGCATCTACTCAGACTTCATCAGCCCATCCTGCCCTGATGCCGGCCTTGGAGACTCTGCCAGCTCCCGCTTGCTCCGCAGCCACCTCCTCGCACCGGGAGCGCTCTGTGCTTCCCAGGCTCCTCCGGTGCCATGGAGCAGGAGGGAGCCAGGGACCACTTCTGCCATTGTGGGGGCAGGATGGATTCTCTTTACTGTAATCAGAAATGCTGGTAAAGAGTTGAATTCACCCTGCTGGCTTTGCTCAGTAAGGTGTGGGGTGTGCAGTGCAGATGAGGTGAGGAGGTGACGAGTGTTTTAAAATTATTGTCATCCTTTTCATATAAAAAATGTTATGCCACAAATGAATGGAAACACCTTCTCTGTAGTTGTTTCCTTACATGCCAAGTAAGGAAACTCTTCTGTGTGTGTCTCAGAATTCCCTTTTTTTGGTGAGCTTTCCTTGGTAAAAAAAGGTTGCTGTCATGTGGACCTGAGTGTCACAAGCAGTCACCAGCCCCAGTCCCTCTCCCACTCGCCTTCTGGTTCTCTTTTTTTAATATGTGGGTCCCTTCCCTTCCCTTCCCTT
>VXBQ01006521.1:136017-205597 GCA_013400175.1 Phainopepla nitens | reverse complement strand
TCCCTTCCCTTCCCTTCCCTTCCCTTCCCTTCCCTCCTTCCTCCCCTTCCTTCCTTTTCCCTTTCTCCAGTGGATGTGAGCTTTATGGACAGCCAAGGAGCAGCACAGCATTCACCTGTCATCATGTTAAAACTGGAAAAATGTCTTAAGAGTATTTAGATAATCTGTTTGCTGTCCTCCTTTACCTGATAAAATTCAAAGTCAGACTGAGCATTTTTATGGTATTTCTTCTGAGTCAGTGGGGACAACCTGACATGTCCAGAGGGCATGTCCTTTTTGGGTCTGGCTGTACATCCCCTTGCCTTTTTCATTATCTCTGGCCCAGCAGCACAGAAGGAAATTATCCTCTCTATTACATCCTCACTTGTGGTCCATTTTCCCAAAAGATTTTCTCCCCATGCTTTGAGGGCAAAGCTCTGGGTGAAGCCATGTTCAACTAAGAAGGAATTTCACTGCAGTGCTGTCATCTTTGGGTCCTGCTGAGCTTCAGAGCTGGTGTTTGGGGTTGGTTTCATGCCCTCCCCAAGAGCTGTGACTCATTTGGGACTCAGCTGTTTGGAAAGGCACTGCAGACCAGAGCTACCCAGGCTGGAGGATCAGGATCTCAAGTTAACTGTCTCCTCTCCCAGCACAGCTCAGAGCATCCTGAGGTGCCTCCTGCACTGCACTGGTGGAATCTCCTCTTTAATGGCACCAGGAGGAAGAAGCAGCAGGAAATACAGAAGTTCTTCTACACAAGCTGCTGCCAGGCCATTGTCTGTGTGTCTGTAGAATCCAAACGTCCTCAGGTAAAATCCCTGATTTCCATACTGGAAGTGGGGTGAGTAAACCCCCTTTTCTCTGCTGCACCTTTGAGGCTGGTGGATGTTCACATATCTCTAACTCTGCACGAGCAGGTCAGCACATTCTGCCAGGGCCATTATCCTGCTGCTCCCACAGCCTTAGGAACACAGCAGGGAGCTGCATCAAGGAAATGCATTAAAGACGAATCAGCAAGAGAGAAGGGACCTCTGGGCCAACTCCCTGCTTCTCAATTATTTATACTTCATAATTTCCAGCAAATCACTGGCTGTTTATTGGGGCTCATCTATAATTGAAGAGTTTCCTAGATCACTGGCCGGCTTTGCTTAAGTTGTAGCTGGCCGTGCCTGTGAAAGCTGTTAGGAAAACCCCAGGGGGAAAGGCAGGGTCTCAGGAGTGGCTGGTCATCCATTGAGGATACAAACTTTTAATTTTTGGCTTTTGTGGGCACCTGGGACTGGGAGGTTTCCAGCATGTGGTTTACCATCTCCATTTGACCACATCACGTAGGGACTGCAGGCTGCAGTACCAGGAGGACCTTGATCAGGAGGTGTTCCAAGGATTCTCCCTTTCCAGCCCTTGCTCATACAGTGTGCTGCTTGTTCTGCCAAAAAAACCAGCCCAAAAACGGGAAGGTTTTGATGTTCTTGAAATTCTTGAAGAGGCCGTGGAAAAGGAGCTCCTGTTCTGAATTGAGATGAAAAGCCAAGGCCTTAAAAACTTTATAGAGGTTAAAATTTAAAGGAAGAAAAAAATCAAGTGCATATTTATGCAGGGAACAGAGCTGGCTTTGCCTGCTTGGGATAGCTCCTTCATCAGACCTGGCTTCAATTACATTTCAACTTCATTTTCCTCTTTTAACATCAAAATTAAATTATTTTGGCCGAAGCAGTTGAACATTTCTGTTTCAAAACACCAAAATGGGCTATTTGGAAAAATTTTTTATGATATTATTTTCAAATTAAAAGATTATCTGGAACCAGCTACTTCAGAGTGAACAACTTCACACTGGAGCAGCTAGGAAATTCTAATGAAAAAATGGTGAAATGTTCCCAACCAGCTTTATCCATCACTTCCTTTCACTACTACCCAATAAAAATAGCTCCCACATACCGCTGCAGTCAGGAGTGCCATGTTACAGAAGAAGAAATAACTGAGCCAACAAAATGACTCACATTCCAAAGATAATATACAAGGCAGGGCCTGGCCAACTGGTTCAATTCAAATTAGAACCAGCCTCAGCCCTCCTGCGCGAGACAAACTGATCGCAAAATATGATCTGTTGTTGTTTTTGATGTCTGCTTGTTGTATTTTTGCACACTTCTATTCATGATCCCACTTCAGTGGAAGTGGACGTGCCTGTAGTGCTGCAGAGACTGCAGTTTCTCCTCATTTTTAGCCCAACAAAAAGCTGGAAGCAGTAGGGCTGTGGCAAGGGGGTTTGTTCCTGGAAAGAGGGCTTTTAGTTCTGTTCCAGCTTTGGAGTTTGGTTCAAGTAGATCCAGAGCCTTGCACACTGGAAGTTTTGCTCTGCTGGATTTCTGTTTTTGAAGCGGCAGAGGTGGAACCTCACAGAAACCAGGCAGTATAATTCTGTGAGAAGTGTCATGCATGAGCATAAAGAGCTGGAGTACTGTGTTCCCACATGCCCTTAGAGCCTGAAATATCCCTCTTAATTTTAAACATATAAATCAAAGGCATAAAACTTTTAATTTTATTGTTGTTGTGAGGTACTGAACTAATACCCTGAAGTTTTTAGCTCGTTAATTCTGTCGATCTTCACAAAAGCACTCGTTCCAGCAGAGCGAGTCCTTCATGTAAGTACAACTTCTCAGCCAGGTTGGTAGTGCTTTTCAGAGCAGCTCATGGTTTAGGGTGAATGCATTTTAAAGCAATCTATAAATCTTTATGATCTTTGTTTTTCTTTCTCTTGCATGCATACTTGGCAAGCACTTCCAGTTTGCATCATTGAAAATTTGATTCACCTATGTACAATGGGTGAGATTTGTTCATGTCTGAAAAGGCAACATCAAGCCCTTTGCACCTTTTAAATCTTCAAAATAGGACTGAAGCAGGACATTATGGTTTGCCAGACGGTTGCACTGCCTTCCCCTGAAGCTGGACTGAGTTTCAGCCAGGCAGAATGAAGGGGGTGAGGGTGGAGAATGAATTACTATGACCTTGCAATGTGCTGTGAAAGAAAAAAGTGTTTTGGGGCTGCAGTGCTGATTATTAATTTCTTTCCTCCGTGGCTTTGGTGCTTTAGATTCTGCTTGGACAATTGCATCCCGTTTGGGGCAGCCTGTTACCAAAAACTGGAAGCTTATGAGAAAGTAAATTAATGTTAAAGGTCCACAGAGTCCAACTTCTGGGGAAGAGTTTTGAGTTCAGGAGATTTAGTTTAGATGAGCAGTGTGGACAGAGTAAGAGGCTGCAAGAACAGATGGGAATGGTGACTTGATGTGGAAAGGGGAGCTTTTTCAGGGTATGGATTTGTCTGCACAAGTGGAAGTTTTCAAAGGGAGACTGAACAAAATCCTAGGTGGTGTGGAAGGCATGGCCATGGTCAAACCTGGCCTTGGATACTTCCAGGAATGGGGTAGCCACAGCTTCTCTGGGAACCTGTGCCAGGGGCCTCCCCACCCTCACAAGGAGGGATTTTTTCCATATATCTAACATAAATTTCCTTTTTCCATTTGAAGCCGTTTCCCTTGTCCTGAGGATTGTTGTATTTCAGGGAGGGTTGGAGCTCCCCAAGGTGCCGAGGTGCTGTCGTGTGTGTGTGAGGAAAGCCAGGGACAGTGCAGATGGGACAGCCTGAAACTGCGACTGGACCTTTTCCTTGGATCTGAATAAATAAATAAATCCAGCCAGGGCGAGGGCATGAGGTATTTCACAGGAGAGCTGTCAAAAAGGCTTCTGTGCCATATACCTTTGACTCCCCTGGCTTTGAACCAAGCCTAGAGCTGCCAGTGTTTATGGTGCTTGGTGGTGTTTAATGCTTGGCTGTTATTAGATATCTTTGCTGTGTGTTAACTTAGTGGTTTCTGGGGACACTCGGAGGAGTTAAGGAAAACAAGCTGGAAATTAAAGTGGGTGATGGGAGTGCTGCAAGGTTTGTTATAGCTCAGTCCCTCTTCCCAGCTCCATGATTGCACCAGTGACTTTGCAAGTCCTGGGAAGGTCCCTCAGGGATCGGGATGCTTTGGAAATGCATATCCCTGAAGTATCCAGTAGTTTTTTCCTTTGCCCAACTACAGGGGAACTTCTTAACACTGTTGTCAAACATCCCTGGTAAATGTAGTGATTATTGGACTGATCTGCACCAGGAAATAAATAAATAAAAGCCATAAGAACAGAAAATGCACCCTCCCAAGATAGCTTTTATGTAGCTAGAAAAAGTGAGGTGGTTTCCTGTTCTAAATATTTAACATGATGTTTATGATATGTCCTCTGGGGGAAGAGATGCTTGAAAGCTAATGTTTATGAAGTAAGTCTGGAGGGATGGAAAGGGGAGGCAGGGCACACTAACTAGGAAAAAAAAGGAAAAAAAAAAAAAAGAACCTCAGGAGATGTTCTGATTTATGGCTTTACTTGCTGGAGAAAAATCTCTGTTTTGTTAAAAAGGTTGCAACTGAAAGAAAGCAACTTCAACTCTTCTCCTTTTGAAACCAGAAACCTGTTCCCTCAGTCCAGACAGGATCTGAGCCTGGGCCAGCAGGAATCTTTTACTGGCTGCTGCCTTTGTGCTTTGGAGCCCCGCAGAAGGGTTTGTCCCCCCACCACGTGAGGCTGGAATGATGGGCTGATGGTTAAGAAGCTGAGCTACGTTTCAGAAAGGAAGGGTGAGTTCAGTTTCCTACTCTGCCAAAGGCTTCTAGTGTGATATTTGGGTGTTTAATCTTCCTTTGTCTCTGTTCCCTGTCTGGGAATAGCAACAATTTCCTGATTCAGCTGGGAGATTGAAAATAAATCACTTTATTGTTAAATAGTTAAAAAATAAAGGCCTGCATAGCCATTATTTCAGGAGGGCTGACTGAACTCCTTGTGAAGCATACTTGGAATGGATGGTGTTTTTCAACCCAGTCTATGAAAACCAATTCTTGGCTTGTTTTACCTGACTAATTCTGTGTGTGAACTGCAGCCACCCAGGACCAGCTTCAGAGGTCCAGGGAAAGGTCTGAGCCCCAGGAGCAGCTGAGGGAGCTGGGAAAGGGGCTCAGCCTGGAGAAAAGGAGGCTCAGGGGGGACCTTCTGGCTCTGCACAGCTCCCTGACAGGAGGGGACAGCCAGGGGGGGTCAGGCTCTGCTCCCAGGGGCCAGGGACAGGAGGAGAGAAATGGCCCCAGCCAGGGGAGGCTCAGGTTGGACACCAGGAGGAATTTCTTCATGGAAAGGGTTGTTAAACATTGGCTGGGTCTGCCCAGAGAGGTGGTGGAGTCCCATCCCTGGAGGCATTTAACAGCCATGTGGATGTGGCACTTGGGGACTTGGGTCAGAGGTGACCTTGCCAGTGCTGGGGAACTGTTGATGTTCTTAGAGAGCTTTTCCAACCTTAGTGACTCTGACTCCTGCATGGCTTTGCATTCCCAACAATGGGAAAGGGATCCTTTGTGGAAAGCTGGAGCTCAGAGAGGTGGAACAACAAATGTTCCCACTTCTCTGAGCTTCAGTAGGGTGAGTTCCTGCCATTTTCTTTCCCAGCTGGGTCTAATGTAGGGAGTGTAAAAGGGAGGCTGCTGTGAAGGGGGCCAGAGCAGCTCCTGCCCCTTGTGCTGTGTCTGCTGGGCCCTCAACGTTCCCTTGGTGTTCCCTTGGATCCTGGCACCGAGGAGCCTCGAAGGCAAACATGAAAAATTTCCAAAATAATCTTGTCTAAGATGAAAGTCCCTGTGGCTTTAGCACTGAACTTTGAAAGTCTCAAAGAAGTCAGAGGCCAGGTAGAAAAATCCAGTGTCTTAATCAATATTTTTAAGTTTCTTCCCTGTGTTGTGCTCAGCCGGGCTGGGAGTCAGGCCGTTTGTTTCAATTATTAAATACAGATTTATGACCTGTTGTTTTTGTTGGAAATAGAACCAGGCTTGGGACCAGTTTTCTCCTTGCAAATAACTGTGGCTGCAGTCAGTTCATGCAGGTAGAAATGTGTCAGTTGTGTTTATAAATTCCCAGTTTCCAGCTGGTTTTCCCTCTATGCTTGTGGCTCTGACCTCTCCCATCAAATTGTAACAGTCCCACGTCCCTTTTTCTGGGATTATTGTGTTTTACACAGGACTAATCTGCATATGATGGCTTTTCTTTGGCATGCTCTCAGCAAACTCCTGCAGAACTTCCCAGCAGAGAAAATCCCTGCACTGTGACAGTCCTGGGCAATCCTGGTTTGATGACAGCCAGGTCTGGTGGCTCCAGCATGGGAGCTTTTCCACTGGTGTTGATAATAACAATGTGCCTCTCACTCCATTCCCTGGGCTGCTTTAACAACTGCTTGGCTGTTTGGAAAGTTTCCTTTTATGTAGATATTTCTGTATGACTGTTATTGAATAAAACCATTTTGATAACAGTTGAAACAGGGATGGCTGAAAAGTTGTTTAAAGTGAGGGAGAATTCAGGTATTTTGGGTAAAATTTATCTAACAGAGAAAGCTGATAAAGTGTGATGTAGTAACACATTAAAAAAGCGGGGAGACAAGTCTGCTACTCCTTCCCAGTAAGCAGTGGAGCTGCAAGAGGAGCTGGGAAGGTTCTTTAAAGGTTCTTTTTCTTGTTGACAATACACAGAAAAGGCTGTTGTACATACCTGGTGTTTAATTTTTTTTAGTACTCTGCTTTGCCCTAAAGTTGTGACTCAAACTCCAGCATGAGAAATTACTCAACATAAGAAAACCAGCAAACTCTCCCCCTGCCCACACCTCTGCCCATACCCACCCCTCCAAAACTTCATGTATTACCTGAGCATCTGGAGCACTGAGCTGAGGGAAACATGGTTTCTAAAGTTTTTTTAAACAAAACATCCCTAACTCTAATCTATAACCCCCTTCAGACCTGCCTCTAGGGAAAAACCCACCAATTACTATTTACTTTACCAACCTAGAGTGATTTGTGGGCGTATGGAAGAATTATTTACGGTTTCATGGAGGAAAAACTTTCAGCTCCCTATTTGCCCTTGTAAGTAATGAGTTGCCTCAGGGGATCAAGGGTCAGATTTTGGTTTTAATGCCCACCTCCTTTTAAAAAATAAATAAAGCAATCTATGTGAAAAGAAGAAGAATGAAAAAAACCCTAACAGTCTGAAAAGGCTCTGACTCCTGCTCTGCTTTGATGTTTTAGGTCTGGAAGGGATCATAAATTTGCTGGTGTGAGATAGAGTGATAATAAATGTAGCTTTTAACTGCTGGGTTTTTAGCTCACACAGCATCCATTATCACTGGCAACTGCAAAGGGAATGTAGTTTTTTTTTCTTGTTGCTGTTTACAAAGATAAATATTCACCCTGCTATCCACTGATGTCCCAAAAGCTCACATGAAGCCTCTCCTTGTGATCATTCTCCAACGACTTTCACTCTTGGCCCAAATGATCGAGGGGTGTTGATAAGAGTCTGGAGGGGTTGGACTGCCGCTTGGTTCAGCATTCCCAGCTCTTTATTGAATGGGTCCTTTTCTAATAGTTTGAGGCAAGCAGGGGATAGCCAAGGAACAGCTGGAAACAGAAAATTTGTTTGGGCTTCCAAGCTGGAGAAGTCTTGAGGTTCCCAAAAGAGCCGTAAGCAGAACAACTGGTTGGTTTTAGGACTTCTGCATCTATGTTGTCCTGTGGCCTTCTGTGAAACTCATCCCTGGGAGCCCTTCCTGATAAACCAGGGGGCTCTGTGCCCTGTCAGCACCTTTGTGCCAGCCCCAGGGGGTGTTAAGCTCTCTTTCAAGAGGCACTTTTGGAAATTCCTTTCAAGTCTGATGGATACTTTGTGCCAGCATGGAGCAGAGCTTCCAACCCAACAGCCTTAGTCATGAGATTCTGAAACAACCTTGTTAATAAATGATTTAGCCACTTAGATTTCTATTAATGTCTTTTTGCTGAATGCCAGCAACCTCATATTTCAACAATTTCCACAAGCACTTATTGATCACGTATAGATTTGGAATGAATTTTGCCAAATCAGTTTATTATCTCTATATATCTCTTTCTCTCTGCTTTGCTGTGTGGAGTAAACACTTCAAGTATTGTTTCTGTTTTCCCTAGATCAGCAATTAGGTCATTTTTACCCAACTCACATCCATTATGGATCACTTCTGTTAGGAGTATCATTTATTATTATTTTTTGAAGTTCAAACATAGATTTCTTTCTTTGGTCTGCTGCAAAACTTAATGATTTCCCATATATTCTTTCAGGCCTCCAATCTAAATGAGAATGTCATCCACTCAAAAATCAGAAACTGTTAGAAAACTCTGGGAGTAGAACAAATGCTGGACAGCACTTTTAAATAAATAACATTCAGAAGGTGTATTAAAGAACATTGACTGCATCTTTACTAACAACTCAATGCAGTTAATACTTTTATTTACGGTAGCTCTTGCTTTTAGTTCCCTTTTTTATGTCTTTATTGAAATTGCATTTTTTAGAGGATACCTTTTGTTACTTGGCCATTCTCTTCCAATCATGGAAATAACCCTCTTCTCATAAATTAAAAAAAATGTGAGGTCAGTGGGATGTGCTGTGTAGTCTGAATTCTGCAAAGGAAGCCAGACACTTTGAGTCCATTTCTTTGTAACTTCCAGAAAAGTAGTGGCAGTTAATTACCATGGCTTTGGAGCAATTAACTGCTAATTTGAGTATGTCTGAGCGTGGTTTCTGACAAAGTTAATCCACTCAGGGTTTTCCTTTAAGAATCAGCTTTACTTCTGACTTTGCCTTTGGAGCAAAACATGTTTTTTACAGAGATTTTTAACATCATGGGTTTCTGTTCCTGTGTCCTTGAGTATATGCAAGAATCAGTTTGGAATATTGTCTGAGTTCATCACAGGGACTTTGGCTGCTTGCCTTGGCCACACTTTTGCTCCTCTCTGGGTCCATGCAGGTCGATACCTGGCACTCTGAGGTGGTGTTTAGCCTGACAGGGTGAGCCATTTCATCCCCAAAGGTTCTCTGGGACAGATGGGATGTATTACCTTGGGATGTGCCTGTGCCATTGGCTCAGCCAAGAGCCTGGAGGATTATCTAGGCTAGACCTCATTTCCTGACTGCTAAAATTAACTGAGAGGTATGCTGCTCATAGCTACAAGTTTCTATAGCCCTAGAAATGTTTTTATGGAAAAGTATGTCTTGGCCATCTGATTTAATTGCAAGAATCTTTTTCAGATTGGCCATTATTGTCAATTCTCTTTTTCAATTACCTCTTCTAAGATAGTCCTAGCTTTCTGGGATTCCATATAAGATAGGGTACCTGGTTGTCAGCCAGAAAATGGATTGCTCATCCTGTGCGTAATCTCACAGTAAAAAGGAAACCTAGATTTCAGTGACCACCTGGAACTGAGTCTGGGAAAATATCTTGGTGTAATGTGAGCTTGCGCTGGACTCCAGTGGTTGTAAGGCTGGGCTCTAGATAAGGTCAGTTCTGGGGCTATAAACATCTGCTTTCCTGGGCTGGATGTTGTCCATACTCCTTGGAATAGACAGCTACTCATGGGAGATGTTAGGCAGGTTCTGGAACCAGCTCTACTTGTAAACCCTCTCAGGAAGCTCCTGCTGGTGTCTGGCAACGCTGAACTCTCAGGTGGGAGGAACTGAGGAGGGCTGTGTTGAAATGACATCAGTGATTGGGATTAGGCAGTAAAATACAGAGAACACGAGGAACTGGAGCTGGGTATCCTCAGGCAACTTGCAGTTGCCTTTTAGAGGTATTTGTATCCATACCTGTGCATCCCAGCTGGAAGCTGGATAACACTGCTCAGCAGAGTGAACACAATGAATTGTTATTGCTCTGGAGCCATGATGGCCTAAGGATGTGAGGAACAGATTTTATGGGCAGAAGATGTTTGTTTGGTTTTTTTTCTCTTATTAAACTCAGTGGAATATTTAGAAAAGCAATCAAAGTTTTGGTCTCACCTCTCTTGAGTGGTTTCCTACTTCAGGCAGACTCACCAAAGCTGGTTACCTGCATGTATGCGTGTTTTATCCCAAAAAAGTTTGGAAAAGAATTCCGAGGGTAAAACTCAAAGAATTCCTGACTGACCTTAGGAATGTCACATTTACACTGTTTCCTTTTGTTATCAGTGACTAATACCTATTCCCTCCATGAACAAAATAATCTCTGTGGTGTGTTGGATCATTTTAAAGAGGGGAGCAGGGATAAGGAAATCTGAACATCAAAGAAGTGGTGAAGGAGGGCTTATCTGTGGAGCAAAGGTGGAATGAACACACACCAATGCATTTGTTATCCTCAAGGTCTGATAATCCACACCACACTGAGATGCTGTTGGATTTCAGCAGTCAAATAGAGACAGATAGAAAAAAAACTTCATCATTTAGCTAATCAGGATTACACCCAGCTAATGGAGAGAGGTTGCTTTTCCCCTTCCCTATCATCCTGGTCGATTCCAATTGATCCGACTTCTGCTGAGCGAGAGCAGTCCTTCAAAGTTTATTCTGGTGTCAATTTTTATAGTTTCCCCCGCTGATCAATAGAATGCATAATCATTAAGGCAAAGTTTGTGAAAGCTAATCCTTCAATAGGAGTTTTATGAATGGCTCAGAGTGAGCTCGAAGCATTTGGATGTAAGTGGAACCTTTAATCAGGTGAGTGACAGGAGACAGTCAATAGGATTTGCTGAGATTGGATTCTGATTTTTCCACTCTGCAGAGTGAGCAGGAGAGAGGGGAATGGGGATGGCCAGAGGAACAGACAGAGACTAAAATGGAAGTTTCTCCTCTTTTATTATTTATAAAATGTATTTCCAATATTTTTAAGAAACACTTTGCACTTGCATATCATTTTTCACCTGGAGAGCTCAGATGGGGACATTTGCTGATTAAACACTGCATCATTTTCTTGTGAAGGTGAATAACAATTAGTGCTGCTTTATGCTATGTTTAGAGCTTCCTGCACCAGGTTTTCCAAGTTCAATGCCTTTGGAGCTTCTCAGCAAGATGAGAAAAAGCAGAGACTGATGGAGTAGGACAGTGGCAGAGAAAAAGGAACTGTGGAAGCAGAATTGCTTTGGCTTTGCCTACTTGGCATGTGGTTTAACTTGTTTTTTTCTTTTTTGACACATCCTAGTGTGTCTGGAAGGACTGATCTGAAATGTGTAAGCTAAGAAGAAGAGGAAGGAGTTATCTAAAACAGAGAACTGGAAAATCAGAGGATGAGTAGGATGAGCTGTTGCACTGAGCTCATCACCAAAAAGCCCTTGGTGACAGCATTAATATCTCTCCTTTTCTCCTCTGCCATTTCAAGTGCAGTGAAATTAGCAGAGCAAACCTGCCAGCAGGACACCTTTTCCAGCAAGAAATACTTTTGCTTGGGCAAATAACTTCTTTTTACTGAAGCATCTGCCTTAGTGTGCCAAGATGAGAAGAAAACAGCCACAGGAGAATCTGTTTGCATTTGGTCTGTTGATGAATGAAGGGCTGGGTTTTGATGTTAGCACAAAGACCTGCGTGCAGTTGGACACTGAGCATTCTTTAGCTGTCAGGTTGGGCAGTCCTTTGGGGCAGGAAACCAAAACTGCTGAAGAGCAAAGCTGGGCTTTTCATTTGCAGTTTCCAAGAAGAACAGAGTAACAGGCATGAATCATGTAAATAGTGGTCAATGAATTCCTTTGCAGCTGGCAGATTGAAGGGTTGCTAAGGGTGTTTGAGAGGGAGTTTAAATTTTGAGTGAGTTGCCTGCTCTAAACAGATCCAGCTTCACTGGTTTCCCATGCTTTGCATCAGCTGAACATTGTCCTCAGGTTCATCATCTGGCTTTTCACTCTGATGGTTTAACAAATGTTTCAAAAGCAGATTCTCATTTTGGGGGTTGAACAAAGTTGTCTTGAGCTCCTGGCACAGCACATGCAGGTGACCTCAGGGAGTAGGGCTGAGGGACCAGCTCATGGCCTTCTGTACATGAAGTTTGAATGAGTCATGCTCTTCATCTTCTGCTATTGTCCCACTGGGAACTTGGTAAAAGTAGGAGTTTTTTATTTTAGCTGTATGTGTTTTCTTTATTTATTGCTGTTTCATAGTCCCTGGGGCATTTTGTCATCATGATTGCACAGCAGCATGAGTAGAGAAATAAGAAACAGAGACATTCTGCTTATGGCAACACCTTCAGGAGTCCAGAGGAGTCAGACCTATATGGGAAATTCACCACCGCTTGCTAAGAAAATAGAACATGCCAGATAAACTCGAGGACTGTGGGGATATTGGCTCGATGTGCTGGCCTGGAGCTGGAGAAATGGACTGAGATGCTTTTAAGTTTCCAGGCACAGGCAGGTCTATGAGAACTGTGATGGAGCAGCACCTCCACTTTGCCATGGTAAGATCTGGGGGAAAGCATGTGATGAGGGAAAGCTCTCTTACCTTACAGAGGAGTTACCACCCAGTGACTGTTGGTAGTTTCACACCTAGACCTGGATCTGAAGATTGTTTCTCGACCCCACAACTAAAAGACTGGGGTTTGGCATTCTATGTGAAACGCTTGCAGTTCAGGGTAGAGGCTGGACCTTTTCTTGTTAACCTTGAGTGTAGCTGTGCTGTCCTGCAGGCCACAGAGCCCCTGAGAGTCAGAGAACAAAAGCAGCTGAGTTCAAACTGCCCTTGGCAGGACACAGCATCAAAAGTGCTTTCCCAGAGTTATTCCTCCAACAAATCAGGGGAGTTTTATGACTCTTAGCTCACTCCAATGCTTCAATGCTGTGTTTATGACACATCAGTTTTTCCTTCTCCTTTGTCATTGCTTTCCTTCTGGCTGACCAAGTAGTCTCCCTGCTCCATCAAATGCTTCATGTTCTGCTGGGCCCCTCCAGAGGCTGATGGTGCTGCTCACCAGCACTGCTGGGATGCTTTCCATGAGTGATGACCCTGTTCCCAGCCTTCCCCACACTCCCTCCCTCTGCCTCCCACTATGGTAAATATTTTAGTACTCATTGAAATCAATTGAGCCTCATCAATTGGAAATAGAGTGTAAATCACTGGGACTTTTGCATTCACCCCAGAAATCAATTTTCACACATTAGGGCTATTAGCTTATTGAGAAGTGTGTGATAAATGGCTGCGGGCCATGGTGCAGCCACACCTGCCAGCTCTGCATTTTGCATCTCAAGTAGGCTCAGATGAGGGGGATGCCGAGGGGAGGCAGCTCTCAGTGTGGGATAGGAGACATGAGGCTCATGAGCCAGACAATCTGTGCCTGGAGATCAATAATACCACGAGCACTAACTCATCCTCACTGGGCCTGGAGGCGGCTCGCAGCCAAAGCTGTGGTTAGGCAGCTAATTTTTATTGTTTCACAAAGATGAGTGTAATTTGGGGAGGAAAGGTGAAACATAGATTCCAAACATTTAATAAAACTAATGCAGTAGTTTAAAAAGAAGCTTTTGTGTAAGTCAATATCCTCCTTCCACACAGCAGCTGCCAGTAGGGTGTAGAAGTGCCGCCTCCTTCTGTCATCCCAACACTCCAGGGAAGGAGGATGCACAGCTCATTTCCAGCTGTGATACAGGGAAAACTGGGATTTCTAGTCTCTCTCTGTGATTCCTTCCTATCCCCTTGATTTCTAAGAGTGGCAGCTAATTAGCTTCTTGCTGAATGAGTCTGGGAGAGATGAGGGATCTGGTGGCCTTGGCCAGTGCCCAGCAAGTCCTTCTGTGTCCATCTGGAAGAACTTGGTCTGTATTTAAAACATAACTAATTCTTCTCAGTTACCAGTGCCAGTCCAAACCATGGGTGACTCCAGGGCCTTGGAGGCTCTCCAGGGCTGCACTCCATGTTCATCTGCTGTGTAGTTTGGCATTTTACACGTGTGAGCCACCCCTGGAGCTGTGGCAGTCATGCGTAACTAGAGCAGTCTCTTTGGCTAGAGATCTCATCCCAGTCCTTCTTCTAAAAACTTCTCCTAAAAAAGCATATGTTTCCCAATATTGGGTATTTGTCTGTACAACAGAAAAAAAAGGGATCCTGGAGCACTGGATGGACTGTGCAATGTAAAGAGAAATTGATTTTCTTGCTGTGTAGTGGATGCTGGGCTCGTGTACCCTATCATTCCAGGAATAAAACCCTGAGTTACTTCAAGGGACACAGGAGATCAGTGCCATCAAAGGTTCTTTCCCAAGATGAGGAATGTGGCCTTGGAGGCAAAGCTCCTTCCTATGAACATCTGGAAGGGAGTGACTTGGATGCTTCTCAGCCTTGTCCCCTTTGGAAGCCCAGGCCAGTGGTGCAATAGGGGGTTTCCTTGCCCAGACACTACAGATGTGCTGTGGCCTGGCTTGTTTTAGTGAGAGTACTGCTGGATGTACTTGAATTGCATCAGGAGCATCCCAAGAACAGGCAGCAGGAGAGCCAGCACAGAGAATAGAGATTTCCAGGAGGAAGGTCTTGGCTAACACTTGGAGGTAGCTTTGATCCACCCCTAGGATACACTGTTTTGATACTGATGCTTTATCACTCCATGTGCCTTTTCCTTCTTACTTGTTTGCTTTGAGGGACCAAACTGAGGGACTGAGAGTCCTGGCTCACTTTGGGATGATCTTTGCTGGCCAGCTGGGAGCAGGGAGCAATGACCTGCTCTCCAAAGAGTGCCAGCAAGGTTTGGCAGCTCTCACAGCAGCACAGACAGCTGGCTTTAAAATGTTCACACCTAAAAGCTGCTGGGTTTCATTCAGTCACATTGCTGGAACATTTTCCAGTTGCTCCATCCAAAATTTTGCCTTTCTTCTTCCTTACAAGTTTCGTCTGGAGCAGCACCCCCCATGCTGCGCAGACCTGTTGGGTAAGGTTATTCCCAGGATCTGGAGTTTGAGGCCGGCCGGCTGCCATCAGGACTCCCGGGCAGGGGCTGCATTGCTTCTCTGACAGTCCTGGGCTCTCACCCTCAGCTAATTACTTTGATCCTTTACACTTTGTAAAAATTCTTACGACACAAAATAAGTCCCCCCTGGCTTTAACCTTGTGACCCGACCGGCCCTTGTAAAAGGGAGGGAGAAAATCCAGCCGTGCACGCCCAAACACACGCACCCACCCCTGTGCCTGCATCCACGTCCCCACAAACTGCCTAAAGCCTGGGGCTTTAATAGTTTCCTCCCAGGACTCCCACAAAAAGGCAAATAAAACTCCTTTTACAAGATAGCAGAGCAGCATGAAGGATCAACTTCACCAACAACAAGTTCTTTCTTCAGTTCATTTGTTTTAAACCTCCTTTTCTTGCAGATTTTGATCCTCTGAGTGCCTCTCCTCTTCCATTGCCATCCCTCTTGCCTGCCCTGCTGTGAACAGTTTAATGGCTTAAACAAGCAGGGTATTTTTTCAGGATCTGCTTGTTCACAGGGAGTAACCTGTGTGTGAACACATACTTTTAAATTCCCTTTTCACAAATAGGGAATGTTTCTTCTTTCTTCTTCACAGGACCCAGCTAAGAAAAGAAATGCAGAGGCAAGAGAGGGAAAACCATCATATGTATGAAGGGCAGTTAAATGGAGCAGAGATCTGTGAGGTAGCTGAGGAGAGATACAATACAGGTCTATAAAATCATAAGTGGTCGGGAAAAATAAAGAGCTTGTTACACTTTTACCTTGGTTAGTACAAAAAGCAGATTCAGTTCTTCACGTAACATGTATGTCCTTTCCCTGAGCTGGGGGAAACATTTCAGAGAATCATAATTTGGTGAACAGCATAAAGAAATCTAATGTATGGTTTAGATTAAGGATGGAGGAACAAATTTGTATCTTGCTCCCTTACTAGCTTACTTGTATTTATAAAACTTACAGACATTTAATAATCTTGAGACTTCTTTCTCTCTGACATATTTGGTGAAGAATGCTCAACATTTTCTGAAGTTGCCATAAACCAGAATGTACTGCAAGCTGCACACACATCAAGATTCAGGAACCTTGTCTCTTTCGGAAAACAGAAAAAAAAAAAAAACTTAATTTGCCAACAAAACCCACATTTGGATTCCTTTATCATTTCCTCAGTTAAGCCAAAACCAAACTGTTTGAAAGCTTTTAGGCTTTCATTTATTTCTCCCTTCTTTCTAGTATTTTTTATTTCCCGTGCGTGAATTAGAACTGGTAAAAGAAGGAGTTCAGGAATAAAATCCTGCAGAGTCTGTTCTTCTTAACACATCACCTGGATGTGATAGGGAAAAAAAAATCTCTAGACTCAGAACCAAGGGTATCATTTCATATTCTCTGAGAGCCAGAAAATGGATCCTGGAAACACTGGAGGGGAAAAGCACCCCAGCCTTTTGGTGAAAGGTCTGCAGTGTCTGTGCTGTTCCATTTTGCTGGACATTGGGGTCTTGGATCCAGGGCTCAAGACAGGGAGTGAAACTCCACACCATTGGTGAGGATAGCTGTGGAAGCAATAACTGCACAGAAACATGTTGTGTATGTTCTTTAATGAGAAAAAAAAAATATCTTTCACTATGAATCTGGGCTATTTCTCCAAGTCCATTTGGCAGTTCTAACCCTGAAATAAAAACAGAGGCTCCTTTTAGCTCCCCACATGAAGTCCCTGTGTATCTTTTCTCCTCTTGCACCCCTCAGGGTGAGGCACTGCCATAGCATCTGGTTAAGATCTGTGGAAGCCATTCAGCAGATAGTGGCGTAATTAGGAAATGTGTGTGTCTGAAGCAAAGGTGGATTTTGCTGATTGCTTGGGCATTAAGGCTTTGGGATCAAAAGTGTGACTGAGGGATTATGAAGGATCCAGGAGGAATCTTGGTAGGATTTTCACACTCATCCCCCTGCTTTTATTTGAAGAGGATAATTATTTGTATGGGGAGCTCCCTGGAGGGGGATCTCACTTGTTTGTCCATGTTTGTACAGCACCTACCACAGGAGAGCCCTTGCTGCTTGCTTGGCAATCTTTGGGATTCTTGCACTGTGCTTTGCTGATGCTCAAGGCAGAATCTATTCCTGTAACAGAAAAAGAAGAATCCTTCCCAGCACCCCTTCCCCCATGAGAGATTCTTTGTGTGGGTTTTCTCATTCCCTCCAGGCCTTTAAGCTTGATTTTATCCCATCAAGGGGGACTTGAACTCCCCAGTGCTGAAGGTTTTCTCTGTTTTTGTCTGGGTCAGCGTCCTGCACGCAAGAGCCTGAGTGGAGCCACTTCCAGACTCAGTCTCTGTAGGGTGCTGACCATGCCAGAGCTCTGACCACAGCTACATTCTAGTCCAGGGCTCCGAGCTGGTCTCTCTTTCCCCAAGCTGCCTGCTTGTACTAAATACTGGGGCAGCTCTCTAAAATACTGAAGGAACAAAGCATGCAAGGCAGTAAAATGAAGCAATTAAACCTATAAAACCAGGGTTTACAAGGGAATTTATAGTGTCAGAGGCTTTTTATAGCTTTTTTAGATTAGTTTAAATAAAAAAGAGGGAGAGAGAAAGAGAGAAAGAGAGAGGGAGAAAAAGAGGACCTGAAACTTGAGGAGACTTAAAAGTTCAGAGAGAGGCTTTTAGGAAGAACAGAGGGGTAATAATTAGAGGCACATTTTCCATTTCACTGTCTCTGCAAATTGAAATTAAAGAAGTGTGGGGGGTGGGGGGAAGCATGCACAGAACAACAGGCAGTTTACATTGCTCCCTCTTCCTTCTGGTAGCATTTGATTTTTCTATTTCTATTCTTTTGCTTTCTGGCTGGGTGAGAGCATCTCATCACCTGGGCAAAGAGACTAAAGGGAAAGAGTAATCTCAGGCCAGGTGAAGTTCAGCTTTGGTTGTTTTCCCCTCCTGCTGTGCCTGCTCACTGGTTCAGTGTGCTTTGTAGATCTGGGAGCTCATGTTCGAGAGGTGAAATGGAGCCAGCACCTGATTAAAGCAAATTTGGCCAGGGAAGACAATGGACCCTGTGTTTAAAAGGGCTTTTTGTGTTTTAGTTCCTCCAGCTTCCCTTGGCGTTCCTCGAACACAACATGCACACACCAGGAGATGAGACTGCCTGGGGAGTGTCTAAATCAGAGCCTTTCTTGGCTTTTGTATGCTTCTGTGTGAACTAAGGAAAAGGTGATTCACATCATCCAAGTCCTGCATCTTTCTCTGTAGAAGCACCTCCTTTATTCAGGCCTGGTTTCCTCCCCAGCAATAGAAATCACAGTGCTTTCAAAGGGGAGCAAATCAACCAGCATTTCTGGGCCTCTCTTTTTTCCAGCTCTGTATCCCATGCAATTCCTCTGAGCAGATCCTTGAAAAGGCCAAAGTCTGCTGTCCTGAACTCCAGGGTTGTGGTTCAGCTTTTTGCTTTGTTTTCTGCTATCAGTTTTGGTCCCTTTAGAAGTGGCCCCAGAGCCTGTGCTCTGTGATGGCAGGAGAAAACAGTCTCACCTCATGTATGTGCCCATTTTTTCCTTACGTAAAGAGGAAATGCCTCCTGGAAATCTTGTCATCAGCACTCCCTCATTTATAGCATTAGGAAAATTACCCTTCCCATGGTGTTTATAGGATCTTGCCCAAGCCAGGGATCTTAAAGTCTGGAATACTTTGCTCCATTCATTCTCTTTACACTTTTCTCTTTTTCCTATATGTAATAGTTTACTTTGGTAGTGTGTAGATCCTGGTTGGTTGCTACAATATGCAATTAGTAAATTACTAATTAACCATAGCAATTCATCATCCTGCTGCTGTGCAGTTTTTTATGTAACCCTGTCTGTTCTCTAAGGCAATATAGGTAAAAGGCCCATCCTTTGAAAAATAAACTTACAGGGAATAGGAGCCAGCAGCTTGTGTTCCCGATCAGCTTGAGCACCTGGGTGGGACATTTCTGCTACTGGAGAGGGTACAGAGAGAAGGATTCCACCACCCTCAGGTGGGTTCTGCAGCAAAAGGGGAGTTTGCTCATGATAATCTTCAGTTCATCTGAGCTGAATCGTTCCTTTTGCAACAATACAAAATTCAGGGTGAAGCCTGGGCAGGAGAGACAAAACCTGGAAGAAGTGAGGATGGATGACAGCGATAGAGATGGTGAAGGTACAGGAAGAGGAGTAAATTCAGATCTGAGATGGGCACAAACAGCTCCAAAGTGTTTTTCTGACCAATTTGCAAAAGGCATGAACAGTTCTAAACTGCATCTCCACAGGTTTTCCCACCTGAAAGAAGGTGAAAAATGAAGCACAATGAGGCAAAATTTCCCATTTCTGATCCCATTGACATGGGGGTAACTATCTTCATTGGAGTTGTTACCATTTTACAGTGAGATTAGAGTAAAGCCCAGCATTCATGAAGCAGTGCTTGAGTTTTTAAAGTCTGCAAATGCATGTTATTGCAGTCACATGATAAATAGTTCTGAAATCAATAGAGAAAGCTATTAAAAATGTGGGGTTTTTCTCTGTCTAGTATGGTACATTAAGATACATGTATCATCCTACAGTCTCTTTTCCTCTCTCTCCATATATGTGTGTAGGGGTGGAAATTTTAGAGCACTCAACGTTGGTCAAACTGTTGCCAATGGAAAATACAACACTGACCTCAAATAGCATCATATTTTAGGGCAGTGATGAGTGATCTAAAATGCTACCATTAAGTATATATATTTAAAGAGAAATCACTAGAGGAAGAGTGAGTCCGACTTCCCTGATCCTGAAGTTCTGTTTGAAAAATGGTGATGAGAGGGAACTCTGGCTGGGCAGAGCTCTCTGTTTGGGTCATCCCAGTCTAATACTGGTTTGGCATTTCTATTGTGATTTCCCATCTGAGATTTATTTTTTGCAGTCTGAAGAGCTCAAGGAAGAAAGTGAGCCTGGAATAACTTGTTTGCATCTTCTGTGTTATCAGATGCATCAAGAAACAAAGAGCTGGCTGTGTGAAGTTCTCAGAAGAACAGGATTTTAAAAAAAGCCTCACATTTGCTAGTTGCTAAATAGAACTTTGAGTAAGCACTGGAGTCAAACAAACAACTTCTATGAGTGAGAAGATCCATCTGCTATCACTGATCTTATGCATCTTCTTGTTCTCTGATACTTAAGTATTTTAAATTACATCTAATGGGCCAGAATGTCCAAAGCAATTGATGTTAATCAAGCTCCATGGCCCTTGCTGCAGATGTGGGCTGTCCCAGCACAGTGGGCTTGAAGCCAGGGCCTCAGCTCCTTTCAATCTATGTCAGCCCTTCACAGCTTGCTCAGGACCTGGCCCCAGAGAAAAGTCTTGGCCAATGAATTATCTTGATCTGCACTCCTTGGTTGATCCCATTGGGATGCAGAGCCACTGTGCTGCTTCAGTGCTTGGAGGAGAGACTGCTCCTAAACCTGAGCCTCGTCAGAGCTCAGGAGAGGGGTGATCACACTCCACGAGAACAAAAAGGAGCTAGCAGGGAAAATGAAGCCTGTTCTTCATGCCTGTTTAGTCTTCCCTGCACAGTTTGCAAGAGCAGTGCTCCCAGGGCTCGTTGTTGGGAACACAGCTGCCCCTGGCAGGAGGTTCTGAGCCCGGCTGGCTGAGATCCCACAGGCAGCATCGATCCTGAACAGCATCCCAGAGCCAGACAGGTACCTGGCTGTGCTGATGCCTGGTAGTCTGTCTGTCCCCACTCTTGGCCAGGACAGTCCGTGGTTGGCCTGAGTGCCTCATGGTCTGTCTCTGCCTCTCTCCCTTTCGTTTTCTTGGCTCCATAAGTTAGATCAAATGTCTTTAAAGAGCACAGTTTGAATGATGGAGTTTATAATTCCATCTCAGGAGCTGTGATGACTCGAGCTTGGTTCTTGTGGTTTATGATGTCACCGGGACCCATCGACGGAGTCATAGCCCCATTATTCACCATTGCCCTGTTATTTATTCTGTGCAATAAATGGCTGTAGTTTAATCACCAGAGTAAATTGCTGAAGCATCTTGGTGGAAATTGTGATGTTACTGCAGTGGTTTCTATGGCAATGGCCATTCCATCGGGGAGGCTGACAGAGGGAAGCAGGAACACAGAGCAGCCAGGGGGACAGGAGTGAGCCCCAGCCTCAGAGAGGGGAACCTGGGGGACAAGTCCAGGCACGCCCTCAGGGGGGAAGAATCCAGTAATTGCTACTGGATATCACATGTAGATTCCAGAAAACTGGGATGCTGATCTCGACTTCACCAGCCTTGACAGACTTGTGGCATTGATTTCATGCAGAGATTTTTGGGAAAAACTCCCAGCTACTCTGTAGAGATGGAAAACAAAACTATCTTTCCTGCACAGATATTTTTTTGTTTAGGCTTTTTTGTTTTGTTTTGTTTTCCCTTTTCCAGTTCAGATAGAAAAAAAGGACTGAGGACACTTGAACCAAATGGTTCAGAACTTCCTACAGTTAAGGTTTGTATTTGGTTTTAGTGTAGTCAACAGAAAGAGAAGACTTTTCTGCACTATCTTAATTCTTTTTGCCTTGTGACCTTGTATCTCTCACCTTAAAAGGCCTGGTAAGGTCCTGAATTTTATTGGTGGTGGGGCATAATGTTCCTTGATAGCACATAAAATTCCTTCTTTTTGGCAAAATACGTTTGCCAACATATTTAATGCCTGATGGTTGTGGATATGCAGTTGGCATTGGAATAAACATAGGGCTGAGATGTAGTATCATAATAGAACCTTATTATAACATAATTATTATTTATTGTTTCTTAGTGAAGAGATATTTACAAGATGGTTTTGCTTTCCATATCTTAAGTTTCCATTCAAGTCCCATATTTTCTAGATTTCTTTATTTTTTTCCTTTTTCTCCTCCAAGAAAAGTAAAATTAAAATTTTAACTAAAACCAGTCTGTTTTCTGATTTTAAGAAAAAGGTGAGACACTTAAATTTCTCTCCTCTACTTTCTCCTTTATTCCTCCCCACTTTCCTAATTCATTCATTTTTCTTCACGGGGAAAAAAAAAAAGTAAAAGCCTTCTCTGTCCATCCTCTTTCAACACCTTGGGAATGCTTGCAGTGCTCAGCTCTTTTTTTCTCTTTTCCTCAGCTAAGTAGCCCTAGAGAAGTACCCCAGCACATGGTATCAGTGCCCTGACAGTCTGCTGCTTATGGGAAATGTCATTTTACAATGTAACTTTTTTTTTTTACCTCAAACTTTATGATTTTCTACAAGGATTCATTGTTTTAAGCCATGGAACCAACATGTGTTTCTTGAGATATCACTTACCTTTAGTAGCAGTTGAGTTTTGGTCACCAGGCTGGGCTGCCTCTGGATTCCTGCATTTATTCTGTTCTGGTAACCTGATACAACCCAGCCAGGGAAGAACAGAAAGAAAAGCCTTTTAATTTATGGTAGGTCTCAGTTCTAATCGTGTAGTTGTGCAGACTTTGGCTTTATCGTGAATCATTTTTAATGACAGTTGAGGAGAAAAGAATTGAAAAGCAAATCTTACCTTTCTCATCACTGACAGCTTTTCTTAGCAGAGCAGACTTTTTTATGGCGCAGCCTTGCAGTGAGGGTAAGATGCAAAGGAAGGGCTGGACCCAAGGGCTGCCCAGCAGGAGAGCACGGAGCCTTTTTCTGCCTAGCACAAGACAGGCCTTTACAGCAGCAATTTCAGAGCTCTCTGTAAATAGAGAGCAAATTTTCACCTTGTGGATACCTAAACATTGTCTGTGGAGTCTCCATAAGGAAACTTGTGTTTCCTTGTAGGAGACTTGATTTTCTTGGTCACCTTTCAGAAGGCCCTTAGAAGTTTTCTAGGGAAATCCCTGGACTAAAGGGTGAAAAAAGTTGATGGCAAAAGCCCTCATGGACTTGAATGTAGCCAGAAAATCACTGCTTCCCTGCAGTAAGCCTGGTGTGATCAGTCAGGGCCTGAGGGTCACCCGGCACAGCCCCAAGGCTTGCAGAGCTCCAGGAGTGTTTGAACAATGCCCTTGGGCACAGGGTGGGATTTTTTGGATATCTGTGCAGGGCCAGGGGATGGACTGGGTGACCCCTGTGAGTCCCTTCCCTCTCAGGATATTCTGTGATTCTCTTCTGTTGCATGATCCTATTTGCTTTGTAGTCTACGCTATTGGTCAGAAAAGAAAATTATCTGAGGAAATTGCTGGTTTGGCATCATCTTGCCAAGAGAGCTGATTTTAAGGGTCATCCTCCTTCAGCAGATGGCTCTGCAGTCAGGAATCACAAAGCAGGAGTTCAGTGCTGATGCCCTAAGCAGGGCCAGGAGAAGGCACTGCCCGGGCTGCTGAGGTGGTGCCCAGCAGAGTTAATAGGGAGATGCTCTCTCTGTAATTGGATACTGGCAGGATCCTGCAGAGCATCATCTGGCCACTTCCCATCAGCGCTAATGTGGCTTTCTGAAAGCTCATCCCTTTTCCTGGCATGGCCACTTTTCACTGGGGCACTTGTTAACTCCCCCACCTTTGTGTGCTTTGACCTGCTGTGCTCTGGGTGTGCCAAGATCCTGTGCCAGGCTGGAGCTTTTCAGTGCTCCTGAAACAAACCCAAGACATTTTTTGGAGGCTGAGGGAGCAATGAGAAGCCTGCATTGTACAAATCTCACATCACCATGGGCTTCAAATGGCTTCTGTCATCCTTGTGTATTCTCCATGACCTCCAACTTTCTCCTGTATGGAAATATTTTCAACTTAGGTTGGCTATGCACTGCGTTTTTTCTGACACATTTTGACAAATTCAGTTTGATTTTGCCCTTGAGGTCTTTCTAGGCTTAATTTTATGGTTGTGGAAGGTCATCAAAAGGGTAGTGCTATTTAAAGACCAAATTGTGTCACATTTACTCACGGGACTGGTGACTCTTCCTCTTGAAGATGTCCATTCATTTCAATGGAACTACACCCAGAGTAAATGGCACCCATTGTAAGCAGAGGCTCTGGGGCCTGTCTTACTCATCGAACTGGACTTCTCAGAGAGTAGAAGTCAAGTCCTTGGCCTCAACATTGGGTTTCCAGCTCCTGTTTTATTGAGGTGGTTTTTTGGCCCCCTCTAGTGACTGCCCACATGGATTTATGAGTGAGAGCCAACCTTTCCGTGATCAGAAATAGCCATTTCCACCACGACCATAAATGGCTTCCATTTTAGAAGTGGGATTTCAAATCCTGACGTATCGAGTTTGTTCCCCTTTGCTCACAACATTCTTAGGAGCATCCCATTTCCAGCTTGGTGAGGCTTCTTGCAGTGTTGGAAAGTGTTCACAGTGGTTGAAGGAGAGTCAAACCACACAGCTGTTGATGTAGTAGCACGGCCATGGTTACGCTCCTACAGCCCAAAGGTTCACCTCTTTAGGGGAAGCAGGAGGGCTTTGATGTTACAGCTGCACTACCAAAGGAACAGTCATGGGTTGAATCATAGAATCATCCAGGTTGGAAAAGCCCACTGAGATCATCGGGTCCAATCACTGCAGGCCCAGCACTAACCCGTGTCCCCAAGTGCCACATCCATGTGTTTTTTGGACACTTCCAGGGATGGTGATTCCATCACTGCCCTGATCAGCCTGCTCAGTCTCTGACCACCCTTTCAAGGAAGAAATTTTTCTCAATATCCAACTTGAACCTCCTCTGGAACAACTTGAGGCTGTTCCCTCTCATCCTGTCCCTGTTCCCTGGGAGCACAGCCTGACCCCTTGGCTGTCCCCTCCTGTCAGGGAGTTGTGCAGAGCCAGAAGGTCCTCTCTGAGCCTCCTTTTCTCCAGGCTGCGCCCCTTTCCCAGCTCCCTCAGCTGCTCCTCCATGGTCTGGGATTTATGACCTTCTACTGAGTTACAGTGAAACCTGGAGTGACACTTGGAGTTGATACTGAGAAGGCATTTTTCAAAGCCTTTCTTTTTCTTATTCTTTTCATACTACTGGAACCACAAAAGGGAATCTCATTTAAAATATGAATTCGAAACTTTATACTTCTTATGGCTCTGTATTCTGGAGAAGCAGATACTTATCACATGCCTGTGTCCTTGGGGGAGTGTGCAAGGAGCTTTTTTTTTCTTGGAATAGTTTTCTACTTTTTGGCTAATGGGGAGTAGGGCAATTACTTATTCCAAGAAGCTGGAGCCAGGGTGACAGCCTGGGGGCAGACCTGAAAGCACTGTAACACTTTAGGCTTTAGATGCTCTGAGATCTTTTAGAAACAACTGCCTTGATCTTTTAGTGCCCTGGTAAATCATTTATTCTGATCACCTGCTTACAAATTCCTCCTCACTGATCCTGTGGGATAGAATGAGCTGGGTATACAGCTCCTGGAGCTCCAGCAGGTGAACTTCAGCTGGGCCCCCAGAGCACCTGGCAAAGCTCCTCACTCGGGAGCAGCCTCAGTCAAGGCAGAGCTGAAATTCAAATTCCTCTGACAAACGGTGTCTGGAGCTGAAGGTTTTGGATGGGATTTTTTTCCTTCTCAGGTTGCAGGCTGCAGTCAAGACATGCTGCCATCCCTCCTCCCACAGTGTGCTTTGCTGCTCCTTGACAATTTGTTTCAATTTCCCTTCACTCCAGCATGACCAGGTTCCCCCAGGTTACCCAGTGATTCATCTCTGTGGAATCTGGGAGTGCTGCTTCTCTGCTCCTGCCCAGATTGGCAAGAGGATTATTAAACCATCAGAGATTAACCAGAACCTTTTCTGGTGAATATTTAGGCTAAGAGCACTTGATGCTAAATGTTAGGTTACATGTGCATTCTGACACCAGACTTCACTACTGTGCCTCCCATTCCTCTGTATGCGTGGGTTTGAACACCTTTTCCAACTACAATCACATTAGAGGATCCCTGATGCTTTGGGAATGTACATGGGGAATGACTTCAAGTGGAAGGGTGTTTGGATTGTCCTATTTCTATTTCTGAAGCCCTCTCAAGGAAGCTCGCTCTCTCTTCTCACCCCATCGCTTCCGATGGGGCCGAGTCATTGCATTCTGTGTGCGCACAATGACACCTCAGAGAGACTTGGACTGTTCTCTTGTCTCACTTCCACTCTCTTCTAGGCTGGATGCACACCCTGGAGGTATGTGGTTTGTCTCAAGATATAAGACTCCCCCCCCTCAGAAACTACATTACTTCAACAAGCCACAAAGGGCTGGCAAGAGGGAGAAGGATGCCCATGTTAGTGCAGCTTTCCCCTGGGATCTCTTCTGCAGACTCCATGCAGCTGGAAACAGACCCTGCTGCTCCTGAACCCTGTGTGTGCACAGGCACATATTCCCTCATGCAGCATTTCACTGATGTGTGGGTACAAACACTCACAGATGCACAAATACCTCCCCTTTGTTGTCCTCCTTCCCAAATGCAGAGGCAGGAATTCTCTGGGTGCACGTGATCATCACTCCCTGCAGATGCCACCTGCTCTGGCACATGGCTGCAGCAGTGTCCCAGGACGCCTGGGCCTTCTCCCCTGGGATGTGTGGATACAGGTGCATTTACACACCCTGCCAAGGTGTTGCAGAAGCAACTCCTGTGAGTCAATGGAGCCTGAAGGGACCTCTGGAGGTTTAGTCCAGCCACTGTCCCAGGCAGGCTCACCCTGAGTTCAGAAAAGGTTGCTCAGGGCTATGTCCAGTCAGATGTTTAAAACCTCCTGAGGCAGAGATGTGATAGCCCAGTTTTCTCCTTATGTTCAGACAGAACATTCACTCCTTGAATGTTTATCCCCTCTTCTGACCTTTAATTTGTCTTTCACTCCTTGCCACAACACCTGAGCAAAGAGCCTTGGTATGTTTCCCTATACCTGCCATGGTATCAAGAAGGCTGCTGTAGCTGTCCCTAAAACTTGAACAGGGTGGAGAAACTCCCCTCCCTCAGGATATCTCCATGGGTCTGTGCTCCAGGCCCCTGACCATCCTCTTGGTGGCTCCCTCTTGGATTTGTTCAGGTTTATCAGCATTTTCCTTGTACTTGTGAGCTCACACCTGGGTATGGACCAGCTGGGGTCTAACGACTCACAGAGGGATAATTGTGTCCCTTGACCTGCTGGTACAGGTGAGTTTGCTGTGAGCTTTCCTTGCTGCCAGGTGCCTGTCATGTGCTCCTGGCTGGAATTGGACTGATAACAAAATACTAAATAAGAAAACTAAACACTGAGCTTTGCTTCTTACCAGACTGGGCTCAGATTTAATGGATCTGAGATCTCAAGCAGTTCCATGACTCTCTTCAGGAGATCACAGTAGTTGATCCAGGTTTGGGAGAACAGGATGGATCAGATGAACTACCAGACTTTCTACATGCATTTCATCTTTGCTCCTTTTTTTGGCCTTGAAGATCCACTGAACATTTTACCTTTCCTTTATTTGGAGGGATTCCAGCATTTGAAATTTCCTCCTCTTCCAGTGGCCAATGTCCACACTGGTCACATCCATAACTGCCTAAATCACAGGTTTAGGATCTTGCAGTACTTAATTTGGGGAAGAACTTCAGGCTCTGTAGAGACTTCTACCTACCTATTACCTTGCAAGCCGTGAACCAAAGGGAAAGGGTATATTTTTTCAGAATCATGGAATGGTTTTGGTTGGAAGGGACTTGAAAGCTCATTTGTTCCATCTTCATGGGCAGGGACACCATCCACTGTCCCAGGTGGCTCCAAGCCCCATCCACCCTGGTCTTGGACACTTCCAGGGATCCAGGGGTAGACACAGCTTCTCTATGACAGGGCTTCCTCACCCTCACCGGGAACAATTCCTTCCCAATACCCCATCTATCCCTGCCCTCTGGCAGTGGGAAGGCAAAGTGGGAAGCCCCCTTGTGCTGTCACTCCATTCATTGTCCCAAGTCCCTCTCCAGCTCTCTNGTTGGAAGGGACTTGAAAGCTCATTTGTTCCATCTTCATGGGCAGGGACACCATCCACTGTCCCAGGTGGCTCCAAGCCCCATCCACCCTGGTCTTGGACACTTCCAGGGATCCAGGGGTAGACACAGCTTCTCTATGACAGGGCTTCCTCACCCTCACCGGGAACAATTCCTTCCCAATACCCCATCTATCCCTGCCCTCTGGCAGTGGGAAGGCAAAGTGGGAAGCCCCCTTGTGCTGTCACTCCATTCATTGTCCCAAGTCCCTCTCCAGCTCTCTTGGAGCCCCTTTTGATACTGGAAGGGGATATAAGGTCTTCCCAGAGCCTTCTGTTCTCCAGGCTGAAAATACTGTCCATGTTCATGGATAGGGTTTCAGGCTGTGTACACCTGTGTCAGGATGTGCCTCTGTCATTGTCCAGTTTGCCCAAACTGTCACACAAGTGCATTTTGGAATGAGCACTCGCTGATTTGGGAAGTGACACATGCTTTACTTTCAGGGGTAAATCCAGATTTTCCTGCTGAAGCCAAAAGTGTAAGCAAGACAATTCCCACTGAGCACATTGCCTCTGAGTGACAGTTTGAGTGCAGGAGGGTGACTGGGTTTGGCTGAGCTCTCTGCTGCTCTGAAAAGAGCAGTCGATGCCCTTGACTAGCAAGTGCCACATGAGTGATAATGGCCAGAGGCCTGGTCACTCCTCTCAGCCAGCCCCTGTGGGTTTGGGTCTGGCCAGCAGAAGCCAGACTGCTTTGGAGACAAGCATCTGTAGGAAATTTGTGTTGCTGCTCTATAGGAACTTAAATTTTAAGCCTCTCATCTATCTCAAATACAGAGCGCAGAATAAACCGTGACCCTGGAGACGTCTGCGGGTTCCCGGGTTGCTGTTTGTGCTGTGGATCCTGGTGTAGGGTGAGGATGGGTTATGTTGCTGTTTTTGCTGTGGATCCTGGTGTAGGGTGAGGATGGGTTATGCTGCTGTTGGCAGGGGGAAAATCTGGGAGAGCTGAGGCTGCTCACACGTCTGTGTGGGTGCAGCTGTTGGTGAACGCTCATGTTCTTGTCGGAGCTGTCTGGGGCAGGAAGGTGCGTGTGGCACTGCCGAGGTGTGTGTTATTCTCACATCCCTGCTGGCTGCAAACAATGTCATGTCCCTACCTGGACTGCAATGTGACATACACCTTAAAAACAGCAGCAACCTCAAGCTCCAGAGCCACGGGAGAAGGCAGAGCTGCTCTTTTTACTCATCAATTAGGAAACCCTACCAGCCCTGGCAAAGCATGCCGGGACCCGAACTGGCTTTTGGACTGGGACTCGGAGAGTGAGAGAGAAGCAGTAATTTGTTTGCCATTGCCCTCAAGCCAGGAAATCCAAACCTCAAGCATTTCCTAGGCCACAGCGCACTGGAGTGGAGAGAGAGTGTCAGGGAATGGCTCACACATCCCGACAGGAGCGCACGCACACGCGCACGCACACGCACAGAGACAGCGCAGGGGAAGGGGGATTGTTCCAGCACCACTGCGGTTAAGATGCTGAGACAATCTCGAGTTTTCAGGCCATAGCTGTCAGGATGCTTTGGTATATTCATCACCCCCCACTCCATGGTGATAAAAATTTACACAGCCAACGAAACGAAGATTAATTTCATGTGAAAAGCTGACAGAATGGCCCATGTCATTGCTTTATTTGTGCCAGCACTCAGTAACTCGGCGCAAGTTCCATTGAGGTGGCAGACACCCCGTCCCCTTGAGCCATCTCGTCTCCTCTCTAATGATGCCACCGTTTTGACAAAACCAAGCAACACAGCCGGTATGTGCGAATTTGGAATTAATTTTCTTCAGAAAGGTCAAGTATGTTAATGAGCTTTTGGCTGCCTGTGTTTTCTCTCTTGGGTTTTTTCCCCTGTTAATGGGGGAAGAAGGGTAAAAAAGGAAAGGGGACATATAATTACAGAAATAAAAATGAAGGAAGGAGGAAAAGAAGGAAGCTGTGAGGATTTGGAAGAGGCAGGATTCAGTGTAGCTTTTGATGGGTTCTCCTTTTCCAGGGCTGAGGCGGACTAATTGTATCAGCTCAAGCCTGTGCAGTTTGCTTGGAGCTGTTGAGTGAGGCCAGGGATGTCATGGATCGTGGAGTTGGTGTAACCTGGCACGGAGGAGGTGGATTGCACCTCCTTTGCACTCGGGGACTGACAGCAGCTCTGTGTGTTGGCAGCTGCCATCGTTTTCCATCCCAGAATGGCTGAGCTCGGCTCAGCACAGGGCTCTGTGTGCTGGGGGAGCAGAGAGCAAAGGGAGGTGAAGAGAAAGAGTTCATAGGTTCCAGCTCTTGTGGCTATTAGTGAAAGGAAGCTGGAAGAGAGCTCAGTGGCTCTGGGAAAAATCCAGGGCCCCCTAATTCATCCAGCTTAGAAATAGGACAAATAGGCAGTTTCCAGAGAAGCTGTCCCCCCATGTGGCTGGCACAAGAAGTTTGAACTAAGTGTGATGCCAATCACCTCTCATCAATGTGTTCCCCAAATCCCTGCCTTTAGTTGAGCCTGTTAGAATTTGCCACTTCCTGGTATCTTGGTGGCAGGAACTGCCTGGATATCTCCAGGGGTTGGGTGATGATCAGTGGGAAAAAAGGTGGTGAAAACAGCAGATGCTGTGTCAGGGCATGAGGAGGTGAAGCTGGACTTTGTCAGACATGAGCCACACTCACCTGGATAGGACATTTAGGGGAGGATTCATATCACCTAATTTTAGTTTTCTTAAACAAACTATCCAGACTAAATGAATTGTCTAAGTTTCCCTTCTTGTTAATGGATAACACTAAGGAGGAACACATATCTCACCTAATTTAAGATGAGAGAAATTCCATTCTGGCAAGGACTTTCTTTCTCATTGAATATAAAGTGAACTTAAACAATTAGTTTGGACTGAACCCTGCCTTTAAGAGGCTTAAAATTATGGGGCGTGATTTCCTCCTCATTTTCTTCTCCTTGCTCCAATTCTGGCTCTTATTTCCCTATACAGATTAATCCAGCAGGTGGAGGAAATCCAGCGGGGCTCCCAGTGCCTGTATTGGCAGGGGTGGATCAATGCTTTCACTCCAGCTTGCCCAGGCAAGCTTATCCACTCCTGTGGCAATCCAACCTCTGGCTGTGATATGGTCCTGCCTGCCTTGCTTTGCTGGAGACACCCAGCACACGGATCCTGGGCATTGTCCAAAACGCCTGTGTTGACTTTGGAGGGTACATTTTGCCATCCTGGCTATGGTGCAAGGAAAAATTATGTGGGATGTAACAGTGCCAGTGCCATGCATGACATATTTCACAGTGTCCTTAAGGAGGAATTCTCCTTAGTTTCACACCTCTCTCAGCTGTGTTGTGTGGGTCCCTGTGCATGTTGGATCCTTGTGTGTTCCCCACATGAGTCACTCCTCATGGGAGTGACTGGGACTTGGATTTCAAAAGCACACAAGTGACCAAACTTAATGATTTTCAGCTGACTCCAAGCATTGTCCTAAACATGGAATTCCTACCCATAAACCACTGTGCTGCCCACAATCTCCCCCTCATTCCCAGGCTCTGGGGTGTACATGGAGGCACGTCCTGCTCTGCTCACCCTGCTGCAAGGTAGAGGGGTATTGGGGGCAGTGAGAGGAGCTTGTGGGCTGTCTTTCTCATTTGCTTGCAAAAATGGTCTCAGAACATTCACGGGCATCACCAGCATCTATAGAAGTTGTTGTGTTGCTAAGTGGTTACTTTATTTCTCCTTGGAGGAAGTTTCTGTGATGGAAGGAAATTATTTGCTAAGCCCTGCTAAAGTCTTTGTATAAATTTAACACTAAGTATTAATCTGTGCACAGGACAAAGTGGGGGCAAGGGATACCTACAATATTTCAGTGACAAGTTATATTTTGAGTTGTCAGTTCTAGCAGTATAACATGCAAAGTGTATGCACAGAGAGTGCCTCATTCATGGCCATAGTGAAGTGGGGAATCCCTGTCCTGTAGTTGTCTGGGATGTCAGGATAAAATGTATAAGAATTTGAATTCTTAGGGAAATTCTCACCCAGCAGCTCCCTGGGGCTTTAGCTGAACTGTGGGATGGATATTCAGCATTTCTCAACTCTCATGTGAAGGACTGTCTCCTCTCTTCCCAGCTGTGAAATGTGGCTGTGCACTCCTTGTGTCCTCCCATCCCACGCTCTGCTTTCCATAGGAAGGAATCCTGGGCATGTGAGTCAGAGAGCCATAGCACATCCTGGCCATGTCACCAGTAGGATGATTCAGGACTGAGACAGCACAACACACCTACCCCGTGATCTGCATGGAGCCCCTGGTACACTCAAAGCCGCATCTTCTCAACGTGCCAGGCTCGTGAGAAAGCCCAACCACTTGTTCTGGTGCATAAATAGAAACACAACCCCTAAGAGCAGAAGTGGAACCTAGGAGATGCTTAGGGCAGTGAGTCTGCTGTCCCCTCCTAGGATGGTGTCCCATCATCCTTACGTTGCAGGGGTTGTTTGTGCCAACTTCTCTCAGCTTCTGTTTCTTCCTCTCCCACTGTTTTTTCCCTGTGTGAGAGCACTGGCGCCTACGATGGAAGGTCACCCCCGAGGTTACTCAGCTGGCTCCAAGGATTAAGACTTCCTGCTCTGCTCCAAGGAGCTGCCAAGTCCCCCCTCCCTGCTGCTCACCACAAACCTAGTGCCTGTTTGTCTCCCTCTCTCCCCTTCCCATCCCTCCTCCTACCAAGAAATCCAGATCTCTCTCCAGCAGACAGAGTGGGAGGTCGAGGCAGCCCAGCAACCTCCAGGTGCATTTGCTGGAGCACCAAAAGCATTGTGGCCCCAGGGCAATGTTCTTGATGCCACTTATGAGTGTTGCCAGAAGGTGAAATGAGCATCTCTGTCCCTCTAGAGTCTGGGACAGGTTCCCATCAGGATCTGAACCAATAGTTGGGCTCACAAAAGGCTTTTATTGCCTTATAAAGTTTTTCTACCAGCAGGCTGGGGGGAAGGGGAGTGGTCCATGGATAACTGGTTTTTTTGAAAAGTAACTAAGGAGAATGTGATTTTTTCATTGGATGGGAATTGGCACAAGGACCTGTAGCTTCCTTAGGAAAATGGTGGAGGGGTACAGAAATCTCTGCCCTGGGCATGACCCTTTCCCAGAGGAAACTGCCATTGTCTCAAGGACAGTGTGGTGATGGGGGAGCAGTCCAAGAGGACAGAGTTGCCTTTGGTGGGCACCTGAGCATGTGGGAGCAGGACACAAGGAGAGCTTTATTCACAGGAGCAGAGCATAAACCAGAAGAGAGGAACAAATAGAACAGGATCCTGTGAGAGGGAGATGAGATAAATATGGTGGGAATGGGGGGAAGCTGGGATGGCTGCTCATTATTTTTGTAAAGAGGGGATGCTGCTCCAAAAAGCACCACAGAGATCAACCACATTCAAGTGAAAACACCATTTTCTATGAAAACAATACAGAAACCCTACATATTAATAGTTCAACAGGATGAGGAAAAGCTGCATGCTCCACCTTAGTATGTGCTGAGGTCAGGTGAAACCACCACCACCACCCTCAGGCAGGCTTTGGACACTGTGAGGGGGATGCTTGAGTTGCTGAAGATCGTGCTCTCAAACTAGAAAAGAAACAGCTGCTTTTCAGGATTTTAGCCTTTCCAGCCTTGGCTGAGTCCCTTTAACTCCTTCTCTTTGCTCCTAACCCTCTTTCTTATAGATCCCACAGGAGACTTGCCACTGTTGTTCAGGCTTCTGGGGTCACCAGCCAGGAGCTCCTGTCTTTTTCCCAGGAACTGTGAGGCTGCAGTAAACATACCTCGAGGAGTTCTTTGTGAGCATCACACCTGAATTTGGCCCACTGTCTGCCAGTTTATGCTAAATGGAGACCACAGAGACCTCATTTAATGACTGGGTTTGTGTAGGTGTAAAGCTCTTTGAGGTCTCCATAAACATGGGTGTTTATTCATTTAGATTTCATTTTGATTTTCTTTTCAGATGAATTCATTAGCAGGGAGAAAGCCAAAGCCTCAGTGTTAAAAATCCAAGACTAGTTTTTGTTTTGTTTTGTTTTGTTTTAAGAAATAAGAGAAGTATTAATTAACTATTTCTAATTGTGGTCTCAGTGCTGGTCCTTCAGGGTGCCTCCATGTGTGTTCTTGGGGCTCATAGGTAAGGAAAAGCTAAGAAAAGCATTGAAAGAAGAGGAATGGGGGCAGCTCCTGCCTTGTTTGATGGCACCCTGTGTTAGCTGCTCCTTCTGTTGTTAGGGATATCACATTCCAGGGATGCATTGCTGTGGTTAAGGGGTGAAGTGAGACAAATGAGAGGACAGAGGTTACACACATGAGCTGCAAGGTTGTCCTCGTTTAGGTGCTGGGTGGAAAATCAGATGGAGTGTGCATGCTCCTGCCCTGGGGCTAAGAGCAACAAAGGGAGAGAGCAGGGGATTTATCTAGCTGGAGTCCAATATTCCTTTGGCTGCAGCAAAGGCTGCAGCACTTCCCGACTATCGGCTGGCGCTTTCACTCACACACATCTGTGATTGATGGGCAGAGAGTATAAACACCTCATTAGTGCCATAATTCACTGGTTAGGACTCAGGCTGGGCTGTGGGAGGGAGGGGGGGAAAAAAGAGTTGAGAAAGTTTATTAAAGAAAAAAAAATGGAAGAAGGAGAAGAACGGATGTAAAGGCCACACAAATCATTCCAGGGAGTTATCTGACCTGCTTTGAAAACTTTAATTGCTGATAATGGACAACCTGTTGGGTGGTATTTTATTAACACTAATAGATTTTTACGGGATATTTCTCACATTGCTCTCCCAGAGCCTGAAGAATACATTAAATATTAAAAGTTAATGCTCTTGGTTGCTGTTTCAAGGATGCCCCACCGATAACGAGCTTTCCCGCAAGTTAGAAACCGGGAGCAAACATGAGCTGCCTCTGCCACTTACGGCCTCTGCAATAATAATGAGGAAAATACTTGCAGCCTTTGTGCACCTTGCAGCTGAGGTTCTCAAGCCTGGCCTAAATGCCCTGTAAAGGCAGCGCCCATCCCAGAGCTGGTGGTAGCAGTATCTAATCTCCAATCCTGGATTTACAAGACTTGAATTCCAGAGTCCCACGCTGAAAGCAAATGCTCATAAACTCCCATCTGCTACTTTACATTTCAGTTATTCAAAGCAGAAGCTTAATTGACAACCCATACCTGTTTCTCAGGTGAACTCAGGTCTGAAATGGATGATATTTTGCTTTAATATGCCAAATGGTTTTATAAAAGTGAGGCTTCCACACTAATTTGTTGCAGAAATGACCCAGCTACCTGGAACAGAAATGGAAGCATCTCTGACTGTAGGCAGCAAGAGGGGTTTTGGAGGAAGCCCTTGACATCCCAAAGTCCTGCACACAGCATTGAACCCTGAAAGTATGGAAAAAAAGGTCACTTTTGTACTGTAAAAAGATGGATTCAAGAAGCAAATGCAGGGAAGTTTGCTGGAGGGAAAGTGAATTTGAAACAGGATAAGCAGTAACCAGCTTGTGGTGAGTCAGAGCCCTTGTGTTAGAACTAAAAACTCCTAATGCACTTCAGTGCTCAGGGGGCAAACCTGGTCCTTAGTGCCTTTTTCAGACACAGCAGCACTGTCAGCAGCCATAGCCTGGGCCTAGAAAGCCAAGTGAAGTTTGTTTGCCCTTCCCGTGGTGTCTCTGAGTCATGTCCTCTTCCCTTGCAGCAGCAACGGGCTTGGGTTTGGATCTTGTTCTGACCACTGTTTGTGCAGCCACCTCCTTGTGCCAAACCCAGCTGGACCCAGCCCCACCCATGTTGCCTGGGACAGCCCTGGTGCAATCTCAGTGACCAACACAGCTTTCCAGGCCCGCTTGGCTGACAGCAGCTTCCCAGGCTTTCTTGTGCAGGCAGCCAGCTGGACCTCACCAAGAGCCTGTATTCCAGCTGCCAGGCTGGAGGCAGCCCACAGAAAGATGGGATATTGGGAAGGAATTGTTCCCTCTGAGGTGGGGAGACTGTGGCACAGGGTGCCCAGAGCAGCTGTGGCTGCTCCTGCATCCCTGGCAGTGCCCAAGGCCAGACTGGACACGTCTTGGAGCACCCTGGGCTAGTGGAAGGTGTCCCTGCCCATGGAACAGGATGAGGTTGCTCCATCCTTTGTCTCAAGTCCCTCTCCAGCTCTTCTAGAGCCCCTTTAGCCACTGGAAGGGGCTCTAAGATCTCAGAGCCTTCTCTTCTCCAGGCTGAACAATCCTAGTTCTCTCAGGGAATCTGGGTCCTGGCTGGATTTGGGAGGAAGTTGCTTACAGGGCAATGGGGAGGAAGGACCAGGAGACTCGGTGCAGTTTCCAAAGAGGTAAATCCTTTGGCTCCCATTTTTCAGGATGTGCTTTGTTGCTGGACTGCTGCTGTTTAGCAATAAAATGGTCTCAGTTACTTAACGGGAATTGAGTGCTTGGTCACTTCTCCCCCTGCCAGCCATCCGTTCTCCCGTCTCCCCTCCAGCAACGACAGCTTTTCCTGATTGACCCCACAGGCTTACGAAAAACCTTTTTACTTAAACGTGTATTGACCTCAGTCTTGCTGCCCAGTGAATTATGTCACAGCTGGCTATCTGAAAGTCATCAATCAGGGCTCAGACCCCAGGAGCTGTCTCCTGGTGACACGGATCCGAGCCTTCATCAGTGAAGGTTGTACCAGGTGCCTTCGTGTCTCTGCCAACGGGGAGGAGAACACCCTTTGTATGTATGGTTTTTTTCTGTCATCATCTCATAGGCCCTTCTTTTGATTTGTTTTTTATTTCCCTTCCCCATCTGTCTTTGCACTGTGTATAAAATTTCCTTCCTTGCCTCAACCTCCTCTTCAAAGAGAAAAAAAAGGCAACTGTCAAATGTGACAACTTGGATGATCTTAATTCTTAGGTGGTGTTAATTTTACCAGTCTTTTCTTCCCCCTTTCCTATTTGATTTTTATGTTGATTTATTGTTGTTCTTTTCCCTGATGTGATTTTATGATCTGGACAAATGCACTGGACAAATGAGAAATTTAATGATACTAGAAATACTTCTCCCGTATTTTGTAATGCAAAATAATTCCAGTAGATCTTTTGCCCCACGACTTGGGATGTGTTGACTTGTTGTCACTTTGTGGATGAGGGATGAGGAATACTCCATGAAATGTGAAGCATCACCACAAATTCAATCATCCCTTCTGTCTCTGTACAAGGATTGATCAAGCAGGAAGGAGGGAACTCAGTCCATGACAGAGTTTGTAAAAGGAAGATCTGCATTGTACTTGACTGAAACAGTAAAAATGCCATGAGTTTTCAGGATTCCCTGCTCTTTTGGAGGAGAAGGGAAGCATAGTTTAATCTTCCTCTTCTAACCAACAAGAGCAAGGCTTGAGTATCTTGCATGCACACCTTGCATAGGTTGCAGGGCCAGAAAAGGAGGGATATTTGCTTGCTTTCCCACATCTCAGAATAGGGCTACATAAACAATTCTTGACTTTATTCTATCTACAGTGGAATATTCTGCTAACAAAGCTGGGAAAGAATAAGAGCATATTTTTTAGCTTCCAGAACTAGTAGAAATACCGCCTTGGTGACAGACCCATTTCTTGTTGCAGATCTTGTAAGCCTGATTTTATATCTGTGGCACATTCTTTCGACATGAATTCTTCATCTCAGGAATGTCTCGAGTTGGGAATATGTTACCTTTTTCTCTGTGTCTTGACTTTAGGAAATACAGGCAGATAAGACTGGTGATAGCTCTGACAATGTGCCTGATGCTGTGGCCAGACCTGGCAAGGCTGAGGTGAGGCCAGGGCTGCTGTTGGCTCCCAATATCCCCAGGGAGGCTGTGAGGGGCCTCGGCACCTCCAGTGCTCTGGATGGAGATCAGGCCCCGAGATAACAAGGTGATGACAAGCACTTTCAGAAATCCTGACACACAGACAGATAAAAGAAATGCCGTAATAGTGTGTAGAAATAAATCCTTCTCATTCTGCTTTTGATCTTCTGAGTTTCTTAAATGTAAGAATTTTCTCATATAAGTTTCTTATATCATCCATAAGCTTATGGTCTGCATTTTAACAACCTTACAAAATATTACTAAAAGAAATGGATTCAGGCATTTGTTTTAAAAACACCAGGTTAGGCACTATCTGTATTTAGATTGAAATCCTCCCCCACAATGTTTGCAGTATAATATCTGTGGTACTGGCATGTGCACCACTGCCCAAAGAATGGAACTGGCTGGAAATTCCCTCATCTGCATAAATGCAAATGACTAAAGAAGTTGGACTGGTGGGAGAAAAATGAGTAGATTGTGAATTTTATTCTTCCTTTATTGATGTAAATTGCAGGCATGTGTAATGATATTTGTGATTTTAAAGTAGGCTGTGCCCCTTCAAAGAAAATGTGAGCTCATAAATCCTGGAAGATTAGAGATCCTGAGGCCCGATGTGGCAATGGCTCCGGGTTTATGGCATTCCTCAAGACAGCCAGGATAGGATGTTCTGTGACCTGGCTTTTATGAAGATCAAAAGGCTTGAAACTGTTGAGAATAAGATTTTCACATCATGCAGGGGGAGACACCAAGCTGTCAAATGGGAGGAGGCTCTTTGAAGTGTGGAGATAAGGACCCTTCTAACCCTCAGTCAGGTATGAAAGCCATTTCCCGCGGCACAGGAGCGTGTCCTTCCACTGGACTCTTCATGGAACAGCCCAGCTGAGTTCATTCAGGTAAACACCTGGCAGTGTCTCAGCCACAGGGAATGTTTGAAGAGGACTAAAAGGACTGGGAAAATGTAAAAACTAATGTATTGGGAAGGTGGGAATTTTATGTGTTAATGTCTCTGGGACCAAGGAGCCTGAGTCCAGCAAAGCTCCCACTCTAGGAGCTGGAATCACAAGTGTGCTCCTACATGGATTATCTGTGTCTGAGCGTGGGGGGCAGGTGGCAGTGCCCACAGAGAGCTTCTGGCTGGGAGAAAGCTGGAGAGAGACTCAAAGTACCTCACACCTTTGTGTTCTGGCCAGGAAGCTGAGCCAGTGCAGGGAAACCAATTCACCGCTGCTGTAGGCCAGGGAGAGCTCATCACTGGCAGGGAAGAGCTGTGGGAGAAGCATTTGTGGAGCACAGCACCACTCTTCTGACTGTCCCAGAGTTCCCCATCTAGCACAAACACTGACATGTTTGTTCATTCCCTTCTCAGATTCCTCAGAGGGGCTGGCATTGGCAGCTGCATCATCATGATGCCTTGAGAAAGCCCTTCTGCACAGCATTTCTCATGTAAGCAAAAGCTCTTAGCACTGAAAATCTTCCCAAAAAAGGATTCCCTTGAGCTGGTAAGAATAATTTCTGGTCACATTTATAGAAGTTTAAATGGCATCTGGACAAGATAAATATCCTTAGTGTTTGTTCATCTTTGTGCTGATGAACTAAGGATATATTTTCTTTTGCATAATGACTTTCTAAGAGAAAACAGCTAAACAAGACAGAATAAAAACAAAATTTCATGACAGATGCTGTTGATACATGTGTTTGCTCTGTAATAAGCTCAGTCCTTGGCTGACAATAAAATAGTAATTTTCCTTGGCCAACATCTTGAAAGCTAAAGGTGAAACCAGAGTGGTGGGAATCACATGGCTTTATAATTCATGTTCAAGCATTGAATTCCCTCACAACAACATGATTCCTTTTTAAACCTTGTCCTAATTATCACAGCTCACATTGATACTCTAGGAACTGTTGTAGAATTGGTCATAAATAATTTGATAATCTGGTTCTCCTTGGAAAATGCCATTTCCTGTTGGAAATGGTTGAGGAAATGACAATTATTTGATTCTTTTATGTCTTCTTCAGAGAAAAAGAGCTTGACTGAGTTGGAGCCATCGGTTTTATTGAGGAGTTCTTTTTCTTTTCCAATGATTTTTTGATTCTTTTTCTACTCATGTTTAGTTGTGTATTAGATTTTCCAATGTATTTCAGTGAGTCAAGAAGGAAATTGGGCAGGAAATATTGAGATTTTGAGAGCTCTCTTCCAAAGCAAAACACAATTAATAAAAGAATGAAGTTGTACCAAATGGAACTTCCCTTCTTTCCCTCATCCCAACAGTGCTGTTACACTCAGAGGCTGACCCATGCATGGGTTACAAGTATTCCAGCAGTGGGATTACAGAGGGAGCTCCTCGTTTCTCTGAGCAGGGTTTGCTGCTTCTTCTTCTTCTGACTGTCCAGGTTTTCTTTGTCATCCTTCTCAAAGCAACAATTTCCCAAATACCAGAGCAGAGAGGAGTGTGTTGTCACCCTTCCACTCAGCAGTGTAATGAATGGAATCCTGCTCTAACGGGCCCACAGGTCATTCACAAGGAAATTGCTGTGTCCCTGTATCCTTTTAAATGTAAGGTTTCAAACCAAAGTATAGAAACACACATCAATTATTACATTGTCATTTAATCTGGAGTCCAGTGTGAACCCTGAGTGCCTGGAGCTGGTCCCACTGAGTGGCAGGAACAGGGCTGAAAGTCCTGGTAAACACCACAGGATTCCTGGGATTTGCAGGGCATCTGTTCTGCTGCCCTGGCAGTTCCTTGGGCTGCTCTGGAGAAGCTCCTGGGTGACTGGTGATTTTATTAGGGCCTGGCACAAGAGAGGTAGGAGCTTGTCAGTGTGCTCCCAGCAGGAAAGCTGCTGTGAAAAAAACCTTGCTGTGGGCTTCGAGATCTGAACTGCAGCCAATTCCAGCTGAGGGATGTGACAGTCACCTTTTGCTATGAAGTTGCCATCAATGACAATGTTGTGTGGTTTGAAGAAACAGAGAGCAGTGGGAAGGAAGAGTGTCTGTGGTGGCTGGGACTGGGCTCTGGGAGGGAGCAGCCCAGGCCCTCGGCCTTTCCTAAACCTTCACCTCAACACCCACAGCTGGACTTGTTTTGAGGGGACACATGTGCATACCAAATTTTCTACTTTGGCAAGCTCAGTTTGGCTGGGCCATCTGGCCATGCTTCTGCTCCTTTGAAAGCTTTGCCTGAGTAAAGAGTCCTGGGAGCTCAAGAAGGAAAGTCGCAGGAGGGAAACAGGAAAGGGGCTTGCTAAAAGATGTGCTATTCCCTAATTGAATAATAGCCTAAGAGGAGCTCACAGCTTGTTACAACCAGGGAGATTCTGCTGCTAATATTCACTGCAAAGCTGCTCTTTCCAGGGCCATGCATCCCATCCCCAAACCCAGCTGTGCTGTGCATGTGCTGCACAGCTCTCCTAGAGTCCTGTCACGGAGGGTGAGAGTTGGAATATATTCATCTAAATTACAACATCTCATCTTTTGTTTTCAATCTGCTGGGACAAACAGCCCCCCTGTTACTATTTATGATTTGCCACTCCTGTAAGAGCCCAGCTGAAGTCATTGCACTGAGTCTGAGCTGGTTTGGTCTGAGAAATGCTTGAATTAACAGCACAGTGAATGTGGAGAGGAGCAGAGGAAGAGAGAGAGGTTGGTACTTGTTGTGTCTCTTTTACAGCTGGGAGGCTGAGGCCTGGCAATGGAACAATTTGCTGTCAGTCTAAAAAAGAGGTGATGGCAGGATCAAGGCAGCAACTCAGCTCTTCTCCATTCGAGACAGAAACACCTTTTTTGACCAGTATTTTTGACGGCAAATGAAATACCCAGCCTGAGAAGTGGCTGGTTTAAAGATCAGTAGTATTTATGAACCACATCCTGCTGTCCTTGGATTTGCTCCTGCATAATCATATTGGAGGTGAGGGCTTCTCTTTTCCCAAACAGGAATCCCAGTGCATCTTGGACATCTCAGATTTACTATTTGTGAGGGTTTTGCTTGGACTCTTCATGCAGGTCCAACCACAGATACTGCTCCAACGAGGTGAAATCCTGTAGAGTATCTGAAGCACTGAAATCCCATGAGGACAAAACCATGGACAAAAAGGCATAGCTAGGGGTGCCAAGCACAGATATAGCTCCAACAGCATTAGGCAGTTATTCAAACTCTTCAGTTACAGGTTTAGAGTAACCCTAATTTTTGGGCACCCTACCTGAGATGCTGATATTCAGGATTCCCATGGGTACTGAGGTCTAAGGGATTTTTTGGGGTCTGGTTATTGTGAAACTTGTGGTATTATAGTCATCCTGTATTTTTATCTTATCCTGGCAAAACAAGTGTTCTAACAGACTTCAGGAATTTACCATGTGCTTTGTTATGGCCAAAAATATGACCTGCCCCAGCCATGGATACAAAGCCCAACAGTCCTTTGGGTTTATCTAAGAAATGGGCCTTAGATGGAGAGTAAGAAAATTCACAGTTAGGTTTGTGTTCTTATAAGGAATAGAAATCATTAAAATCTGGAGACAGGGAAGTGTAATTAGTGAAAGGGGCTGGGTTACTTCAGAGCCAGGTTAAACCAAAGCTGGCAACAAGGTGTTGTTTAGGTTTCCTAATGGACACAGATTTTAGATGAACAGAATCAACACTCTGCTTGAGGTGACAGCCTAGTGTAACATATTGGTGGCCAGGAAATAGAAATAAACAGAAGTAGTAGTTGATTTTTTCCCAAAAGAGTAAGGAAATACTCAGATAAACAGATTTGTAACCCCAAACACCAAGACATCAACTTCTCTTTTTCACTCTACTCTCAATTTTTTGTATGGCTGTGGCACAAGTGTCTTTACAAATCTGTTACAAGCCACAGATATGTCCAGCACTGTGGTGTAGTAAGAAGCAATACAAATGCTATTTGCTGTTTGCTAAAGTAAGGAGTGAGGTGAAAATCATCAACTGCAAGATGAACCACCTGTGTAGAGGCTCCACCACATTCCAAGAGGCTGTCCATACCCATCTCCCAAGGGTTAGGACTGTGCTATTGCAATTCTTCATGAGATCTTTCTTACACAAGTTACAAACCTTGTAGCATCTCTCACTCTCTTGGTCCAGACTAGGAGCAGATATTGGGAGAGGATCCAGGCCTGTGTATTACGCTTAGAAGAGGCCATATTTATAAATCCTTCTTCTTTCTACAGCTGAAATAGAGTGTATGCACCTTATTATCAGAGAGAGATCCAGAGCACAGGGTAGAGTATAACCAGGACAAAGCAGAGTCTTGGGAGATTTCTCCCCGTTCAGAACAGCTGAAAGAATTTTGTTTGGAAAGCCAGACTTGGGAGGGAAAGGACAGGGCAAGGATGGAGGAACCACTTTAAGTGTAAAAATGTCTAAAAGGAGTCAAGAAGTGTGAGGTTTCAAGGCTGTGTGAGCAAGTGTCATGTACAGGGATAAGGGAGCCTTGATTTAGGCTAGAGACAAGCCAACAGGCAAGGAATTTGCTCCAGACAGAGTCCTTCCTAAACCCTGTGCTACTACAGCTAACAGTCATGTCAATAGGGTTTAAAAGGTGCTTCAGAGGAACTGAGAAGCAAAGACAAATAAGGTGGGTGGCTGAGGGAGGAATGGAAAGTCCAGTGGTTAGTGAGTGAGGCCTGAGTGTGATGAGAATCCTGGCTGTGCTCCAGTACAAGATTTCCTATCACATTAATTATATTGCAATGGGCTCCAGGGTTTTCTGTGATTCAGACTTGGTGTATCAAAAATCACAGATGTACACAGACATCAGTGGTTGGGGTAAGAGATAATCTTGCTGTGTTGTCTCCCAGCCTTCCACAAAGATGGCCTCAAAGATGAAGCCTGAGATTCCTTGGTGTTGTTCCCTCTGTGCAAGTGGGCAGGAAGTGAGTGATCTACTGGGAACAAGGAACGATCAGTTCTGGGAAATGTCATATTCCTCTCAGAAATTAACTCCATCCCCTTCTCTTTCATTAAAATACATATGCTCTTGGATGGCATTTTTGTAACACTGGAAGGTGTTACTTGAAAAGTGTTTCTTGCTTTGAAAATATGGTTACTTAAACCTACAGGAGCATACTGGGAATGTCATGGTACTGTCACTCTTTGTTGTAGGCAGAACTCTTGGCAGGTATCTCATGAAATTGCATGTGTTCAAACCAGAAAAACTGAGGTGAAGACTTTCCCTCTCTCCCCTCCAGCTCTCTCTTTTTCACTCCATCTGGTGCACTGCCTGGCAAACGCTTTTGAGACCACGGAAGGACAGAAAGTTAGTGTGGATGAAGTGAGGTCTGGGAAAGAGAAATCATGGTAACTCTGTGCTGAACAGCAGTGAAACAAAAGCAAAAGCCAGACAATATTGACAAACAGAGAAGAAAGAGTGGGAAGCTGCCCCAGCACAGTCTTGTAGGAGAGCAAGGAGAGTCTGATGCTGCATTTTCCAGTCATGACTGTGCCACAGGTGCCTTCTGTCACCTGGATATGAGGTAGAGCATCTCCAAATAATTCCTAAGTCACCTTGCTGGTTTCTGTAGAGGGGAAGATGTGGGTGTGACAAGAACCCTTCCCTGGGAGAGGGTGTCATGCAGTGTATGGGCCATGATTGCTTTAGACCTGGGATGTGAAGACTGTAAGGCCTGGCTTTTACTCAGACTGTTGGAGTAGGAATGAGGTTGGGGTTAAAGTTCCTTTATCACTAAAGTCTGGAGGTGTAACCTGAGGACAGAAAACCACCAGAATCCTAATCATTGTGACCACACCACTGTCATTCCCTTTTGTGCTAGAGGTGGAGACTAGAGCTTTGTGCTGGCCAGGGAATTCCTTCAATCAGAAATTAGTCTTAGGAGCCTGATTCCAGATGCTTTTTTTCTAACCAGAAGTAAATAGAAGAGAGGAGAATCAGGTCCTTTCTGGAGTAGCCACCTGCCCTCCCAGCCTGGTGATGCATTGGCTGGAAGACTTGGAGCATCCTCTACTTGTGCCTCCTCTCATGTGGCCAAAGCAGAGTTAAGCCTCCTGTCCCTCTCTCCCTGCCATGAAAGTGCATTATGGGATTCTCTTTCCTGCCTCTCCCTCCTCTCTCCAGAGCTGTGTGTTTGAAATGATATCTATTTCTCTTTGTGACAGCACACCGTGACTGCCGCCTTGACATTGTGCCGAGCTGACATCCCAACCGGTCTGACACTGATGCCTTTGGGCAGAAATCAGAGCCGGTTTGCTCCATGGCTCCGTGCAGCCACAGCGCCTGTAGCGCCTTGCAGAGCCCCCAGTGCCCTGCTGGGGAAATGGAGCGAGCACGTGGGCCCCAGATGAACTCCGGGAAGAGCGCAGGCGTTACCACGCTCATCCTCCTGCCCATTTTCAGCTTTAAGTGTTCACATTCACATGGGTTTATTTATTTTTATTTCTCCCCCACTTTTCTCTCCCTTTTTCCCTTGCCTGTGAGAGGGTTGGTTTCCTGTTTCTCCCCCGGCTGCAGAGTCCTTGGGGAGCTGGGTTTCCGTGAGCTGGAAAAGGAGCGCACAAGCATCTGATCAGCCCTTATTAGTGTTGAGAAAGATCTAATGGGTCCTGGCTTCTGGGACCATTACCTGTCATTTACTTTTATTAAGTCAGGGATGAGAAAGTTTAAAATTAAAGGCTTTGTAAATTGGATTCCAGTTCTAAAGGAAGGCACCGACCAGGAAATCAATGCCTAAGCTTGCAGGTGGACCACTGGGAACAGCACCGGACTGGGGCGCTTCTCTTCAGCTGCTTTGACAAAGGTCCTGTGCCAGGGCATGGAGGGGACAAAGCCTCAGGGTATCTAGAAACCTTCAGCTGTATGAACCATGCAATCCCTCCTTTGCCAGGCTACTCAGGTTCAGAGCTCCTGTTCAGGAGGAAGGGTGGTCTTCTGGTTGAGCCATTACCCAGGCTGGGAGCTCTGTTCCAGCTGAAATGATCCCAGATAGGTCATGTCATCTCCCCATGGTTCATTTCCTGGCTTATAAGGAGAAGGATCTTGTGCTAGTATTGATTTTGTTTCTTACCTGTTGCCTGGTTTGGGCACTCAGCTCTTTGGGCTGGTACTCTCCTTTACTCTCATGCTTACAAGAGAAGCTCCAACTCTTTGGGGTATTCCAGGCAAAAATTAAGACTTTTTCTGAGTCTGTAGCAGAAAGCAAGTAAAAAGGGATGAGCCCCTAGTTAAGATAAACATCTAAATCTTAGGAGTTCTAGCTTTGTTGTATTCTCTGCTTTTGAGACTTAATCTGTGAACTAAACTCCCAAACACATTTGTGAGTGAAACACCCTAACTGCACTAAAGCAGTGCAGCTAATTATGGTGCAACAAGGGAAGCTCAGGGGCCAGCCCCAACCAAGAGCTGCTGTCACTTCTGTTTTCTCAGCTGAATAAAAGTCTCATGGTGACATTGCTCTGATGAGAAGCAGCATGAACTAGTGGTTATAAGAACAGTCTAGGAATCAGAATTCTTGGTTATTATGTTTCAGTTTGTCTTTGACTGGAGTGACAAAGGAGAAGTCTCCTGAGGTTGGGATTTTAGGTTGCCATGTGCCCATCCTTGCATTGTTAAATGCACAAGTTGTGCTTACATGGCTTTGCATGAAGATTTGAGGTCCACACGATGTCTCTGAGAAGTAGAATACTGAGATCCACCAGAGCACAGGGCTTAGCCAGTTAGTAGGAATTTGCAGAATTGTTTGTCTCCTGAAGGGAGAATGAATCAGAGATTCCTTTAAACTCATGGTTTCTTGGAAAAGTTCACCTCAGATTCTCCCTGCATGGCCTGGCAGTTTTCATCTCCCTGTGTTTTGCATGTGTTATTATCATTATCATTATTGTTATTGTTATTATTATTATTGCATCATACTATATTTACTTTTAACAGAAGTGAGATTTGTGAATATTTGGAAGGGATACCCTCTGCCCATCCCCTCTAGCACCCCTCTAGCCAAGCTCCAGGTGTGAGTCCCCACCTTCAGGAAGATTCTGCTGTTTTTAAAGAACCAGGACTGAGAGCAGAGGCTCATACTGTACAAATCCACACCTTTCACCTTCTTTCCCCAGAAAGATTCCAAACCACACCAGCAGGAGGTGGGAAAATATACCCAGAGGAAACTGTGACAGGGAGGGATGGCTAAGGAGGGGCAGGGAGTAGGCACTTGGACAGCTCTGGGCCCACAATTCCTTCCAAGTGAGGCTAAGCATGTGTTAACTCCAGACCATTCTTCCTGGCTGTCCATAGGCACAGCAGCTCCTTGACTTCAGCTAATTGCCAGGTTCCCTTGAAGGAGGAGTGATGCCTCTCCCAAGTTCCTCTGCTAGGGATGTGAGGAGCTGATCTCTTGAGTTATTCAGTGGTTTCTTACATCATTCCTGTGTTCTCAGCTGTGCCACAAGGCTTTCAGAAGGTAATCTAGGGAGATTTTATCAAATGTAAAATGTTCCTAGACATTACTGGAGCCATGATGTAATGATCCAAGGCTTTTGTTCTTTAAATTCCACTGAAAAACCACAGGCCCCAAAAAATTGTTGCAGGGGAACTGATGAGTTTTTAGAAGGAGGCTGAGATCTGGTGCTGGACTGAGCCATTCTGCAGGCAGTGGTAGGAGAAAAGTTTTTTGTAGATCCTGTGTTGCTTGCCTTGTAAGGTCTGCGCTCTCTGAATAAGGTCTGAATCTCTAAGGTGGGCAGCAGCCTCTTCACAACACCCACTCCCTGGTTTCTGCTGCCTGGTGAGAAGTGTTGCCAAAGGAGAAGGCAGCAGGACCAGGCTGCTTTGTACCTCACTGCTCCTGATTTCACAGAATCACTGGAATAAGCTGGCTGGAATGTTGAGAGCTTTGGTATTTGTCTTAATTGTGACTGTTTTTTGTGAAGACAATTCCAGCCCAAAATCTTGCTCAAAAAGACCAAACTCATGGTCCCCTCAAGTAACAGAGCTCTCTAAGGATCATTCATGCTGGGACTGAGGACCTGGTTTACAGGATCTCAGTGCTTTGAAAGGCCTTTTCCGAGGGACAGAGATTCCTGAGAGACACAAAGTCTCCCTGGCACATTTATATCTGCCAGACCTGGATGAGACCATCCAAGCTTTGATGCTTTGGATTTCAGTACCTGTTGAAATCCCCTGAACAAATGGTGCCATTAATTACAGGGCCTGGCTTTGATGAATGGTGCACAGGGGACAACATTTCATTTTGTCTGGGGGGAGTAGGCAGGATGGGGCATTTCAGAGTGTTCAGTGATGCAGGAGAGCTCCTGGGTGTTGCCTGATCAAGGGGAAGTTGCTTCCTTTCTCTAGAGTGCTGTAAAGTTCGTGTCAAGTCACTGTGGCATCTGGGTTATGTCACCTGCTGAGGAGGCTACCCTTTATACATCAGATTTGCTCAGACAAAAGCCAATTCAGCCCTTTATCTAAAAAGCTTTTAGAATTTCTCTAAGGGTTGCAAATAATTTTGTCCTAAATGACTTCTGCCTGCCCCATCCCCAGGCCACTGAGCAGAGCAATGAGTTTGGGGTTCAGATGAGACACATGAGATGGGGAAGACCTTGGGGTGGTCTCAGGGAGAGCCCCAGCATCCTACCACCCTGTTTTCCCCATACCCTTTTGAAATTCCCAAAACAAAAGTTTTTCATATGACAATATTGTAACAAAGACTTGTTCCCAAAGTGGTGGAATAATTTTTTTACAGTTTCAATTTAGTTTCTTATTTGTGAGGATTGTTATGTTTTGATGCTGGGAGGTCACGTTCATGCCAAAAAGTTGAATTCATTTTGGAGGCACCTGAAAGTTTTGTTGTATACAGACAACACACTACTTGTCATTTCAGTCTCATTAATTGCAGCCATCTGAGAACATCTCCAGTGGGTTTTCACAAAGGGTTTCTGGACAGGATAAAGCAGTGTTAGAAGACTCTCCTTCTGGGACAAGAGGACTGCTTTCAGAACTGCTGGGTGATAGCTGTGTGAGCTGATCGGGTTGGTGGAAAACAAGACCATTCAAAAGGGAAAGGAAAGAAGGAAAGTCAAAGACAGTGCCGTCAAAACTGAGGATAATGGGAGGAGAGTATTCACTCCTTTAAAGCTCCCAAAATGACAAGGAACAAATGGGAGTGCGTGATGTTCCCTCGTGGTCACGAGGAATCTCAGCAAAGACAGAAGGCATGATTCCTTTTGAGTGAGTTTGGTTTACACTGGAGATGTTTACATGATTCACTCATCCAAGTTCCAGTTTAGTGATTCACTTCAGGATAAACTGAATCATACCTTAGGAATTTCTTTTTGCTGACTTTAAAGCTTTTCTGATGGCACTGAGTCAGGTGAAGAGATCTGTGCTGCATCTATCTGCCTGGGTCAGAATGAGACACAGGAACATTCAGTTTTGTGCACATGGTTAAATACTTGCATATAGGGTGTAACTCCGGGTACCTGATACTCAGGTAGCCCTAAAAACAAGGCATGGAGTGAAATGAAGTGGCAGAAGAAACCCTGTGCAGGTTCTGAGAACATACTGTTTTTTAAACTAAGAATTTAAAGTCTTTTTTAAACTAAGAATAGAGTTATTTTTGTAAGAAATTTCAATTTAACTTAACTGATCTTTCCCAATGAAATTGCACTGAAAAGTTCCTGACCAGCTCTTACAAAGAGGCTTTGGAGTCAGGAGGATGAGCAGAACACTTCAGGTAATGAGTCTGAAACAGGTAAAAGGAAATAAGTTGTGAGCTGAGTAGCTGAACAGATTGCAGAAGGCACTGCTAGGGAACCCAGTGGCCAAAGGCACAAATATGTTAAAGGTACATTTAGAAGTGCAACTGGAGGGTGGCTCCATGGACGGCAGTGCTGGCCACCTGATGGAGGAAGTCATTAAGCAAATTACTGTAAAGGAAGCCAGGTAGAGCAGGGGAAGATCAGTCCTGGGAAGACCTCAGTGTTCCCCTTCACACAGTGGCTTTTGGTAGAGATCAGTATTGAGCTGCATTGATTTTTGGTCCAATGGCATTTCTGATGCTTGTTCTAAGGATTTTGCCTCTTGAGCCAGTTTTGGAAGGTGACCCAGGGTTTGTCCAGGCTGCCCTTGAGCCCTCTGTGCACACACTGACCTGCGGGGCCTGTCTGGGATGTGGCTGTGTAGTGCTCAGACACCACTCCTATATCCATATAGGATTTAGGGATCCTTCCCTTTTTTTGTTTTCCATGGGGCAATGGCTCAAACCAAGCAATCCTCCCTGTGCTAGTACTTCCCAAAAACACTGAGCAGGGGATAAACTCCAGCACTGTGTTTTCCAAACAGACTATAAAACCAAGAATGAGAGACAAGCGTGAACCTTCCTCCAGCCCCTGCTGTCATCTGGGCATGCTCGTGCCACGTGTCACTACAAACAGTTGGGACATCTGGAACGGGTTCATGTGAGTCCATGGGGTTTGGATCCTTGTGCGTGGGAAATCCCTCACCCTCTGCTCATTCCTCTGACAGGCAGCTCCTGCCTCCGCATGACAACCCACAGACAGATCCTCTGCAGAGTTAATGGAGGAGGATGTTCTGATTGGGATCCAAAATCATTCTCACAGTAACATCTTCTGATGTCTAGCCCTCCAGATGGGGCAGGATCTTACATCTAGCACAGACTTAGCATGTATATACCACTAGAAACCACTTATTTTGTTAATTCAAGGCAAAACCCACTCTCATCCTCCTTGGTTTTACACATAAATAAATCCATTGATCCAGTTTCTCCCTCACCACACTGGAGTTTTCCCAGCTGAGGATTTGTTATACACCTCCCAGCTGAAAAACACCTGGCCTAGGTGAGCACACACCTGCAATCCAGCTTGGGCAAGGGATGTAAACCCCTCCTGGCTGAAACTGGGCCCAAGAGTGGGTGAAACCTGGTGCTGAGGGGGCACGTGAAGTGAAAAACACATCAAAAATAGGTAGGGCGTAAACCTGGAGCCATTGTTTACTGCATTTTTATGTGGTTATGTGGCAGCTGTCTGACCTCCTCACCTAATTTGCAAATAATCTTGTCAGGACAAATTAGCCCATGCTAAGCCTGTGCTGTTGAGACTAGATGGTTATCAGGACTTGCACTGGTGAGTTTTAAGGTAGTTCTGGTGTCTCTGCAGTGTAATGGAGTCCCTGTGGCAGTGACTGCAGTGCAGAGAGGCTTTTGTATTAACTAGAATGAATATGCACAAACCCTCTTCTACAGAAACCTGGAATTAATGGTTTTCTGAGCTGGTTTCTTTCATGCCATTTTTGCTACAGGGGTGAGTGTTGAAAATAAAGATTTAAACTCCATTTTAAAGTGCAGCTCTGAACACTGTGAATTGCTTAATTCATCTTAATAGAGGTGTTCACTCTGAACCTGAAAAGCTTTTAGTTGAGATTTAGCCTGTGGTTTGATATTACAAATTGCTTGGTGGTAACATTGGTTTAAGACACTGTTCTCTCCTGGCCTCTGGTTCCTGCTGCTCTGCTGGCACAGCCACTCCTGTGGTTGGGAACCAGGTGGGAGGAGCCATCTGGCTTGGAAAGGGGGAAGAAAAAGGTTTCATGTGTTTGATTTTTTGTTTGTTTGTTTGTTTAAAGGAGGAAAGTTCCTCTGTCTGGTTCAGTGCCTGGTCACAGCGAGTTTTCCTGGCACAAGTGAGTGGAAAGAGCACTTTGGCATGGAGAGGAAATGAGCAGCAGAGGGTGAAAGGTGAGCAGCAATTACTGGTGCTGGGAATGCCCCAGTGTACTTTAATATCAGCTCATGATCTGCAGCTGATCTCAACATGTGAAAAATGTTCAAATACCTTTCAAATTTTCAGGTTTAGTCTTTGCTTTTAGGTGTCCTGGCAGGCACTTCCCATTTGTGTCCTTATCTCCCAGTCTCCAGCCATCTTCAAAGGCTTCCCAGCTACTGTGTCCTGCAAGTTCAAAACGCTGCAGCCCACTGGGACTGGAAATGTGTGAAGGAGCACAAAGATTGGAGTTGAATGACGGTGTAAGTATCAGTTGTCACTGCGAGGAATGTTTCCTTCATTTCCAGGAGGAATTCACTGAGAAAGAACCTGTTTTAATGTAAGTGGAAGCTGGGTTTCCACGCTGACTTTCTCAAATTTAGAAGATCTTGTCCTTTAAATCCAGTTTGCCATGGGACATAAAGTTCATTTGCTATAGACCACATCAAATCAGCTGAGCCCAGAGAAGAATATGGTGAGGTGCCTGGAAAACATACAAACAAACAAAAAAAAAATCTGTAAAAAACAGACTTTTGTGGCACTAGAAAGTGGGAAATTATTCTTACTGGAAATTTGTCATCCCACTCCCAGAAATGGAATTGCCTGATAAATAAATTCCCTGCAAAGACTGAAAAAACCAAGCCGACCCAGAACAGTGGAATACCCAAATGATTTGGTTAAATAAATATTTGTTTTGTTTAATAAATTAAGATGGTTTTGATAAAATTTTCCTTTGCAAATTTGAGTTGTACTTGACAGGAGAAGATTGGAACCTCCAAAGCCTGTGAAAAAATGTGTCTGCCTTCAATCCACATCCACAGAGCAAAATTCAATCAGTATCTGGCATACAAGGGGAAAGGGCAGCGTAGCAGAGTTTCTTTGGTTATAAATAGTAATGTATGTGTATATATATATTATAGTGTAGTGACACAGCTGGAATTCTCAGATCTCTCCCTTGATTAACATATCTCATTAGTGGGACTGCTGGGCCCTGAAGTGTGGAGTTTGCTCCAGAGCTCAGTGGGAAACTTGTGCTGGCAGTGGGAACCCCATTTCCCTCTCCATTCTTTCCCTGCAATGCCTAATGCTATGAGAAGAAGCAAGAGATGGAAAGAGGAATCTCAGATTTCTTTCCAGTGACACAGACAGAGGCAGCTCAGGGGAATCCTGCCCAGCAGAGGTTAATGTGACCCATATATAATTGTGTGAAAAGATGCCACTCTGCGCCTTTGTCAAAGAGGCTTCTCGTTACAGCCCAAGCTGCAGTCCCCAGCCCCTTCAGCAAAGCACAGTTTTCTTGCATTAAATCACCACTGCCCTCTTGCCAGCTGCTTAGAGTTTACACATTATACAGAGGAGATAGTCTAATATATATTTATATATTTTTAAAATGTGACAGATTGTCTTGTAACATATGTGGTACTGCCTTGAAATGAGCTCTGTGCATGTGATGGCCAAGCCAGCGGCCCCTGTGTGTGTGTGTGTGGTTTGTGTTTTATTCTTTCTGCTGGAAATCTGAGAGCCTGGGACACTGGAGCTTTTCATGTTGCTTTCGCTCTGAAATATTCATGATGAGTTGACGACCTTGATTCTTTGATACCTGCCATTTATTTCTGTGCCACTGCTGATAACTGCTGCTAAGTACATATGTCAGTGCCATGGTTGAGTGAGTGGGATGATAAGGAAAGGGAGGGCATCTCTGGGATTCATGTGCTGGAATAAGATTACTTTAGAACTCTGAGGGCATTTTAGGAGCCTGCCATGCCATCTTATTCACTCCACTTTGTTTTTTCTGACTAAAGCCTGTTTTCTTTGCTTTTCCTCCAGCTTTCCCTTCTGACTTGGAAATCTGCTAGGTCGCTGCTGCTTTTCTTAAAGATAGTCCTTGGCTTGCTGTCAAGTGAATTGCTAATGAATTAGTTACATTTTTTAAAAAGAGATGTGAGTCTGGGGACACCCAAGGAATTCCTCCTCAGCCACAAACAGATCCTCATTGAAATGGACTTTGGAAGTTGAACTAGATGATCGGAGCATTTTGGTGCCCTTAAAGACAAGGAAAGATGAGGATAGAGCAGAGGAAGATAAGAAGAGTAGGCAAGCAGGTAAGCACAAGTATCACCTTGTGAGTGTGACATTTAAGCAGGCAAATCTTGTTGATGTTTGTGAAACCATTCTTTGGAAGGAGTCTAACCTGCCAGGTGCAAGGTTTTGAGGGTAGGGGATAAAATCAGTGACAGGAAGGGTTACAGAATTGACAAAATAGTTAAATATATGGGGAAAGAGTTTCTGAGTGAAAATTAAGTTAAGTCCAACCTGAACCAGTTTTCAGTGACAAGGGGCCAGTGTGGTTCCTTTTGACTGCACATTATTCTATGGTCTTTCAGAGACATAACTGGTGTCAGGGCCTGGATTCATCTTACTTAGTTCAATTGTTCAGCTGAAATATGGGATTGGGAGGCCCTGGGCTGGCTGACCTGCTCTAAGTTCTGCAGTGGTGATCTGGGGAGTGAAGGCTGGTGCTTTAACCCTCATTCAGCTGGGCTTTGGATGGGAATTGGAAAGTTCAGATGGAGGCAGCTGGTCCCCGTCTGTTGGATGCTGATGATGGGACTCTGATGGGGAGGTGTATTGACAGAGTTTTCCTTCACCTCAACTGTGAAGTGAAGGAAGCCAGAGCAAGGGAGACAATGGAGAAGAACCTCTGCCATGGACTCTCCTCACCATATTTCACACAGAAAATTGCAGTACTGTCTCCTTCCTGGGCTATCACTTTCCCCTCTCAGAAGTCACAGCACATGGCTGTACTGCAGTGTATATTCTCCTGAAGATCACTTCCCTTCCCTGTGGGAATGTATGGGGCAAAGAAAGAGGACACAAGGATGGAAGTAAAATCAGCAAGGCCTAAGGGGCTTCTTCATGTGCTTGTTGAACTGCAGCATCCTGGAGAGGCAGGAGATAAGGTGGCTCAGGGAATGCAGCCCAGTCCAGAGAGGCATTTATTTAAGATTGATATCAAACCTTGGAATTGTGAGTGGGAGGATTTTTGGGGAAGGAACAGGATGTTGCCAGGAGGGAGGGAGGCTGGCTAGAATGATTTATTGTGAGGGTCAGTGGCAGGAAGTCACTGGAGATATGTGATGGTCTAAAGTGCAAGCCAAGGAACCCGCGTGTGGACGCTGTTTTATACTCGGAGATTCTGGCTCCTCAAAGCAGGGCCAACAAAGTGACTGGGTGGTCTAATTTAGGGTCATCCTTGGTGGTCCTGCATGCGTGTGTTTTGGTCAGCTTCCTTGTCTGTGTGTGTCTCTGTGCACAGTGACCCGTCCTGCCCTGGGGTCTGTTACAGAGGCTTCTACCATCAAAAAACATTTCACTGTACTTGCAAGAGAGATTTCAGGCCTTTTTTAAGGCAAGCAGTCATTTCGTGCTTACACAGATAATTGTGCACATGGGGGAATGAAGTAGTGGTGTTTATTATTAGGCTTCCCTCCTCCCCATAGGAAAATTCCCTGTGACCAAAGAAACGAAGAGACCGGCAAGAGCAGGGGAGTCATGATCGGGAATGACCTCTGGGGCCATAAACAGCATTGGAGAGTTCAGCTGGATGGAAAGCTTTAACTGTTTGTCAGTCTGAAGTTTGCAGCTCCATGGTATTGTACCAGGCCAGTTATCTCAAGCTGGACTCCCGCAGACAGCCATGCTTTTTTATACTGATGGCTGTGAATAAATTATTGATCATTAAGCACAGCCACCTTCTGTCTAACCTACTTCTGAGTGCCACTTGTGTGTATTGTGCTGTCCTGCCTTCTGACCCAGTCAGACCTGGAGTCCTCTCATGTCAGGAGCAGTTGTCCTTCCTGAGAAGAGAGATGTTGTCACAGAGAACCCCCAAGTTGAGCAGGAGTGTGGAAGGATTTTGGCTCCCTAGGAGGTGCAGTGTGGTGGTGAAGGCAGCAGTGCTTTGGAGTGAATAGGATGGTCCCCTTTGACTTCAGGTGACCTTGAATGGCTTGTCAGAGCTCACACAGAAAAGTTAGAGCTCTGGGACAGGACTAAGTTCATATCTTCTTTTTAGGGATTAACATCCAGACAACTCTCCCATATCCCTGTTCAGCCTCTCATTACTGCAGACTCGGCTGTGTTGTGGTTTCCCTCAGTGCATTCCTCCCTTGCTGCTCTGCCTTTGTTCCTTTCTGCAGCTCTTTGGGCTGTCCCTGCTGATAATGGCTCTGGTTCGATCGACACGAGGGGGTGACATCTGAGCTTTTCATGCTGTCCTTTTATCTAATGTCCCCCAGCTCATGGTCCTGTTGTCCCTGCACAGCTTGGTCTGTGGTGATGTTCACTCCTGCTTACACTCAGTGAATGATTTATCATCTGTTATCAGCAGGACTCTGTACAGTGTCCAGGGACAATCTTTTCTTCCATCTGGTTCCAAGCTGGTGGAACATCCTTCCATATGGTTTTCACATGTGGTTCTCCTAGTACCTCCTTTCTGGTTTTTCCCCTCTGGATTCATCATTGTGCAGTTTGTCAAACAAGTACACTTTGTTTCACTCTATAAATTAACCACACACATTAATTAAAACTTCAGCAAATGTGGATATTTCTTAAATGACAGAAAAAACCTTCACAGCTGGGTGAATCTATCTTCTGGGGGAAATATCCAGTCCCATGACATACTGGGAATTAATTGCTGCACCGTTTCACGCCACTCTTCAGGCACACATCAGCCTGGAGTTTGTCCTGGAATTAGAATTTGTGGGGAAGTCTTTGGTTCAGTTCTGTATTATGAAGGTGCTGGTTGCAGGTACAGGTTCATGGTGTGGGCAGGACAAAGACCATAAAAACATCTTTTTATGTAAATTGTCTTGAGTCACTGACAGTGATTCCCTGTGACTTGATATTGGGTGTTCCAAGAGCCAAACAGCTCTGTCTCACCAGTCCTCTTGGTGATCTAATGTCCTCCATCAGGATCTCTTGCTGCTGCATTTGTTGGTCTTTGCAGATAATTTTTGCTGTGGTCTTTGTTGATTTTGGGTTGTTAGACCTGGTAACACACTTTTATCTTATCTGCCTTTTTCTCCTCTTTGCTCTCGGTGTTGTTTGCCATTCCAGGATAAATACAGAGCCGCCTGCCCCTGGGGGCCATGCACTGTGTTCCTCCCCCCAAAGCATGCAAATATTTGCAGCAGAGCAGCCTCTGAGCTCTGAGACGTGAGCAGCGACACGAGGAGGTGCAGCCCAGGGCAGGGGCAAGGCCAGAGGGTGTGAAAGCAGCACAGGCCCCCGGGGTAAGTGGCCTGGAGAGTTTAGGAAACTCCTGCCTGGTCTCCAGAGCAACAGGGAAACAGGGACTTGACTTCAGGTTGTGTTCCCGCTGCTGGGATGTGCTGATATGATTCAGGAGCTGTTTCTGCAGAGAATCTTGCTTCTGAAGTGACTGACACCTTAGAGTTGGCAGAGCTACCTGGATTATCACCCCTCCTTTATGCCCCATTCAGAAGCAGAGGATCTCAAGTAACTTGATGTGTTTGGTGTGTCTGTCCAAGAGAAACAAGCCATTGCTAGTGTAGCTCTCACACCAGGGAGCACATGAAGCAGTAAATTTTTAAGCTATTGAGGCAAATGTAAGCCAGTATTCTCATCAGAAAAAGATATTTCCACTTTTCCTTCTTCCTTTAGCTGTTTTTTCATGCTTTCTGCTCTTTCAATAGCACAGATGTTCTTACAGCTCAGTGACAGTCCCCACACACCTCAGAAAGGACCTGTGGTTGGTGTTACCTTAGACCTGTGCCCTAGTTCACTCACGTGGTGAAAGCACGTTTGTGTTGCTATGGTGTCCCATTGTGGTGGTGCCGCTGCTCCCTGGAGGATGCCCAGGACTGCAGCTGCTGCTGGTAGAGACCTGTGCTACTTCGCCCTTTAAGGGCACCTCCTCCTTGATGGCTCCACTCTATCTCACCTCCCTCACCCAGGGTTTGGTGGGTTCACCAGGACGCTTCCGTTGTGTTAGTTTTGGGGGTTTTGCTGTTTGCTCACAGCTGCCTTTTCCCGGTTTGAAGTTTGCCGGCCCTGGGGCCAGTGACTCTTGTGGAGCTGCTGGGGTTATGGCCAGGGGGGTTATCCCGTGTCCATCAGGGCTCTTGGTCCACACTGGATCCATCCTGAGGGCATTGATTGATGGCTCTGTGCCAACCAGGGTGACTCTGGTCTGGAAGCTCTGCTCCCTCCTGCAGGGCCTGTTTGATGCCCATCAAAGAGGTGCTCAGGTTATCAAACAGCCAATTAAAACAATCAAGAGGGAGGAGTGGAAGAGGAGGCCTTAACTCTTTCCACCCTGTCATAAACACCTTTGTGGAGCCAGACTTTTTCTGCCAAAGGAGGTATGTGAGGGAGGTGAAAACAAAGATCCATCTCTATAAAATTTATCTGTGGGATCTCTTTAAAAATGGTGTAAGCAGAGATCATAACTGTCTATGTAGCTGTCAGTTATTTAGGGCCTGGAATGTGGCTGGATCAATGGCCTTCCTTTCCATTTTGTATTTTTTTTCTGAAACGCACATCATAAAGCAGCCCATGAAATTCAGCGTAGAGTAATGAATATATAATACATCTCAAACTCCAACTCTGCTTGGAAGAATTGAATTTTCTATCATGGCTGTTGCTACCTGAAAAGGAAAGACACTCCCATTACAGCTACTGGCAGCTGACATCAGGCAGAAGGCAATAAATTTAGGAGTTATTTAGCATCAGCTTCTGAATAATGGCATCAGAAGGATGTGCTCTTCACTTGAGGAACCTGAGGTAGAAATTCTAGAGCTGGGAATTAAGAGTCCCACTGCGATCAGGGGTGATAAAAGATCTGTGATCTGCCAGGGGCTTATGCTCAGACCAATGCAGGGTTAATCTCAGTTGTTTCAGTGCTAATTTGGGGACTGAGTTGTAAGATCATGCAGCCTTTCCTAAAATGCCAGCAAAAATGCATGAGAACCCAGATTATTTTGCCTGCTGAGCTTTAATTCACACTTATTATGAAGTTCTTAGGCAGCAATTTTGTGGAAATGCTGACAAAATAAAGATTGGTTGAGAGTTCAGTGTAGAAAGGTTACTTTTTGAACAATTCATCATATCCACACTCAACTCCTGATCCAGACACAGGATTTCAGAGTGGCATTGTCCTGTACTTCAGTTTCCAGCATATAGAAGAGGAAACAACTCCTTTCTTTCCCCAGGAGCACTAAAATCTAAGCAACACAATAATGCTAAAAATTATCTTAGTGTCTGAATAAGGAAGACCAAAAAATCCCATTTTCCCCTGCAGAAGATACCTTGTTATACTTGAGTGCAGCACACCCTCAAGATCCTCCCAGATCTTCCTTCACCTGCTTGTACTTGTTCAATTTTTGCTCTAATATCATCATCTAACTAATGCAAAGGAATTGAATCCATTTTCTGACTGTTGGGTAAATGATGGTTAAGTGTCAGGAGATTTATTTAATTGTCTAGCTATTAAAAAAAAAAAGGTAGGTCTGCTGAGTGAAAGCTTTTATGCTTTTAAATGAGGTATTGTTGTGATTAGAGTTTAAACAGCAATGATTTCCTCAAAAATGCATTGTCAATAATCACTGGCTTGTTTGATTGTCCACATAACTGTACCACCCTCACTGCCAAGAAACTCATCTGACCCACCAATGATAAGAATAGCTATTTTTTTTCCATTAAGTATGCAGTAGATCTAATGCTCGGGGCCAGGAACATCTTCATTAGGCAGTACGGAAAGTGAACACATTGTTCACGAACTGGCCTCCAGAATAATGGACTAGAGAGGCTGCAGAGGTGAGGGATGGAGGTTGTGGGAGTGGGAAAGGGGCTTAAAGCTTCACAAACCACATACAGAGAGGATTTGAGTGGGATATGGGCAATTGATTCCCTTAAGTGTCTTTGAAGAGGCCAGTCTAGAGGTGGACAAACTTCAGATGACTCACTGTGATCCTTCTCAGTCTCATCACAGCAGCTCAATGCTCATTTTACTCTTTTGTATGTATTTAATTCAAAAAGCCAAGAATCCAAAGGTAATTCAGCTGGCATAACCCAAACCCACAGCACCACCACGGCAGGTTCCTGGGGTGAGGTGATGACCTGCAGGTCAGCTGGCTGCTCCTCAGCTTACCTGGATGTCTCAGAGACTGATTTGGGAAATGCAAACAGGCCAAACATTTTCTTTATGCTTTCTTTTTTTTCTTTTCTTCAGTGGGAAATCCATTTCCCAAGTGAGTGCCACTTCCCTGGTAGCTCTTGTCCCAAAATCTGTGCCAATTGTGTATCTCAGGATGAGTTTTTGCCCAGAACGTTTGCTGCCTGGGGAGTGTGAAGGGCCCATGGAAAACACTGTTCCTAAGGGCAAAGGGAGATGTTCTTCCCTGTCCGCCTTCATGTCTTTCTGAATTTCCTATTCACTAATACATTTAGGCACTGAGAGCTGCTGGTTCCAGGTGTCAGGCCTGGGCAGGATTAAGGCTGACACTTGCCCTGAGACTTGAGCAGGAGTATTAGATTCCCATTTCTCACTGCCACCCCCTGCTTGGGGAATGGCAGCCAGGGCCAACAAGGAGATCCCAGCTGTGTCCCTGGCAGCACCCCAGGCAGCAGAGCAGGGCTGGTGTGAGCAGGGCTGAGCTCCTGTCCCCCCTCCCTACCCTCATCAGTCCTAAGTGCCACTTAGCCATGTTTGCTGCCTGCTCTTCCCGGCTGGACAGCAATTGCTCCCTGTTGGAAAGCTGTCAGTGGGGGGAGAGCCATCCATCCTGCTGGGAAGTAATCTCACCCAGCAGGGGGGCACCACCTCCTCCCAGCCAAAACAACGGGGCTTTGACAGCCTTGATGTATTTATCATCTTCTGTGGGGCAGAAATGCTGCCACAGCAGGGTGGGGAGAGGATGCTGCTGGTGACTTGGACGAGAAAGCAAGGAAAAGCACAAAGTGCCACGGAGGTGCCTGCAGGGAGCAGGGGGTTGGAACTAGTGGTCTTTTAAGGTCCCTTCCAAGCCAACCATTCTGTGATTGTATGAAAAAGGGAAAGGGGGAAAGAAAAAGCTTATTGTAAAAAGGTGATTCCTTTTATTTGTGTGCTTAACTCATCTCCTGAACTTGACAGCTGAGAAAAGCAAAGTGCAAGTGCAAAAGCAGAGGTTGCAGCTTAGATGGGCCATGGTGTCCCAGCCAGGCTGGGGGTTCAGGGATGGGTTTGGAGAGCAGTCACCTTGTGAGGAACTCAAATCCCTCCCCCTTGTGCTCCTTATCCTCAGGGCTTGGCTCCCCTCTGGCCTTACACCATTATCTGGGAGGGTTTCACACAAGTGCCATTTGTCAGGTGCTTTTGCCAGCCCCAGTTTGGGTCCATTTTGCTTCTGCAAAGTATCAGAGGGCATTTGGACTTGAAGGACAAGCTGTCAGGTTATTTCAGGGGCACAGTTATGTCACATCCTCTGCAGCTGTGCCAGTTCATAGGTCTCATCAAATTTAAACTCAGCCTCCTTACCAGATTTGAACTCCTGGGCAGCAGTGGGGGTTGATCAGGAGCCTGGGCTTTGGGAAGACAGCAGCTTATGTGGCTTCTGAGGTGAGCCATTCCTTTTATTCCAGTCTTCCAAGAGTTAAATCTCCTCACAAAAGTCGAGAACTTTCTCTAGCTCAAAGGTCCCTGATGATGTTCAGGTGTTTTCTATTAGCAGGAGTTAAGTACAAATTGGCAGGGCCTGGGCACACCCATAGGGTCTTATCACCCTGACCAGCTTCACCTGGGCTCATCCATGGCCTCTGCTCATTGGTCCAGCTCTATTTAAGCTTAGTCCCCCACTCCTGTTCTGTTTGGCTGGCCTGAGGTCACATTTGGATTTGCTCTTTGCAGTTCATATGAAGAATTCAAGTTCAGAAGTTACATATTGGTATAAAAATCCATAATTCTGCAACTGGGGTGTGTCGCCTCATATCTCTGCTGTTTGGAGAAGGGGAAAAGAAGCCAAGCTGTGGTGATGACTGAGAAGTAAACTTTATTGTTCTCAGTCTGTGTAACATGGTGAGTGGGAAGCAGGCAAGTGATTGTGGAGTGTCCTTAAGGGATGAGGAAAGTGTTTATTGTGTCACAAGGAAAACCGACTGTGGAGAGAGGTGGCTTCTGCTGGAGTCTGCTGAGGGACTGGCTGAAATGAGCTGCTGCTTCAGAGCTGCCCCTGCTGCAAAGAACCTAGATAGGAGCAACTGGAAGAGCAGGAAGGAAAGGCGCTGTCTGCTTCTGACTGTGAGTAAGCGGATTTTACATGTATTTGGGAATATGGTTTGGAGAATGTGGTAGAAGAAGCGTTGTAGTGGGCAGCAGGACTGTAGAATGGTGCCTCATCAGGGAGGTGTTAGTGTTTCCCATGTGGATTGGGCAGTGGATGTGTTCAGAGCCAGCTGGATGAACTGCTTTGGATAAACTTCTCTTTAGAGAACTGTGGTAGGTTGGTAGCTTGTTAGTACTGAAAGATGCTGACATGATTGTGGTTGGAGTATGGCTGAGGATAAACTGCAGGAGGAGCTTGCTTATCTATGCCGAGCTGTTATTTTGGTTGTATTGAAGTTGGCTGTTTGCTTGGTTTTCTGGACAAAAAAAAACCAGGAGGGTGATTGAAGTGTTTTCTTAGCTGAAGAGAGACCAGGTAAGTTAATGCCTGTGTGTTAGACTTGAATTCTCAAAACCTACTTTAAAGTGATGCAGTTGTTTTGGTAGTTCACAAAATCATTCTGGAGTGAAGAGCTGAGTGTGATCCTGCTCAGACTGGCTGAACAGCAGAAATTGGGCTAAAGGCTGTGATACAGTGAGCAACCAGTGGCTCTCTCTTCTAGCTATTTCTCCTTACATACTGGTTTTAGTTCTGAGAACTTTATGGCAAGGGAATTTGCCATTATTGGTGCAGCCAAAGGATGCTGATATGGGTTATTTAATGAATTCTTTGTGTCCTGTATGGATTGCTGTAGTGCTACAAAGCATTCTTGGTGCGATGAACCTTGCTTTGGAAAAGATGAATGTATCTGTGTTGCGAAGGATTTTTAGAGGCGTTGGAACAGTTCTGTTATGATGTTATCATGCCTTTTTTGCAGTATGTCATGAACACGCTATTGGTTTTTCCCTTTTGCATGACCCAGGTTCCCACACAAGCACAAAGGGGCTCCCCCAGCTATTGATTATTCCCATTGCAGGGGCAAGCCTTGTGTAGCTGAAGTTTATTGGCCACAGCAGTTGGATGCATTTGTGATATCAAGTCTGCAACCCCTGCAAAGTATCTCCTCCTCCTCTTGGCTTCAAACTCTACATGGGAAGCACTGTGCTGTGCTGGCCAGCTTAGCTCTTTAGATCATCTGCAGGAGTCACAGAATCATAGAAATTACAGGATGGCCTGGGCTGGATGGAACCTCAGAGATCATCCATGGGCAGGGATGTCACCCACTAGATCAACTTGCTCAAGGCCCCGGTGTATTGTCTGGCAGAAGTATTGATTCCTCCTGGGATTTATCTATTCAGCTCTTATTTTGGGGAGTAAAAACTGTGGTAAAGGAGAAAGTATGATACTGGTTTAACTTGTTAAAAATGCTTGGGTTTTTATTTTAATTCATGTTGAGTATATGAAAGAAGGGGCTAAATGCAGTCCTTTGGGTTAGGAATGTCTGTGTAAACTTCTTGCTTGTGATGAAATAGTTTCTAGGAGGAGGAAAGCTTTGCAGCATGCCCTCAGGGATGGATTGCCAGGCTAGTCTCCTCTGGAAGGCTGTTCTACAGCCAGATTGTTTTCTTTGGAAATGCTTTGTTCCTGTTGTGATTTGTGCTGGGCTTTGTGACTTGTGAGTTGCTGGAAAAACATCTGCATTGGCAGTGCTCTAGGTGAGGGAGGCAGGGATGCTTCAGCCACTCCTGTGCCATCACCAGAGCTCCCCTCACCTTGGCTCTAGCAGAGAGGCACGAGTTCAAGGGGGAAATAGGCAGTGGTTTACTCCTGTGGCTGTTACGTGCCTGAATTCAGGGTTTGGTTTCCTCCTCCAGCCCTTCTGGCAGCCCAGTCCCTCCACAGCCCCTGAAGTCAGACATGTAAAGAGTGATTCCTTGCTAAGCACAGGTTTTCCTGTGCATGACCAGCCTCAGTCCAGGCTCTGGCTCTGTCCTGCTCTGATTTCATCCCTCTCTGAGCTGCTCAAGTGTCAGTGCTCTCCCTCATCCACCCCATGGATCTGTGCTCCAGGCAGTGTGGGCTGCTCTAATTGGCTTGTCCAGTCCTGGGTTCTCGTGGCTGTGCACACAGCGCTTGCCAGGCCATGCTCTTGGTTTCGTGTCATATTTCATGGCTTTTGATGGTAGCTCAGCTGAAGAGTTATGAAATTCATATCCTCCCTGCCTAAAAGAAAATGGCAACTGGAAGATTTAATGTCCCAGAGGATTGGTGTAGAAAGTTGTACCAAAGAGGAGGAGAGGGCTAAAACTTCAGGTCCTTCACAAATCTCTGTGAGTCAGGCTTTCCAAAGGTTGGAAAGCTGTGAACTACCCCAGCTGAATTATGTGCGTGGCACAGTGTTAGAGAACTTGTACTGTGCTCTCTTCCCCACCATTAATTACAGGATTTATTTATGTTTGGAGGAAATGGCCTTATTCTATTTGGTGATGGATTTCACTCACCAGCGCACAACACTTGGGGATCAGGAAAGACAAACTCATGGTAAAATCTCTCACCTCTTCCTCTGTGCTGCTTTGGAGTCACAGATTAGGATCAGGTCCTGGCATCCCCAACAAACATTCTGTTTTGGAATTTCCAAGGGGGGCTGGAGCTGACCCTTCTGTACAGTGCAGAGGATGGAAGCCTGTTTTACATGGTGGCTTGGTGGACACTGACCAGCTTCTGCAGGAATTTTGGGCTGGAAGCATCAACCCTGGTCACTCACATGCACAGAGCACGTGGTGTGTGTTAATGATATGCTATGGCTGGGCTCCAAACAGTGTCTCAGCTCTGATCCTTCTCTAAAGCCAGTCCTTTAATGAGGAAAAAGGTTGGTTGTGGGATTTTTTTTCCCTTTCAATTGTACTATCTCTCTAAAACTAAAGCTGTACCATTTATATAGCCTAAGAACTGCAGCCTGGCTTTGTGTGGCAGCAGTTGTGGTGAAGCCAAATGTCAAGGACCAACAAAGAGAAGCTGTTGGTTGGATGCATTTTATTGTTGACATGTTTACTTTTTTTCCTTAAAAAAAAGGCATTCCATTTTATAACAAGTTGTAATAAAACAGTAGCTAAAAAAGATTCTTTTATTTTCTTTCTTTAAAAAACAAAAGCTTAATCTCCCTCTGTAACTCACCAGAAAGTGTTTCAGCACTTGAAGTCTTCAAAAACGGGAACAGAATTTAGAGGCGATGGAGAAAAAAAATTGAAATGCTTTTATAATGGAAGATTTCATGAGAGTAATTTAGGGAGAGGCAACAAAACCAAGTATTAAAAATGCTGATAGCTGGACAGTAACTGTTTTTGGACAGACACTCAGATTCAGTCCTAGAAGAATAGCAACTGCTCTGTGGCTCTTGGAGGGTTTTTTCCCCTCATGGATGTGTTGGATACGGAGCTGTCTGGTTGCTTGTTACCAGAGTCATTTCAGTGAAGCTGTTCCTGCCATGTGGTCTGTTCTCATCTGCCTCTTCTGACAGGAGGCATCAGAAGCAGGAGGAGAAACTATTCAATCATAGTGACAGAACCCCTTTTTTTGGATGGTAAAATATTCTGTTGGTTTCATATCTATAACTCCATGTTTGTCTCTCTGCTTGCATCCAGTGCCCTTGATGAAATCCAGCATGAAGGGCAGCTCTGGGAAATTCCTGCCCCACACTCCATGGCTCCAAGGGGAGGATCCCAGATCCTGTGTACTTGTTCTGGCTGGTGAGTGAGCAAGGAATAGAATCATGGAAAATCCTTGGTGGGAAGGGCCCCACAGGGACCATCCACTCCTAACTCCTGGCCCTGCACAGACAGCTCAACAACCCCACCCTGTCCCTGGGAGCACTGTCCAAACACTCCTGGAGCTCTGGCAGCCTCGGGGCCATGCCCATTCCCTGGGCAGTGTCCAGCACCCATTGGGAGAAGAGCCTTCTCCTGATCCCCAGCCTGCCCCTCCCTGGCCCAGCTCCAGCTGTTCCCTGGGTCCTGTCCCTGGTCACTGGGAGCAGAGATCAGAACTGCCTCTCAGGAGGAGCTGTGGCTCCTAGTGAGCTCTGCCCTCTATCTCCTCCAGCTGAACATTCCCAGTGACCTCTGCCATTCCCCTAGACCCTTCACCAATCTTGTAGCTCTCCTTTGGAATAGGTATCTTGGTGTAAGACTAGAGATTTTCCTAAATTTTGGGTTGTTTCTAGTGGAAATGCTGTACAATTGAGAAAATTGAACTGGTGATAGTTCCAGATTTTGTCAGCCCTCCACCAGGTGTATCTTCCCAAAAGCTTCACAGTTAGTCTTATGTACGTGGTGTCACCTGGTGGGTGGTGTGGAGGATCTGGAGCTTATTGAGTAGGGCATGATTCCCAAACCAGGCTCTGTCCTGCAACGTGGCCTCAAGCCAGGTCCTGTCGCTGTTTTGTGATACATTCCCTGACTGCAGAACGGGGCTGGTAACCGGCTCAGCTGATGATGGGGGTGAAAGGAGGAAGAAGCCTTCTCCTTTGATGTTTGTCAGGATGCTGACCCAGATCTGCACAATCAAAGTGCATGTAAGCTGCAGAGGGCAGTTCCACAGGACAGCATCTGGGCACATCCAGGCTGGCTGGCAAATCACTGCCTGCACCAAGGTTACGAGCATCACTGTAAGGCAAACTAACTGGCTGATGTTCCATATTTGAAGCAAAGATTTGTGGGTTTTCGAGCTCAAATTCCCTGGAAGGATAAAAGGACATTTGTCAGGTCTAAATCTAGGAGTGGCAGTATGTGATGTTTATTGCAGGGTTGCAGTGCATATCTAATGTGTGGGTGTGGATATGTAATATATGCCTTGTGTCCAATACACTTCTGTACCCTTAAAATCCTGTAAGATCCTGTGGAGCAGCTGGATTCCTGCCCTGATTGCTCTCGGAACAAATTTTGTGTCTGCTTTGGGGTGCTACAGACTTTTTACTGAATTGACTTCTTCCCTGTGCTTTTCCCTTTCTTCCTTCTCTGTCTCAGTTTGAGAGGACTTGTCCCAGTGCCCTGCCCAGGGACAGGGGGTTTTGTAAGGGATTTTATAAGGGTCTTTGATGTAGATCCTGTCACTCCAAGGGCACTGGCTGCAGTGCTGCTGTTGTGTCTGCACTGTGCTGGCCATTGCTGACACCCAGCTTCTCCAGGAGTGGGACGAAATCCAAGTGGCAGGGCAGGCACCTCTGAGGAGATAGCTCCTAACTGTTCCCACAGAGCTTGAAGAAAAAGATTTGACGGATTTACAGAGGAAAATGGCTGAGAAGGGATTGATAAACACACAGAGAGATCTAACTAGTGTGTCCCATCACTCTGAATAGCTGATCATAGCGAAAGTGCTTCAGGGCAGTGTCGGGAAGGATTTGTTGATGTGAACTCGTGTCTCCCTGAGAGAATCATGCTGTTTCGGGGAAGGGACCATCCAGGGAAGGTTGTCGTGAGGAAAAATGCAACAACAGTGGGGTGGGCATGTGTGTCAGGAGCGGTTGGTGAGATGCTCACCAGTGCTGTCTGAAGGCAGAGCTGTGAGGATGCTGGCCAGGACTTGAGAGCTGAGCTTCCTCCCAGCAACAGTGCTGAGGCAAACCCCACTCCCCAGTGCAGGCACTGGCCACAAGGCCTCCATGGCAGCCAGGGTCCCAGGCATGAGGAATTGTGTGCTGCAGTTGGGAATCTCCTGTAGATCCTGTGATCAGGCTGCCCTGCAGTAGTCAGCAGTGTGAACTGGCTTTGCTGTGCATCTCTGGTATAAATCACTTCCTACGGTCCTGTCAGGGCCAGGAAGGGCTCAGGACAGGAGAGAAACCATGGCTTTGTCCGTGACCTGCTTGAGGGTCAGTCTGGAAGTAGTCAGATTTGAGCAGCTCTTGCTTGAAGATCTGGGGAAGTGTCTATTGATACATATTAGTAGTGTAAAGAGGACCCTGTATCACAAACACCTGGGCTAAAGTGAGGGCTCTGCAGTCAGACTTTGAGCATTAGAGGGGGAGGTGTGGGAGGGTGCAGAACTGCACTAAATATTCCCCCAGAATTCTGCTTTGCCTTTGTTAGAGCTCACATAAACCATTAGATGCAGTGCTGTGGAAGTTTTACCATATGTGAAGGTAAAGTGAAGTCTTTCTTACCTTGTGTGGAGAGCATCAATGTCAAGTGAAATGTGTCATTTTTTAATGTTGAGTTCCATTTCACCTGTGCTGACATATTCTCTTGGACATTCATTGGACTGAACATATATATATATATTCCCAGCAGGGAACAATGCTTCAAATATTTTTATTAGCATGTATCATATACTTATCAAGTCTTTAAAATATTTTAGCTTTGCAGTCAACTGTTCTGAGAGTAATCATCAGAATTCATAGTTTATGGTTGTTTATAGGAGAAAAAGAGCCAAAGTTCTATACTAGTACCACACTTTGAAGATCAAAACTAGGAAGTTCTATCTAAATTCAAGAGAAAATAAGAGATACTAAGGCTTTGAAACTTTCAGAAGGGTGAATATTTTATGTTTGCTTTAGTAGGAGAGAGGTGTCCAACTTTTGGAAGGCTTTCTCCTAAGACATGGGATTGCTGGGAATATTTGTGTGCATCCAAGTGATTTCTAACTGTCTGACAGACTCCAAACAGGGGTGACAGGCAGAGTGATCATGGTGTCCCCTCACCTGGGAAGGCTGAGGTGAGGCAGCCCTTTGGAAGGATGTTTTCCAAAGCTTTTGTAAACAAGCTGTGTGTGTCTCTTACACTTCAGGCTAGGCTAACAAATCGAGATGAGCTGCAGCAGCTCTGTGAAGGCTGGCTCTGCACACACAGGGGCCTGAGCTGATTTATCTTGATGTTTGGTTGAATTCTTCGCATTTTGGGTCCCTTCTGTAACCTTTTCACCTCAGTCTTTTTTAAGGTGGCTGCCTGGCTGTTACAATTTATCATGAAAGCATCTCACTTCACTTCTGGCTCCTCTGACAGAAGGAACAGCCGGTCTCTGGGAGGTCAAAGACATTATTTTCCCCTAGTCTTTCTCAGTTTCCAGCACATATTTGTCACTTTGAAAAAGCATGAATTCTGGATTTGATGCACTTTAATTGATTTCACCCTCAACAAGTCCAACTGTCCATCAACCTTTCCTTTTTCTTTCCTCTGTCCCTTTGCTTTGAGAGTAATGTTTTCACCCGTCTGCATGTTGGAGCTGTTGCAAAGCCCATGAACCTATCAAGGCTTACTGTCACTAGCCATTGCTCTCATTTTCCTTATTCTCCAAGTTGAGCTGTGGATGCTGAATGAGAACACCAGGAGTACTGGTCTTGTAATATCTCAGTGATGTGCTCCTTGTCAAAGTAAAAGTGGTGGCTGATGGTCCACTTATTTTGAGAAAACTGTGTAGAATTGGAAATGTGAGGGAATTAATTCATTATATGCTGGCATTGGTATTTAAAATAATTTGCAGTGTTACAGCAGAGATGAATGTGCTGTTTCTCCTTTCCTCCTGGACGGGTGTGTATTCCCAGTGCTGTGCATATATCCAGAGTTGTGTGGTTGTAAATTTGGCATGTGAAGTGGCATTGGCACCTCATAAATGGAGATCATAGAATCATAGAACATATTGAGTTGCAAGGGGTCCACAAGGACCATCCCAAAAATCCTACGAGATGCCATCACATTCTTTTTTAGTGAATTCTTCTGGCACAAGTGGCAATACGGAGTAAGTGTGGGTGGGTAACAACTTGTCCTTTGCACAGAAATCTTTAGAGTATGTCCAGGGGCTGGTTATAGTGGAAGCTGAAAGAGTCACAGGTGTTCCTCTGGGTACTGTCAGTGCACCCTGGATACTGTCAGGACACGGGTCAGGGAACAGGCTTCCGTTCACAGCAGAGCAGAGATTCCAGGTTCTCTGCCCTCTTATGAGGTGTTCACCCGAGCTCTCTTGGGAGAAGGGTGTTCCTGGGGCTGCTGTGCGCTCACTGAGGAGCTCCTGCGCTCAGGGTGAGCAGAACTGGCTCGTGGCACGTTGTGCCGCTGTTTTCAAGTTGTAGCCAAGAAATCCAACCCCCTTCCCGCCGTGTGCCCGGCGCTGGGCTCGGAGCGCGCCGG
>VXBQ01006521.1:12042-135871 GCA_013400175.1 Phainopepla nitens | reverse complement strand
CTGGGTGAGCAGCCCGAGCGCTGGGCTCGGGCCGGGGGCCTGGCGAGAGTGTGGATCCCTCCCTCCCTCCCTCTGCTCCTGTGCCACACCCTGTCAGGCAGGTCTGCACATCAGGGTTTGCCAGCGTGCGTGGGGGGGGAGCAGAGTGTTCTTCAAGGAGTTATCGAGGGCTTCCACTGGTGCTTGTGGACCTCATGCTGACCCTTTCCTTCCTTCCCACTGCCAGAAGGTGCATTTAGATGAGCTATGGGAGGAAAACTCTTCCCTGTGAGAGTGCTGAGGCCCTGGCACAGGTTTCTCAGAGAAGCTGTGGCTGCACCTGGTGCTCTGGTACTGTCCAAGGCCTGGTTGGGTGGAGAGTTTTTTAAAGGATGTGGCACATGGGGACATGGGTTGGTGATGGCCTTAGCAGTGCTAGGGGAATGGTTGGACTCGATCTTAAAGGTCTTTTCCAACTTTAATGATTCTGTATTCTACTAGGAATAGTACAAGCTGTGGAAAATATTGTATTAAGGTAACCCAGCATGGCAATATTGGAGCTGGGAATGTCACAGACCCATCTTCTATCCCTGGGATATACAGCAGGAAAGTAGCAAACACTAGCCTTGCATCATGGTTGCTTATAATAAAATATTGGATAACCTCAGTGTTCTGGGAATGCTCAGCTGATACTGGAATCATTTGAAAATGTAGGCTGAAGTTTGATACTTGGATAGGAGTTTAAATGAAGATCAACCTTAAAAAAGTCTGGTTCAAGTCTAGCATTGGGAGCATCCAGCTCTAGGAATCCCTTTGCTGGAAATCTGGAGTTTTTAAGCAGTTTTTGTGTCCCCTGTGCTGTATCAGACAGCCCTGAAGAAGCCCTTGCTCCTCAGCCCCACATCCTCAGACAGTCACAGCTTCTCCCAGCCCAACCCCAGGAGCCAGTGGAATGGGAATTTTCCCAGGTGGCTCCAGGGAGGCTGCACTGTATTCAGAACACCAGTTTTAATAGATAGGCAAATGAGGAGGAAGAGACGGAGCTCGTGAGAAGGCGATGCAGAGCAATTGCATTACACAGATGATGATTTCAGTCTGAAGAGCTCCAAATTCCTCTCTGAAATCTTCTCTTGGGAGTCTTAGTTCTTAAATGACTAATTAAAGCCTGTTCACACCACAGATCAGCCGAGCAAGGCAAACTCCTAAGAGCTAATGCTGCTTACTTGCTCCCAGAGGAATCTGGAGGCCTCAGGATCATGCAGAGGCATTTTCCCTCTGGAAATCTGTACCTGCTACCAGGAGAACTTAGGTGGGAGGGAAGCAAAGAAAAATCCTCCCCCATCAGACAGGACCTGTATCAATCCTTCTCACAGGTCTGTTTCTTTGCCTTGTTCTTCCTCTGCTTGAACATCTTGTTTAGTGGGAGAAAAAATGTGAAACTAAGTGCACCAAGCTGAGAGATGTTGGGCACCCAGCGGGATCCTGACCTCCCATGTAGGTGACAAATTGGATGGCATGTCAGCTGAGGAGGGAGGGAGGGGCATGGCTCACAGGGCAGGGGGTAAAGTTACAAAGCCAACATCTGTTCTGAGGGTGTGTATGGGCTGCAGACCTTGCCATTCCCTTCAGGAAGGCACGAGGGAATGGCCTGGGGTCACTGCAGGGGTGTGCATGGGCCTGAGGGGGTATAGAATAGGTGCAAATATAGCAAATAGATCCTGAGGGGTTGCTTGTGGAGGGATACAGGGTGGAGAATGAGTCTTCAGAAGGAGCATTGATGTGCTCATCTGTGAGGTACAAAAATCTGGGTTTGGTTTTCTTATCTCAGGGCCCCACAGGAATTAGTCATCCCTGAGTAATGGAGGGAAGCAAAGCTGTTATTCATCCCTCCCAAAGTGCCTCCTCTGATCATCTCCTACATCTCCTCTGTCTCTGACTTGTATCTTCCATGCTATTTAGCCTCATGAGCCACTGCAAGGAAAAAAAATTTGGTAGGACTGGCAGTCTGAAATCATCTGGAGAGATGATGTGCCACAGCATCCATGGAGGAGCAAGAGCTTGGCCAAGGGCATCTCTCTTGCATTCAACTGTGAGATTTTACCCCAAATGCCTTCTGTCATCTCAGCAGACCCCATCCTTTCTGCTTTAATTGATTCTGTCTGGCTTTAATCTGATGCGAGAAGAGACCTCCCACGGTGAGCACTGAGAGCTGGTTTGTGCACGGGGAGCTGTGAGAAGCACGAGGTTATTTTATTGAAAAAGGGAGACAAGGATGTTTTGGGAAGGACTCTGCCTTCTGTAAACCCATTAACAATTGAATTGAGGCCTTTCACTTCCATACAGGGTTTGTAGGAAATGCTTGTACAACTGGAAAGCAAAGAACTGTATTAATAATTTTGCATTAAAGCCATGTGTAGGGTTTCCTGAAGTCATCTTCAGCTGGCTCCATGCCATGGGAGACAGTCCTGGAGACCTGGCCTTTCTGTGGGGATCTGGGGGAAAGGAGAAGGGAATGGGTTTGGCTGTGCTCACCCCAACTGCACTATGGCAGAGATGAGAATAAATAGGGAAGTTGAAAAGGAAATCTCCATTGTGAGTCTGCTCGGCCAAAGTCTAAACAGTTGAGGAGTTTGTTTTATCGAATCAAAATATTTTGGTTCAGTGGTGGTGTTGGCTTGAGTCAGTGTGTCTGGGCTGACAGTGTTGGAGAAACACTCAGGTTTGAGGGGCTGGATCCCTGTCACTGGGCGGTCAGTAGCTCTGAAGCCATAGGAGAGGGGGAGTGTTGCTCATTGTGGCAAGGGGAGGCTGGATGGGAGCAATCCTATTTCCCATGGCTTGGGTTTAGAGTGTTCAGATATTTTAAGGCCTCTCCAAAGCTGTGCTGCAGCCCTGTTGAGTCTGATTAAGTGTGCTGTTGCTTGGACCGCAAGTAAGAGTTTTAAGTGGAATGGGAAGATTTTTGAGGGAAAACATATGACTAAGTATGGAGAGTTAATTATCTGCAAACCCCTGAAATGGCATGAGTAATAAAATATAGATAGGTACACACTTATTCCTATCATACCATTAGTGGTCCGTGTCTCTGTGTCAGGGAATGATGTGTAAGACAATACTCCAAAATACAGAATTATTGCCAGCCAGCCCTGAAGGCTCAGCTCTTTGGATGTATGGTCTGGTTGAGGTGTTCTTCCAAAAGTATCTTGCCAAAAAACTTGAGGATCTAAGAACAAAACAAGTAAAGCAGTTGAGGTTCGGCTGGAATAGATCCTGCATAGCTCCCACATCTCCCCCAGATACAATTCCCAATGAGAGCTTATTGTTCTTCTAAAAAAAGATTTGTTCCTACCTGTTAGTTTTGCTTAGGATGTGATAAAAACTGTAGAAAACAGTATTGTGTAGTTTTTGTTCAAATATTTCCTCCTTTCCTTCCCTATCCCAGAAATCTTCCTAATTTTTAACTTGTTTTTAGCCATTCCACCTGACCCTTCAATATTTCCATATTTCAAGGAGATTTGGCCAAATGGTGTGCTTCCATGGCTGATATGCAGCAATAATGCAGGGTTAATACCCGATTAGTTCCCAGGGACATTGAGCTTTTCATGGATATTCAGTAACAAAAGGAACAACAAACAAGCTGAATTCCTAGGTCTTAATTCATTGGGGAGGAGGAAATAGGAACCTAAAAATGCAGGAATTATTCAGTGCAGTCTGAAAGCCCTGTTCTTTCTCTCATGAAGCCCAGAGGATGCTATAGTAGCTGACAGGGGAAATATAACCTCCTCCTCCTCCTTCCCTCCCTCCTTCCCTTCAGGGGGGCTGTAGATGTGTCTGCATTTGCAGCCCTGACATCTCCAAACAGGAAAATTCCCAGTTCTGCAGCACACTCTAAACAGCTCCCTGCCCGTTCCCCTCCCTGCCTCTACCCCCAGCCAACCTGACCCTGGGTTTTTTTGACATCCAGCCATACCTGATCAGTTGTATCCCCAGCAGCTGGATGTGATCAGAGCTGGCCTTCCACCTCGCAGGATGGCGAGCATATGGGCCCACAGGCTGCAACCATTATGTTCCTGAGCACTGAGCTTGTCTGCCCCTGGCCACAGAGGGCTTTTTCCCCTCTCAAGCAATCGCAAATAAACCTTTCTGATAAGTAACAGCAAAACAAACAGGCCCTTTGGCTCTGTAGGCAGTGAGAAGGAGGGAGGAATAAAAACCTGACCCAATAACAAAATCTTTGCTGTGTTTAGGCAGTGCCTCCAGGAGGGAGGAAACTGTCTGCCCTCAGCAAGACAGACCTTTTCTGAGAGCGGGAATGGTTTCAGGATGATGGGCCCTCAGTGGTTTACAGCCAGGCCCTGGTGTGTGAGCTCCAGGGGATGGAGGAGGTTTGGCTCAGAGAACAGCCCTGGACATCATCTGGACCATCAAAGGGAGGCTTTGAGCTGACCCATGTGGGCAGTCTGGGCTCAGCCTGGAAGTGAAGCAATAGAAGGCTGAGGGTCGTGAGGGTCCTCAGTCCTGAGCAGGAGGGTGCTGCAGTACAAGAGTTCAGGACAGCTGTGTGAAGAGACTGGGAACAATCCCAAGCAGCCTCTCTACATCATTTCCTATTTCCAAAAAATTTCCAAAAGGTGTCTTAGGTTCTGGAAGGGCTCACAGAAGGCCTCTGGCACTTGGCACTGTGTGTGCCAAGTGAGATGTAACCAAGTCCCCATGTCTTGGGGGTGCACTGTGGTGCTTGGAGAGCTCAGGAGGGGTCCCTGAGTGGCCCCACCACCTTAGTGTGACCTGAGCCCTGATCACTGTGGAAAGCTTGAGGCGTCAAAGAGATTTTTGTATAGAATGTGTTATAGAAATGGTGGAGCTTATCTTCCTTTGCTGAATGCCAAGGAAATAAAGCTTCAACCTTCCCAGACAATCCTGGCTTCCCAAAACTATGTAGCTTAGAGGTGCATGCCAGGGCATCCAGATGGGACATAGTCTTAAAATTATGGTCTAAGCCTAAGGATGGGAGGAACAGCCTCATTTTGCTCTCTGAACCCTGCTAATACAACCCACTGTTGCTGACCCATGTGTGCAGCGCTTGAATACCCAGAAACATGTGGATGAACAGACAGGGGAAAAGCTTGCTCTGAAATGTTCAAAAAACGTGGTGAAAGGTGATGAACTAAAAAGCTGCCTGCTAACACAACCCCTTTCAGGCCAGGAGTCTGTGTTCTGGGTAGCTGTCCCATTTCTCCAAGGTTCCTTGAGGGGCTGAGCCTCTCCAGTGCGCTCCCAGCTGGTGGTAACTGCAGTCAATAAATGATGGACTTTTTCCACTTGGAAGCCAGAGCTGTGAGCAGCCTTTGAACCCTTTGCCTGGGCAGATATGGCCAAGGTTATCACCCTGGCAGGGCTGCCGTGAGCTCGGACACTGCCTTGAAACGCTGCCAGAGTCTGCACCAGGCTCGTGCTGAGAGGCTGGGAGCACACGAAGGGCCTGTGGCCCTGTCACCTTGGGCTGACAGGGCCAGAGCACTGATGTCATCACACAGTTAAAACAGATGGTACCAGGGACGAGCAGTGTTGCTGCCAATGCCTCTTCTCCTTCAGTGGGAACTGCTCCTGTGTAGCGATGGAGCTCTGCACCCCTAAACACTTGAACTGTGGAGAGGAGCTAGAAATCCATCTGGGAAGTGCTTTCAGAGATGGGAAAATGAGAGCATAAGCCATGGGATCAGCACCAAGTGGGCCAAACATTGCTGTCAATTACATCCCAAGCAGCTCCATTGAAGCAAACAGCATTAATTGTAGATTGAAGCCAGCACTGTCACTCCTGGGACAGAGCCAGTTCTAGTAGAGGATTAATCTTGTTGGAAAACTCCCTCTTGTTCTTTGCTTGGTGTCTGACACATGCACACAAACAAATCTTGGTGACCCTCTGCCAACCCAGTTAACTAGCAGGGAATTTAGGGATGTGAAACCTTAGCTTGCCCTCCAGCACAGCCTTGCATCTGCCACAGCCCTTTTGGAAGGCAGGACAAGCCAGCTGCTACATGTTTTGCTCAAAGAGAAAATGTCTGTTGGGCACATAGGAAACAGCTAATCTGGTCCCATGGGAGGGAGCAGCCGTTTATCATTCCCACAGTCTCCAGCACAGGTACTCAGCACCTTCCAAGGCTGGGGATTTTCTCTGGGTGTCCTTCCACCTGCTGTTAGTTCAGTGTTTGGCTTTATCTGATGGGGGTATTTCTCAGACATTGGCATTTGGTCATTCACCTTAGGACACAGAAAAATACAGTGTGTTCTCTTCCCACATGTACATCCCTTCTCAGCTTAAAGCTTAACAGAGAAAGGCGTGCATTGCATGTGCTGTGTGTATGACACCTTTACATATGGACACATGTTTTATGATGGGACATTTGTGCAGTCTTCCAGAAACAAGGATCTTCTCTAGTTCTGACTTCTGTCTGTGCCTTAAGGATGGTCAGTGGCATCCTCTCAGCACACTTCCAGTGTCATTGCACTCCATGTGACACTGGAGGGTGATTTTTTTTTTTTAATCCAGATTTGCCAGTAGAAGCACTCCAGATGCTTCCCTGAAGTCTCAGCAGCAGAAGGGATAGTTCAAAGGTCTCAAGCAGTAGGCTGGGAATGCCTCCATGCCTCAGGAACAGCAGGCTCAGCTCTGCAGGCTGCTCAGCCTTTCCCCCTTCTGAGGGTAATAAATTGAATACCATTCAGTTTACTGCCTGCCCACAAGTTTCAAGTGGAAGAGGTGAAGCAGAGCCTGAGGCAAACCACTCCATGGGTACAAATCAGTGTGTCTGTGCGGGCTTACCCCAGCTGTGGGGGTGCCCCTGAGGTTTTTTTGTTCACATTATCCTGGGGCTCTTATTGCAGGAATGCAGGGTTGGCCAGATGTGCTGGTCACAGCATCCCCTCCCTCCCAAAGTGACAGGGTACCAGCTGCCACTCCCTGCCCTTGGAGTAGCCTGGTGTGGCTTGCCTGCAGCATGGAAGGTGCTCTGGGATCCCTGAGAATGGCCACCAGCACATCAGAGCTAATCCTGTTCCAAGGTACAACACTGAGAGAGTAAGAGCAGTCGAGGAACTTTTCCCCCTTGGAAGTGATGTTCATCTCCTCCCCCAACCCAGCATATGGAATTCTGGATCACATTTCTCTCTCTTGCCAGTAAATATTGCAGATTTATTGCTCTCTACCTGGTGGGTAGTAAATTGCATTCCACCTCTGTTATAAGGCTCTTTGCTATGACACAGCCTTGCAGCTCCATTAAACCTTAATTACAGCAACACTTCATTGGGTTGCTGCGATGGCCGGAGTGCCATTGCAGTAGGGAGGATGTATGGCCAAAACAGGCTGATGCAGAGGGGCTTTGTTTTGTTTTCTTTCCTCCCTTTTTAAGGATTATGTAGAGTTGAGCCCAGCAAGGGGAATAGAAGGAGCCTCGGCCTCCTGCTCTCTGCTCATTTTCCACAACAGCTGGCGTCACCTGCCGCAGCCCCGGCAGCTCCTCTGCGCCCTGAGGAAGTGCTCAGCAAACAGAGACAGGCTGCCTCTAGTGAAGGGCTGATTTGCATTTGTGCTGATGGGATGCAGCCCAAAGCCAGAGTTCTCCCTGGGTTTGGTTGCGTGAAGAGCGTGGAGTTTGACCAAATGGAGCACCAGGAGCAGCACGGCCCTTAGATTTCTATAGACTGCAGCAAGACAAATTGAAGAGCAGCTCTGCTGGTGTGCAGGCTTGTCCTGCAGCAGGCAGCTTGCTCTGTGTCAGCTCAGGGCACTGTTTCTGGTGCCATCTGTCTTTCCCTGCAGCCTGTGACAGGGACTGAGGCTTTACTGGCTGCTGAAGCAGCTCCTGGGGAGGCCAGTGCTGCATGATGTGTTCCCCAAGCTCCTCTGGCCCTGCTGCCTGAGGTCCCAGGAAAGGCTGGGAGAGGATAGAGGGCTCGGTGCCTGTGGACACTGCATGTATGCATAGATGGTTGTCGTTTCCCCTCTCCAGGCAGGCGTGGAGGAAGCACAGCTTGGAACTCCAGGCGAGGCTGCCCAGTGCCTGTGCTCCCTTCAGACCGAGGGGCTTCTGCTTGGCCTTATGGCTTTTGTTTTGGAGATCCTTCCTGGTGTGGGATGGGTCCCCCAGCCCCTGATGCAGGTTCAGGAGGAGTGTACATTGTACAGACACCTTTCCTTGTGTGGATGCTCAGGTCTCTCTGTGGGATGATGAGCTAAGCAGAAGGCACTAATGGCTACACCAGCCACTTGGATTTGGTGCTGTTCCAGAGATGAGGCTGTGTTGTCAGATCTGCCCAGGACAAGGACTGTTTCATTCTCAGTTTGGAAATTATTTGCCTCCTTGGCCATACTGGTGTGATAATGTGTCAGATGTGGAGTAGCTATGGCAGTAACCAAAATGCTGGGATGATCCTCAGTATTCCCTTTGCCTTCAGTACTGATCCAGACTGTTGTGGTCACTCTGTGTAATGCTCATCACCCTTGTAAGTCCTCTCAGGTGAGCAAGGATGTCTATTTGACTGCATTTTACCACACCTATAACTTCATCTGATCAAATATCCATAGGGAGTTGCAGATAGGCAGCACAGAAATCTTCTACACCATGGCTAGTGCAGAAAGCAGCTACCAGGAATCAGCTAAAATCCTTCTGCAGATTGAGTTGCTGAACTATTTAACGAACAACCAACACATGGGAAATACTTTCCTATGGAGAGCCTGTGTTTGAGCCTTCTTTGTCCTTATTCTCCCCTCTTGCAGCAACCTTGAGATGTCAGATGTAGGAAATGTGGCCACAGCTGTTTATGCACTTAGAGGGTTTTTTCCAAGGCCACATCCTTCTATTCTCCCATAGATTAGTTGAAAAGATGCTGTGGGGACTCCAGCAAGCCAAGGTCTATGTGCCATGTGCAGATGTTGCCAGGAGATTGACATTCTGAACATTTGAAAACTATCAGAGAACTCACTTGGTGGTGGGTTTCCCCCTCTCCTTCTTCCTTCCCTCTCAAACTGTGCTGCAGGACTTTTTGCTAGAGATTGATATTCCTAGCAGAGCCACATTATTCAAGCCAGAGTCAAACAGGACAGCACGTATTAGGAAGGAGATGGGCACCTCATCCTTTTCAAAGTGTTCAGCTTCTCTGGGATGAATTGTCCCTCACCAAAGCCCTTGACTTATCTTCCTCTGTAGGGTTGTTAGGTCATGCCCACCCTAAGCAGCTCAGAAAATACCACTGTGTCTTCTAGGAAAATGTCATCACCTTGATGAAAACTGATTATTTTCCTGTGTGAAAATGGATAAGTTTTGAAGAATTTTTTTTTTTAAATAATATGAAGGAAATAGTATCAGAGGTCTGACTTTAGTAGGTGCAATCCAAAGGAGCTTGTTCTTTCTCCTTGGAGGGAAAACTTTTAATTTTTAAAATGCAGTTTATATGTAGACAAATTAAAGATGTGTAAAATTAAATGGGAATGTTTTGAAGGGATTGAAAATATATGTTTTGATTAGCTCAAATGAATTTAAAAATAAATCATGGGGAAAATGAAATGTTGGTGGATGATTTTTTCGGTCCTCATTTGAAATGAAAAATAATTTGCAATCTTGACACTTTTCACAGAATGAAAAGTCCATTTGCTGATTAAGGCCCAGATTCATCCTGGCTAATTTCAGGCACTATTGAACTGCTTAGTGCCAAAGGGCACTCTAATCCACCTGAGGTTTAAATTGCCCTCTGGAGGTACCTATTTCTTCCATTGATAAGACAAGGGCAACGTGACTGGTCCTACGTGTGCCTGAGATAACCACCTGAAGCTGGGTGCCATGGACAGGGTGCACTGCTTGACCTTGTTTTGGTGACCTCTCAGGCTCCTTCCAGCCCAAACCATTCTATGTTTTTATGATTCTGGCTGCTCTGCGTGCTGCTCTTGTGTTCACGTGCCCTTCCATCTCTCCCCTCAAAAGCTGAGGGACTTGGACTTGGGTTGGATGCCAGGAGTTGGACTCCATGATCCTCATGATCCTCCTGAATCCTTTCCAACTCAGGGTATTTCATGATTCTGTGATTGATTTTTTTTTTTTCCCCCCTCTGAAGTGGGAGGAGATTTCCACTAAAACACAGTTTATCTACTTGTTTCCTGTTGGTGGGGAAAAAAAAATCTGGAGGACTGGCAGGATCTCCTGATGAGAAGGAAAGGAACAAGATTTGTGGCTGAGATTGAGGGAATCACTGGTCAGGTTTGTTCTCTTTTAAGCACTACTGCCCAACTCTCGGCTCCCACATCTGGTTGGCAGAAGGCAGGTCCTCTCCAACAGCTCCTCCACATTGTGCCAAATACTCTGCTCCATCTTTAGCACTCCTTGACCCAGAACAAAAGTGAAAATACTTGACATGCCAGGAAAGGTTAACAAATAAATGATGCACAGCCTTCTCCTCCCCATGACATCACTTCCATGTGAGAGAACAATCACCACCTGGCATTCTGGTGGCAGCAAAGGGACACATCTGCTGTAAGTCATTTCCCATGTTGGGATTACACATTGTCCTGCCTGGCTGGGATCTCCAGTCCCCTCTGGGTTGAGGAGGTAACTTCTGGGAGGTCAGGTCTGGCACCAACCAGTGTCGTCTTGTTCATGAGGGCTTTGCTCACCTGTCCAGTCAGCCAGATGGCTTTGCTTCAGGTAGCTGGACATTTGGGAAGTGTTACTTCTTTTGAATATGTAGCCTGCTCTGTTCTTATTTTGTGCTCATAAAACATAATGAGATATGGGTCAACATTTAATCTGTGTGGAAAATTACGTCCTGGAAGACTTTGTGGAGCCGAAAGCTTATCTGGTATTAACTCTAATTATACCACTGAGCTGTGCAGCAGCAACTGTGGCCTTGGACTAAGACCTTATTTTCCTTTCAGAGAGCTTTCCATGGCTATTACACCTGGTGACATGAGCAGTGTGTTCAACCTCTGCTGCATTTTGCTGGGAATCATGGAATGCTCTGAGTTGGAAGGGACCTTAGAGATGATCTAGTTCCACCTTGTTCCATGGGCAGGGACACCTCTCACTAGATGGAGCATCTCACTGCATTGAGATTGTCTCACTTCCTTGACCACCATGGAGCATTTTATTCACCTTTCAAGTTTCCAGGAACTTTTTCAAACTTGTTGCAGCAGCAGCTCCTTGGCAGAGCGTGTAGGATATGTCTGAGTGTTTCAGTTCTGAGCATCACAGGAGTGTGCTCTTGGAGGCAAGCAGGCAGCATAGGAGGCTGGGGCAAGGAGATTAAAATACAGTTGTTGGCTGATATGAAACAAAAAAAATGCTTAAATAAACCACAAATTACACAAAAAACCTAAAAAAACCCTGTGAGAAAGAAAGAAAGTAACAAGTCTGTGGAGGATGGATGTTTGGAACTGTTCAGCCTAATGCATGCCAGATTCCTTCTCTCCTCGCTCCCTCCACCCCCTCCCGCTGCCTTCCCCTTACCAAATGCTGTCTGCTAAACTTCTGAAACACCCTTTGCCTTTTTGACCCTTCAACTCATCTTGAACTTAGGAAAAATTGGGGAGGCGGGAAGGACTCGTTGCCTGCGCAGTGCATGTGGCTGTGCTGGGGCAGGGGTGTGCGCCGGGGGTCTGCGAGCGGGGGGGCTGACATGGCTCTGTGTGCTTGATGCTCCCCTGAAAACAATTTGTATCCTGTTAATAGAATTAGTAAATATTTGTAGCTCCCTTTGAAGCCTGTGTCCCCAGGGGAAGTCTGGGCAGGGGGGGGCACAGAGAAATTAGAGACAAGTTACTGATTTAGTCATTCTGGCCCCTTCCCCCCGCCTCTCTCTTTCATTTTCCCCTCCTTTATGAAGACACTAAACAGACAAATTGGAGGTTTGAAACGAAGCTTGTGCTGGTGCCTGCGGAAGTGACAGGGGTGGTACTCGGGGGCCTGAGAGCTGCTAATGCAAAAGCCATTCACGTCTAATGACCCCATTTGGGAGCCAAGTTCCTGAGGGCTGGGGGCCCTGCCAGGCACAGAGCCCTGCAATGGGCAGGTGCCCGGGGGGCTGGCAGGGTTCTCTGGCAGGGTTCTCTGGCAGGGCACTGCCCCGTGGCACGTGGGGGTGGCTCCGGACAGCAAGATTTGCTTCATGGGACTGTTTCCTGGCCTCTTTCAGCTCCATCTCCCTAAGTAACCATAAAGGAAGATGTGTGTGTAAAATTTCACTTCTTCCAGTCACAGATCCACAGAGTGGTTTGGGTTGGAAGGGACCTTAAAAATCATCTCATTTCAACCCCTGCCGTGGGCAGGGACTCCGTCCATAGACCAGGCTGCTCTCTCTCTCTTCTTCCTGGTGTAGGATTATAAACCTTAAAGGACAAAGGAAGAAGAAAGTGATCTCGGATTGGAAAACTGTGTCATGTAGGGCTGAGATGTTTCATTTCCCGTTATTATTCCTGATTTCTTTACAGAACTGCACAGATGCACAGGCTGAGCTTAGATCACCTGCAAGTTTTTAGGGGGTGGCTGTGTTCCAGCTCTCTACCTCCAACAGCTGGCAGTTGGAGTCCCTGTGAGTGACAAGGGCCACCCAAAAGGAGGCTCAGGTTTGGAGCAGGGGAAATTCAAAGATCTGTTAGCATCTCCTGATGGTGGCATTGCTTGGGAGTGAGTTTGACAGGCTTTAGGGGGAATTTTGTACCAGTAACGTTACTTTAAACCTGTGTTGTGCTATTGTTTAGGGAGTCTCTCACTGAGTTGACAAATCCACCCAACTCCATAGTTCTGTGATCATGCAAAGCTCTTGGCAAAGGAGCTGAGCCCTTAGAGGTGAAGTGACTTGTAAAAACGCACATCTGAAGTGAGCTTTTGCCTTACCCACAGTCTGTAAACAAACTGCTGGGTGGGGGGAACCGAGAGGGGACACCACATTTCCTGGAAACCACTGGGGTTGGGTTGGAAATACCTAATGCAATAGGAGTTGCTGTGCTCTAGGTGCAGTAGAATCAGATAAACCTGCATCTTGGTGCCTGTCCAAATTAAACTGGTTGGACTTGAAAGCCTGTGTTTTGAGGGTTCAGTGTAATATCAATGCTTTCTATGAAGCCATGTGAACCCTGGCTGGGAAGGAAATGATGGAGGCAACACTCACCCAGGAGAAAGTGTTGCTGCTGGAGGGTCAGCCTGTGCTGGGGAGGAGAGGCAGCACTAGATGAGAGCCACTTAAAAAAATCAACTGGCCATCACACAGTTTCCCTACGTGCTTTACAGGATCCCCTTGTTCCTTGGAAACAGAACAAGTCATCCCAAGTGGTGGTGGAGCTGCCCACTGGATGAGGCCAGGCAGTGATGGCATCTCATGCAGCTGAGGGCATGTGGAAGGTGAGGGAATGACTTCCCAAGCCCAGATTGTGAGGTTGGAAATCTGCCTTCTGAATTTTGGGGGCTGTGGAAAGCAGGGAAGGAACCTCAGGTGGGTAATTTCTGTCTTGAGGGAAGGAGCAAGCGAGGCAGGCTCTGCAATTGTTGGGTATTGGGTTGTCTGCATGACAGGAATATTTAATGGGATTGACAGGCTTCACTTGTGTAGCAAGATGCAGCCAATGTCACCTCAACAAGTCCTGGTGGAGAGGAGCTGGGGGTCAGGAGGGTGAGTCCTCAGTGTCTGCTGAGTTGTCTGGTCCTCTCTATGAGCTACCAAATTACTCAGGATTACTAACTGAAATATGTGGTTCAAGTTAGGATGGATAAATCCTTTTCTCAGCAGGGAGTTTGGTGTCTTGGAAGTCCCCAGATAAAATTATTTCATTGTTTGATTTCATTTATACATGATTGAAGGTTGGCCTTCAAAGTTTGCTCACCTAAAGAATGAAAACCTTTTAAAAGCCCCAACCTTCAGCTGAAACATAAATTCTATTTAAGAAATTAAACCATAAATTGTCTGAAGTTCATTAATTTTCCTTTGTTGAGAACGGGTTTAGAAAGAAAGAATTTTTGCAGTTGTTTCTCTCAAGTATTGCTGTTTTTTGTGCAGAGGCACCAAGAGGAATGTTTATGAGTCTTTACTAAAGAAAACTTTCAGGAAAATAGTTGCAAAACACATTTAGTATGCTTCAACCAGCTGGATTTTCTGGCAGCTCCAGCAAAATCTAAACAAGGAAAATGATTGTCTTTTTTTGTTGTGTTTTGCAATATTTTTCTGTCTGGACTGGACAGTACAAAGCACATCCTCTGTGGGAAGGTGTCGCGGGCTGCAGATGAGATAAAGTTCCTTGTGATTATATGGGGTGTTTCTCAACTGAGAGTCAGCACATGTGGAGGTCCAGTCCTTTTAACGCTCACAAGCAGGGAGAAGAGAGGAAGTGGAGTCCATTAAGGAGAATAGTAAAACCAGGAGTCAAGTAATGAATGAGGGACTGCTCCAGTAACGTCATGTGAGCACCTCTCCCTCCCACTTGTTGCAGGAGGTATTGGCCAGTGCTGAGCCCCAGATCGCGTGAGCAAGGGCCTCTTTTGCAATCCTATATGTCTGCTCTACCTTTTCCAGACATGCATCTCTGGTTTTATTGAGCACACGGCTTGCTGTGGTCCTTAAGTTCCCAGCAGCTCTTTCCACTCCCCTTCCCACCCACAGCTGAGAGACCTATTACCAGGTAATGATGTGTAAAGCAATAGCAAGTTGGGGGAAATCACTGGAGGAAAATGCTGATGTAGTAGTGGAAGCATCCATGGTTATTCTATTTTCCTTCATGATCTAGTTTTCTGCACCCAAAGCCTTTAAGTTGCTGCTGTTTCTCCTTAGGTGAGTAGATGGCTTTGGGCACTAAGAGAACAGCAGCAGGTCTAAATGTGTTGGAATGTTTCTCTTGTCCTAAAGTAAATTATGTTCTCAAATCCCCAGACTTGGGAAAAAATGCTTTGAAGTAGTGAGCTTTAACTTCTCCTAGGTCTGTACAATGACAGAAAAAGTCTAATTAACTGTGAAATTGTGTTTATCTGACTTCATCCAAAATTGAGTCCAGTACAACTCAAACTCGGTCTAACTCTGTATGACCTGGCCTTGCTGGGCTCTGGGCCAGCAATAGGTGGCTTCTCCAAGTTCCCTCAGGGAGCTGCCTTCAGTCTAGCAGAGATTGGAAGCATCTTAAACAGTGGTATTGTGGAAAGCTCTGTGGAATCAAACCTGCTCCTGGATGAGCTCCCTGGAAAGTGTTGACCATCCACAGCGTGGGCTCTGTCTGGGTAAGAGCGACCTGTGATCCAGGGCTCCACCTTCTCCTAGTCCTGATCTCAGCCTAAGCCAAGGGAAAAGCTTGCCCAGCTTCTTACTGCATCATGTACCATTGTAATGGTTTCCCATATGTGAAATATTTTCTCAGTAAGTGAGAAATCCAGTGTTTCTAGTGAATCTGATACTTAATAAAGCCATTTTGATATTATTCCTGGATAGCAGATCTGCAAATGTGCAGAAACTCCTTTTTTTTTTTTTTTTAACATCAAATGCTCAGAGTTTCATTCTGAGATTCCCTGCAAAGACTCAAGCCTAGACTGTAAAATGTAGTTTGAAATTTAATTTCCACCAATATCAGTGTGGAAGAGATTAAAATGGGGAAGTCCACAAGGAGAAAGATTTTCTTGGTAACAAAACCAAACTTCACTGTGAGCTGGTGACAGGTTTTATCAAAAATATTTTAAAAGCTGTCATTTCATATTGTTTCTGCTTTACAAAGTTGGAAATACTATAGAAGCTAGAGCCATTTTTAATCTCTTTAGGGAAGTAATTTTACAAATCAACGACTGTAGCTTTGATTACAACAAACTTCACTTTTTGAAAACAGTGGCTGTGGTGAGGAGATAAAAATACATTCTTGTCTTGCAAACAATTTTGGTAAGTTCAATAACAATCTAGATAAATTATTCCAAAAGGACCCAATGGTCTTTCCAAATGCCGACAGTAAAGAAAAATTCTGGCTAAAAATTTTGTTTCTGAAAAAGAAAAAAGCGTGGTTTCAACATAAAACACTTATGATGCCAAGAATTTAAGCCAACTGTCATTGTCTTTTGTATCCATAAACAAATGCTTTGGTCTCCCTAACAAATCTCAAATGAGGAAAAGGAGAATGGGAAAAGGGAGGGCTGTCTGCCTGCAGTGCCCAGGCCAGCCAGAGGGTCTGACACAGATTTGGGGCTGTTTCCCCAGAATCCTTGCCGTGGTCAGGGAGCTGCTGGAGTTAAACCCTTCCATCACATCCAGGGAGAGGAGATCCAGCTTGGCCATGGGTGTTCTAGAGAACCCGCCTTGAGGAGGTGACCAGTGTCCCACCATTCCTCACCAGCCATTCCAGCTGTCCAAGGACATTGGATGGGGCTCTGACCAACCTGGTCAAGCAGAAGATGTTCCTGCACATGGCAAGGACCAAGTTGGAACCAGATAATCCTTAAGGTTCCTTCCAACCCGAACCATTCCATGATTCTCTGATTCCCGTTTTCCATGGCTGTGCTGTGACACTCAGTGGGAACAGACTGGGCAGAGCAATGTGTCAGCAGAATTTTTAACAGCTTGTTGGAACTTCTTAACAGCTGGAAACCAGGAGTGACTTGCTCCTCTATCTCTTTGGTCCCAAATCCTTTTATTATTTTATTTTTCCTCTTTAAATGTTAACCATGCTTTAAAGTGGGAATTCCACCTGGAATGTGGGGGTCAGTATCCCTCTGTGTCCTATTTCCTGCAGTGCTGAGAGAAAAGCAAATGTGGATGAGGATTTTGAGTGCATACACAGCTTGCAGATCTTTGTTCTGTCCCATAGATTCCGAAGCTTCAACTGCTGTAATTTTCTACCTTATAGGATTCTCTGGTGCCTGCTAAGTTTGGGGTTTCCCTCTTTCAGGCTATTATGGGAAGTCTTTCCCACCTGGTTTCCTGGTGGTGTGATACTTGTCAGACCTATGTAACCCTGAGATCACTGTTGTAGTGTTTCAACTAAATCAAGATCTGTGACTCAAAGATGGTGAGGTAACTGTGGGTGAACAGGCTCTGATCACACTAGCACTGTCTCCATAGGAATCCAGGGGGAAAAAAAAGCTGACATCATTTCTGAGTCTTCTGCCTCTGTTTAGCTTCAAGTTGTTGGTGAAGGTTAAACAGAGATGTTCCCCAGATGGTTCATCTTACTAAGTCTCTCTCCTTTCATTAGTGATGTGTTGTTCTCTACTTCTCTGATCAGCTTTAGAGTGGTTAATTGACAGGGACTGTTTGGTTTCGGTTTTTTAACTGCCTTTATGCCTGTGACTCCACCTGGATTCAGGGAATCACTGTCCATACCTGCTAGAATGGCACAGACCAAGTTCTTTTTGAGTGCAGGGTCTGTCAGCTGTATACAACTTCCATATGTTAAATACTGATGTAAACAGACTCTCCCCTTCTCTTTGGAGTCAAACCCAAGGTCGGGAGAACATGAGGCGCTCAGCTGCGCTTCACTCACCACAGGACAGATCTGGAAGTGATGCTGTCTCTAAGTTACTTGGGAAAGGCCCTGGATGCATCCCTGTCCTGCTCATCCCTGGGCACAGAAACCCTGGACAGCTCTGCCTGCCAAGGCTTGGAGCTGATAAAACATCTGCCTTTGCACTGAGGAGACACTGCAGACACGGGCGACTGTCACTGAGCTTAAAGATCGAGGCTGGGCAGAGCACGGGGTGGAGTGAAAAACCTCCCAGGGTAATTAATCCAGTCCTATTACTCCAGCTTTTGGCTTTGTTGTTTTTTTTCCTGAAGCTGGCCTGCAAAACCCAGGTCTCAATTAATACTATTATCCTGGGGATGACATTTCCTCAGTCTGTCGTCGGTTATTTTTTAATTCTCTAATTTGTTCTAATCTGCGCATTGCCTGCACATCAAGTCAGCCATGAAGACGCTGCATTTCCAGGTTCCTTCCTCTCCATCCTCCCAAAGAAATTAAAGCAAGGAGGCTGTGGGACCACAAGTGCAGGAAATAGAATTAGGGAACATATTAATTGGGGCATCAAGTAGGATTTTGTTCCAGGCGGTTTCCTTCCGTGAGCCACTTTGATGCTTCCCCTTCGCAGCTCTGTTTCTCATTAAAAGTATCCCTTAATGGCAAATGTTGTTTATGCATGTTGCAATTATGTCATGCTGTAACCCCTCTGCTGGCAGGCCGGGCTGATTGGCGGCGAGGAGCGGGAGGAGGAGGTCAGTTGTGGGGAGGAAGAGGGGGAGGTAAACAACAGACAAATAGTTTCAGCTTTGTGGTTAAAGGATGGCTGCTCCAAACCCCCCCTCGGTGTGTCCAGCCAGGCCGGACCCTGCGTGACAACTGAGGCTGGAGGCTGCTCCTCCCAGTGGGGTTTTACTGGGCTTGGGGTTTGCGGCACCACCAACAGAAAGGGACGGGTAATAGTAAAGCTCTTCTTCACAAAGTGAGACCTGGGCTCCCTTTTTCTGTTTTAGCTACTGTTTGATTTCAGAGAAGTAGGATTTTAGGTTGCTTAGTGGATTTTTGAGGGGAAGGGAGTGCGAGTCTCTTCACTGGCGGAGTTTTCTCTGTTCTCCATGGCTCTCGTGCTGTGGCTGCAAACCTTCCATAGGGATCTTCTTCAGGATACCAAGATTTGCTCTGATCTCCTCAGACCCAGATCCTTGAGCGAGGCTGCTCCTGGGTGACTCTTGCCAGCACTAATTCAAGGCTGTGAGAATAGCTCATTTGTGGGAGGGTATTTGTTTTTCCATCCAGGCAGCCAAAACCTCCAGCTTCCCCTCTCCCTTTGCTCGCTCACCGGGAGTGCAGAGGGTTCATTCTGAGCTTGTGTGATCAGCTCAAGACAAACCTGATGGTGAACTTCACTTTTTTTCTCTCATTTTTTAATCACTCCTACTGCAAAATGGGTTTGCCCCCATGTCTAGATCTCAATAGCAAACAATTAACAGCCATAATGAAAGAAAACAGCTCATGTGTGTGGGGAGAGCAAACCAAGCCATGTCCATGCCCAAGCAAGTTCAGGAGCCAATACAAATACCACTGCTGTGTTTTGGAAACTCTTGCCCTCTCTGGATTTTGGGAGCCAGCACACCGTGGCTGAAGCTGATGGCAAAAGCAGTGAGCAAAAACCTCAAAGCTGTAAAAACCAGAACATGAAACAAATCTAAGAGAGAGAAGAAAGAAAAAAACCTCTCCTTTCTTCCTTACTAGTATTCTACCTAAAGAAACTAGAGCCTGAGCAGGCAAACAGACCGAGAAAACCACAGGAGCTGGTGAATGAGGGGAAACAGACAAGTGTAGGAGTCACAGAGGAGAAGTCACTCGGTGCCTAGAGCCAGAGCTGCTGTGAAATGACTCATTTTCACTTTGCATGTATGATATTTGCATGCAAAACACATTCTGTGAACCGTCACATGGGGATTCTGCTCATGGGTTTTGATCCGGGATGAAATTTCACCCTTTCCTCCAGCAAAGTCGTTTATCTTTCTTTCAGGGAGGAGGGAGGAAGTGGGAGGGAACTGCAGGGAGAGAGAAAGAAATTGTCCTTCAGGCATAAAATTCAGGGATTTCTCTCTCAAAAGGGTCACTCGGCTGCTTCCCTAACATGGGGACAGAAGTGGGAAATGCTGGTGAGAGCACAAGGTCAGGACAAAGGTGATTCTTGACTCTGCTACCTCCACCCACCTCTGGCATGAGCTGGAGCAGTCCCAGTGCAGTCCTTGGCCAGAAACTGGGAGCCTTTGTACTACTTTGAATTAAATCATTATTCAGCTAAAATTCTCCTCTGGAATAAAGTAAAACTCCAGAATTAGACCCGTGGTATGTTCTGGTAGTCTTGAGAGGTCCAGGGATGTCCCCTGAATGGGACAGAAAAGCAGCTTGGCCTTTGATCTGTTTAGTGTGAGAGGTTTCTAAACCAGGATGTTTTCTGGTGTATCCATCAGCAAAGGGACTGGGATCCTCAGTGATGGCCAGACTATGGTGTAATAGTAGTGATAATGCCAGCATGTGTGCTGGGCTGGAGGGATGTTGGCTCTCAGGTCAGGCTGACAAACATAGGGAATGCTGGTTTAGGAATAACTGAAGAGATTCATGGCCTGCCAAACCATAAACCTAATCCTGCAATAAGTCTTGCTGCTGTTCCTGGGGGTTTCATTGCTTTGGGGCTTGGACTGATCTTGGTGTCCCTGTAGAAACAAGTTCATGGCAAGAAGTATCAGCCTCCCCTGCTTGCCTACCAAAGGGATGCAGTTTCCCAAGACTAGGCTTGCATTTGTGCAATCTCTTAACATTCTTGTGCCACTTCTTCTGTGCCAGTGCCTGTTTCCAAAGCCTTACGATGTGTGACCTTACACGAAAGGCAAACCTTTGGTGCCCTGCTGGTACAAGCGAGTGAGCTGAGTCTGTCAGCAGCTGCTGTTTGCCTTTCCAGGGCTTCCTAAGCCAAAGGAGCAAACCCAGAGGTGGGAATCCTGGTGGCAGAGGTGTGCCATTTCCACCATCCCTCTATCTGGGAGTTGATAGCCTTTTAAATTTTAGTATCTTACCAACACAGGAGTTTATCTGGCAAAGCTCTGCTGTGGTCTCTGGTGCTTATGAGCGAGATCCTGCTCTTCTTGGCATGGCAGACAGGGAGAGGCATGGGGTGAACACAGGCAGGTGCCACCCTGGGTGTTGGGTTACAGAGCTGTGCTCTTGGGAGCCTTTTCCCTCTGGATAATGGCACAGTTTCTCCACTCTGGGAGCCTAAGGGCTGTGTCAGTCACGGCAGGGGCTGTGCCTTGCTCAGGTGGATGCATTTGGGTGCAGGGGGCCATGCCAGGGCAGGGGGTACTAATGGAGGATTTTGGGGTTTGGTTTCCAAGGCAGTGGTTGAAGTGGAAGGCTCACCTATGTAAGCTCACCTGCACATCAGATGATGAGGGAGTGGGTAAGGATCTGCCTTGCATTTGCTGCCTGTGTTCAGACCCTTCCCCTGCATGGAATAACATCTCTGTGGAGTTTATCACAGAATTAAATCTGTCCAGTTGCTCTTCAGCTGTACCTGGAATTTGCATTGCGTGCAGACCCAAATCCGAGCTCACATCAAACTTGCCGTGTTCTGAGCATGGACTGCTCTCCAAAACTGAGTGGTGAGCTTTGGGGCACACCAGCAAAAGAAAAAACCTTGGGACAAGCCTTCCCCTTTGCCTGAGCGTAGCTGTATGGGTAGGGAAGGGGCTGTGCCCAGGCTGGGGGCCACCAGTCCATGTCCAGGCTGCAGCACTGGCACTAGGGTTGTTCTGTTTTCTAATGCCATAACCCAGCACAGCTGTAGTGGGGTCCCCAGCCATCTGAAACAGCATGGCAGCAGATGACTACAGTAGTCAAAAGTGCTTTGAAAGGACCTGTTTTAGTGCCAAGGTGGAGGAAGGACATCCCAGAATGAGCACAGCTCATAAACAGAGGCAGAACAACTGCCTCTGGCATCATTCTCTGAGCCCGTGATTTTTACAAGGACTTCCAGCATTTTCCGACTGTTGGAGATGCTGGATCCTCAGCTGGAGGATTGTGTGTGCAAAGGAGTGAGGCTGTAGTGTATTAGTTCAGTTTCCCTCTAAAGATGCAGTTTTCTTAGAAGCCTAAGCAAGGAAGGAGGAGGCATCACCAGGCAAACAACCTTAAATGAAGGCTATTTTGCTGGAAATGTTTATACATCATTCCTGAAAAATACACAAAGCGTTGATAGTGTAGCACAGAGTTCAGTTTGTGCAATCAGGAGTGTGAGTAGGTGTCTGTGTTTGTTTCTGAGATATGTCCTTCCCTGAAAGTAAGTTTTGGAAAACAGTTGCTGACAGGTGAATTTTTGCTTTAGAATTTCCTAAAATATCTTGATCCATCTGCACCAAGTGCCTGGGAAGAGCAGTGATAAAGCCCAGCTCTCGTGTATGTCTGCCAGGGTTTCCTGACAGAATGACACAGGCAGATGTGTTGGGGTGTGTGGATAATAAATCCTGCTGAGCAGCACTGGATGCAGGCATGGGTGGGCACTGCAGCACATTCTGGCTCTGGCATGTGCCAAAGGCTGGATCTGCTTGATGGCACTGTGGAATTTCCAGATCTCTGGGTGTTCAGTTAGAGCTGCTGCACAAACCAATATCCTGGTACCTCTTTCTTTGCAGAGATTGATTTTCATCTCTGGCCAAAAGAGGACAAGTGGGGACATCTGGTGTGTGGTGACCTTAATTCAACTCCTGACCCACAGCTGAAGGAGTATCAGAAAGGCCAGGGCAAAGTCCTTCATTTGGTAGTAGAAATTTAATCAGGTGACCCCAGAAACCCCTGATCAGAGATTTTTGGCTTGTCCATTTTGTTGTGTCGTAACACCAGGGAGAAAGGCTGAACGTGCTGATGTTGGCTCATGCCATGGTGATGCCTCAGGAGATAACACCAGCACTGTGCCACTCTGCATCCGTGCCAGCTCCTGGGTCTTGCATATAAAACTACTGTGATTCAAAGAATTGGGAAGGTAAATTGGTCTGGAATTAACCTTGATGTAATCCAACTATTCCCAGCATGCCGTGCAGTATTCTGCCTTCCCCTGAATCTCCATTGCCCCCACTTAGATACACAGAGCAACACTGCCCATTGTATGTGACCTCAAAATCACGTGTGTTCCCGTGTTCTGCTCACAGACATCAAAGCTCACTGTCCCTGTGGTGCTGGAAATCTCTTCAGATGCAAGATTTTCATATGAAAATGCCTCTGTTATTTAGCCTGCTTAAGGATGGAGGATTGTGTGTGCCTAAAGAGTGGAAATGCCTAAAGGACACAGCTCACAACTTGGGTGGCCGAGGAGTAGCAGGTGGGGTGCTACAGTGAAACAAAGCTCGGCTTAATTACAGGAACCTCTGTCAGAGAGGATTTCTTTTTTCTCACACGCACATACATACATGTGTGCATTTATCTGTGCAAACACAGCGGGTTTGCTCAAGCGCACCATTCATTCCTGTTGCCACAGACCCTTCTGCTGACTCAGTCCTTGCAGTCCTGGTGTGAGCAATGCCAAATTGCACTTGGGTGTTGCTTTTTATTTGCTTGCTGCTGAGTACAGAAAAATTATAAATCAATATTAAGGCACTGTTCTAGCAGAGAGCTGAGAACCTGAGCCCCAACTTTGGATCTCCTGCTGACCTGGATGCACCTGCTTGGGCAGGGGAGGCACCTGGGTGAACATTCCCTGTGAGAGCCTCCTCAGCCAAGCAGGAGCAGCACAACTGAGTCAACAGCATCATCCAAATTCCAAAGTGTGGGCGGAAGGGAAGAATCACCCTTTGTTGCCGAACCCAAAATCCCAGAGCTTTCTTTGCCGTGTAATTTGCCGACATCAGCAAATTCTGGGTGTTTTACTGCCAGCAGCCGGACTGAACTTCCTTGAAGTTGCAACATCAGGAGGGTTAATTATGTACAAAGTGCTGGCCAGTGCCGAGGTCTGGCACGCAGGGATCCAGCTGTGCTGCAGAGATGATCCAGAGGTGATTGTCATGGCCAGGGTTTGCGTGTTCCTGGCGACTGGGGGCTGCTTGTGTTCCTGGGGTCGGTGAAGGCAGGGCAGAGGCAGGCTCTGGAAGAAGCTTCCCTTCACTTTCTATGAAGGGTTCTGGTTTAAAGGGAATCTTGTTAGTCTGTGGAGGGTTAGCATTGCCAAGAATGGAGCTGCAGCCCTTCTGTGTTTAATCTGGTTCTCTCTCAACTCCTCCTGCCATTGCAAATGCCATTTTCAGCCATTACAGAATTATACTTTGCAAATGTGAGAAAGGAGTTTTGGGGGGAAAAGTGAAATATATTAATTTTGGGGCTTTTTTTTTTGGTGTGAGTGCCTGGAGGCTTTGCAGCTGAAGGACTTTTTTTAATGTTACTGAAGAGCTGGCGAGTTGAGTTCAGCTGAGGTATATGGAGCTTTGTCCATAAGGCTTGGAGTGAAGCTGGTGTTGACGAGATCCTCCCTCCACACTCCTCCATCTTTTTGCTGGGTCCTCCAGAGAGGCAAAGAGGTTATTCTGCTCTTTCCAAACACCCAGCAGCACTGCCAAGCTTCCATCCTCCCCCTCCCAGCAGCGCTTCAAATACAGTTTGTGGATTTCCCAATATTTGTAACCGCGTCAGTCAGGGCTTATCTCCCTGCTGCATAAAAGGACAGAAAGCACACATGGGCCTTATCGGGGAGCCAGCAGCGCCAGAGGCGAAGACATGGGAAGTGTTCTGTCAACAATTCAAACAGTGCAATTAAAACATGGGTCAATTCCTTTTCCACTTGCGCTGGTGTCTCATCTTTGGCTGCCAAAGCTGTGCTTGACACCAGGCTTAGCCAGGTTCGTGGTGCAGGTTCTTAAAGCATTGAATCTTTCTCTTTCCTCCTTTGCCTGGCATCTGGTACCCCCATCCCAGTTCAGCCACTTCATTTTTTTTGGTTGAAAGAAACCTTTAAACTCATCTCATCCCACCCCCCTGCCATGGCAGGGACACCTCCCACTGTCCCAGGCTGCTCCAAGCCCCGTCCAACCTGGCCTTGGGCACTTCCAGGGATCCAGGGACAGCCACAGCTTCTCTGGGAAATCCATGCCAGCCCCTCCTCACCCTCCTCACAAGGAGGAATTTCTCCCCAGTATCCCATCTAACCCTGCCCTCAGCAGTGGGAAGCCAACGTGCAAACTGTCCTTGATACTTTCAGTTTAAGATCCTTTGCCCCAATAGGCAAATGTTGTTCTCCTTTGCCCAGTGTCCAGCACTGCAATGTTCCCACTTTGTATTTTAATACAATTTTTAGTTAATTATGACCCAATTCAGTTACAACAGCAGCAGACTGGTGGATGTTTTAAATGCTTGGCTGTCCTTTGTCTGCCCTAGGTCAGATGTCAGAGCTGCCAAATTTCAGTGTTGCCAAACGGGAGGGGAAGGGGAATTAAATACAATTTAAAGCAACTTTTTTCCCCCTTTTTTTGGTAAATGGACCATTTCCCTTTATGCTAGAACATTATCAGAGATCTCCAGCCCCCCTTTTCCTGTTAGAAATACCTGACAAGGGAAAGCACAATTGTTTGCATTGCCGGTGGGTGATTTTTTTGAACAGTAGTAGAGTTTGACTTGATTTTTGGCTTAGATGCGCAGTGCAACCGTCTTGTGTCTTCTTCACTCCAAAGTGAATGGCTGTTTAATCTCCATCCCATGGAAAAAAAACAAACCAAAACAAAAAAAACCAAACCAAATCAGGACATGCAAGCCCCCTGAGATGGGCTTTATAATTGCTCTAGCTTGACACTCCAACTTAGTGTCCTCATGGCCACTGATTGATTTCAATTAACATTCCCATGCTCCAGGCACTATAAATAACCCTTGTCTGGCCGGCTGCTTCCCCACTGCCAGCTCAACCTTTCTCCTTTAGCTGCTGCTGCTGCTCATCTTGCTTCTTGGCTTGGCCTCAGGCTCAGTCTATAATTCTTTCCAAACTTCCCTGTATAAAATAATCATGTACATGAAGTAAAACAGGAGTCTCATATACACACTTAATAACTCTTGTGTACTGTATGAGTGGGAATTCCACTTCATAACCCCCAGAGCTTTCAAATGGTTCTCATTTTCAGCAGCATTCCTCTTGTGAGATCTAAAACTTCCCATTTTATCCCAAGCCCTTTCTTTCCCTTTCAACCCTTGGATTTCTCTGCTGGATTTTGGGGGACAGGCAGCTTTGCTGTCCCTTTGGGCTGTGGTTTCAGCAGGGAGCCGATAGCCCTGCTCCTGAGCTTTTAGCCAAATGTCAGGCTTCTCTTCCCTGCCACATTTTCCAAATTAAAGCTTGGGCTCGCTTGCAATCCAGAGCAAAAGGCTTTGAGATTTAGACTAAACTGATAAGATAAGCTTACAGGGACCCAGAGCTAATGTTCTACACGTGTTCCTCTGTCTGCCTACCTGTTATCTCATTCCCAGTGAAAAAGAGGAGAAAGAATATTGGGTGTGGATGTGACAGCTAGATAACATCTGTATATAGATGTGGATATATGGATGCCTGGATGCAGGAGCACCACTGACAGATAAGAGCCAGCAACCTGCACATTTCTGAGGCCAGGAGGGACAGTTGCATCAAAGAGTGCAGAACTGGAGGGTTTCAGTTTGGGGGTGTGTTGTTTAGATGACGTTTCGAAAGCCAAAGCAAAATAGACACCTCTTTGATAAAATGCACATGTGTTTCTCTCTTTCCCTGCCAGCTGGAGATGGGGTTGGAGTTTCCCAATCTCAAAGTAAAAAATAATAATACATGATTTGTCTCTATTGCATGTGGCATTTTTTCTTCTTTTTTTTCCACCTGGCAATGCATCCAATGGAAGGTCTCCAAACACCCTGATCTATTGGTATTTTGAATTTGGAAGATTTGTGTTGATTTGGGGATTACTCCACAAATATGGAAGAAATAAGATGGATGATAGGTGTTGTCCTCAGAACCTCTGGCTTCAAAAATTTGTGATCCCTGCAGAAATATAGTGATATAATAGAAACATAGCGATACAATAGTGATAGAATAGAAATACAGTGATAGAGTAAAATAAAAGGTAGGCACATCTCTAGGGTGACAGAGTCAGAAGTGCAGGAACATGGGTGGGTGGAGAACCCAGGGAGCAGGGAAAGCTCGTGCAGGTGAGGGGTCACAGTCAGAGCCCTGCAGGGCACTGCATGTCCAACTGTCCCCATCTCAGCACGGGTGACCTGCCATGCTGGCAGCCCCCTGAGCCATGCTGGCAGCCCCCTGAGCCGTGCTGGCTGCAGGACCCAGCTCTTCCCTCCCGTGCCACGGCTCTGGCTGCGTGCAGAGCCCGTGTGCTCCGTGCGTGTCGTGCAGTGGCTGCTCACGCTGTTAATTAAAACAGTGTTTTCAGTGGTACATTCTTGGGCTTTTTTTTTTCTTTTTTTTTCCCTCCCTTTTTTCCACAATTGGAACCTGGCCTCAGTCTCCCTGTTGTGCCCCTGGCTCTGTTTGCTGAGTTCTGTTGTCAGTGCTGTATCTCTGTGATGGGCACCTTTGGTCAAAGGAAAGGATCGTGGCATTGTAGCAGTGTTGAGTGGCTGGACCCAAAAAGTGGAACCTCTAGTCCAGATATGGTCTCACCAGTGCCCAGCAGAGGTGGATAATGATCTTCCTTATTCTGCTGCCTGCATTTTTGGAACAAACAATTTGCCCCGCGTGTGATGAGAGGATGCTGCCAGCTCAGCTCCGTCCTCGTGCCCACTGCCGAACTGGTCCCAGGAGCTGAGCTTTGCCTGCTGCATTTTCATCTGAATCTGTGGACCAGGTCTTAGAGGCCCCTTGCTGCTGGCACCACCTGCCTGCTTTATTTCTGTCAGGTTTGTGCTGCTTGTGGCAGTGCAACTCATTTATAAAGAGCAAGGTGCTGCTTCCTGTTCCTAGTTGATGTTCATTTTTCTACTCATTCTTTGAGAAAGAGTTTGTGGCACTGCCTTAAGCTTCTGGTTTGTAACTGGTGTTGGGCAGCAGCAGTCAAAAAATTATAAATCTATATAAAATAATTCAAAATATTGGCAATTAAAAAAACTTCAAGTGATGTTTAATTTGGAATGAACATTGAAAACACCAAAGAGGACTAAATTTTCTTTTGTGCCTGGTACAGTGGTGATATTGATAACTTTTAATGCCATTTAACGCTATTCAAGGGGGGAAAAAATACAAAGAAGGAATCTTTTCAAATAGAAATTTTATTTTTGGAGGTGTTGAAATCTGCCAATTTGATGGGTTGAGATTTAGTGGAAAATAGGAATAACGACCCCCTAGGTCAGCAATATCAACATGCAGTCGTGATATGTTGGCATCCTGAAAGATTTTTCTTTTTCCATAAAAAGCAGTGCGGGAAAAAAAATCCACATAGGTCTAATCACACGATCTCCCAAAGCTATTAGTGGATATGCTTATAGATAAACAAGAAACAAAACATCCTGAGAGCAGTGGGAGAAATAAATAGATTTTCTGGAAGGGAGAGTGAGTGTGAGAGCAAGGGGAGTAATGGGGCAGATGTGTGTGAGTTTGCAAACTGTTTTTTGCATTACAGGATGTCATTTATTTAGTTTGAAAAAACATGTTTTTATGGTGTTATTCTGTGCCTTTCAGAGTTCTCATGCGCTGGAAGCCAGCTCTGACTTCTGTGTCAATGGGCACTTGGGGACTCCAAGCCCTAAGTTATTTGACTGTCAAATGCTATTATGAAGTCACTGGAAATCACTTTTTTTTTCTTCACAAAATTAATTTGTTTTACTCCAAGATGCCCAGAGCAATCATTTATATTATGAAGCTGCAAGTGGCAGGAAGACATCTAAAAAAAAGCACATTCTAAAAGCTCCAATGCAGACACTGGAGGAGAAGTTTTTCCTTTATTCATATTCTGCATTGCTATTTAATCTGAAAACCCCAAAAAGGTCAAATGTGGGAAGTCATGTGGTGTACAGCTGTACAGACCATGATCTTGTCATCTGTGTCAAGTTAATCAAACTCAAAGAGATATTGGGCCAGATCTTGCCAAGTTCTGTAAATTGCTGTGCTGGGCCAAAGTCTCCAGGCAAACTGCTGTTAAATCCCAGACTGGTTTGGGTTGGAAGAGACTTCCAGTTCCACCCCCTGCCATGGGTAGGGACACCTTCCACTGTCCCAGGCTGTTCCAGTCCCATCCAACCTGGCCTTGGGCACTGCCAGGGATCCAGGGGCAGCCACAGCTTCTCTGGGCACCTGTGCCAGGGCCTGCCCACCCTCACAGGGGAGAAATCCTTCCCAATATCCCATCTAAATTTCCCATCTTTCAGTTTAAAACCATTGCCCCATGTCTTGTCACTGCAGGCCCTTGTCCAAAGCCCCTCTCCAGCTCTCTTGGAGCCCAATTTAGGTGCTGGAAGGGGCTCTAAGTCGCTAAATTGGGATGTTGGTGTTTTGCCTGTGAAAATGCACAAGTTGCTCACGTGCCAGCTTGGGCTGAATTGTCTGGGCCTACAGAAACATCTGTGCTGTGGGAATCTCTGCATCCAGCAGATCACTCTGGGCTCCCTCTGTTCTCCAGGTGAGCTGGATGTGCTCAGAGTGCCATGGGCTGCAGCCTCCTGCAGGTGTCTGCCCCAGATCCTCTAGGCTGCTCTGCCCTGGCCTTCTCACTCTGCCTGCAGAAGGAAAACTGCCAGTCTGTGCTGTTGGCATCTTCCAGGGCAGGAACACCCCTCGGTGGTTGTCCACAGCAGGTTGGGACAGGTTTGTTTCTAAAGGTTCAGAGTCCTTGCATTTCTGCCAGAGTTTGGAGGTGGGATGAGCTTTGGCCTTAAACTGAAACTTGGCCCTAGACCTCTGGTTTTGGCTGGCTTGAGGGCTTGTCCCCATTTCACTAGGATCTCTTCCCAAGTTTTTGGGAAATGTGCCCCAAGCAGATTATGAGGAGATGTGGAGATGGGTCTGATTCCTGACCCACCTGCCTTGGCTTTCCTTACATGAATGACTTCTGTTACAAACCTTACACAAATCTAATTAAATAGTTGAGCCTCTTCTACCATGTGGAAATCTCATTCATAAGGGAAAGAATTTGACCTTTTGTGTCTCGTTCTGGACTTCAGCATCCCATGTCCTCCTTGGCCAAGCTTTGTTATGGCCATATAAAGCAGTACCAAAAGGCTGGCCAGACATCACTCCCTTCATGCCACACTTCGTTTATAAGCCTGGATTATGCTTTTGTCCAGGACAGTTTGCTTTACCCTAAAATCCTGGCAATCTAGAGGAGAGGAAAATCAGATTAAGTGTTCCTGATAGCAGGGGAGCCAAGAGCCAGTGCAAGGAGCGGCTTCTGCTCACAGCAGACACCGCTGCCAATCTGGCAGCTGGACACAATCATCCCGAGCTGGCCTGGCCTCGTGTGATCTCCTCCCCCTCCGACTGCTCCAGCACGTGTTTGGGAGCCTGGGCTGGCACCGAGAGCTGGGAACCCCTGCAAAAGCAGAGGTCATGGAGGAAATGTGTAACAAATGCTCAGCTGTAGCAGCGAGGCTGCTGTAAAAATCGCTCCGTTGTGTTTTAAGGCTGTCACTCACCTGCTTTGAGCTACATGTGGCATTTACAGTTGGAGAGTTAAATGCTGTCTGTGGAGCAGGGGAGCTGGGAATATCCACTGAGTGGAGTCAAGTGCTTTCCCTACAAGGTGCAACGTGCAGAGTGCTGTGGCCTCGCCTGCAGTTGTGAATGAGCCACCACTGTAGGCAGACCAGATTCACAGAATATCCTGAGCTGGAAGAAACCCACAAGGATTATCAAGTCCAACCCTAACAGGACGCCCCAACTATTCCACCCTGTGCCTGAGAGTTGTCCAGATTCACCCTGAGCTCTGGCAGTCTTAGGGCTGTGACCACTTCCCCAGATTGAGCTGCTGAGGCTGCACTTGATGACCCCCAGTGGAGGAGTCCCAGTGGGGGTGGAGGGAGATTTGCCTAGTCAGTGTGGTGGAGCTGGAGACCCAGCTGCCAGGATCAGGTTGAGACCCTGGGGTCCGTTTGAGAGCAGTGCAGGGAACTTTATGAAATGCTGAGCATTTTAAAGAAATCCTCTTCTTGGAATCTCTTGATGCCAACATGAGTCACATCCCTTCTTCCAGGCAAGGGATCTGCAGCAGAAGGAAGGAAAGGGAGAAGCTTTGCAGTAGATAGAAAATACAATAAGAAGAATAAGGACATGGAGTGTTGGAGTATGAAGGGAAGACCATCCCACCACTGCCACCCTTTGGGTGATGTCCACCCTCCAGCCCTATGGGGAGGAGGGAACAATTCAGCCAGACTCCACTTTACTGCCCAAGCTCTCTGGGCTTGGCACAGGGTGAACCACTTGGTTTCTAATGTCAGGGACTTTCCTTTGACTGAACCTTGGAGGAATGGTTTATACAGGTTACTGGACCATTCTGACCTTTTGCCTGCTTTATCAAAGACCAGAGAAAAGATCCTGTCATTTATTTTATGTGGGGCCAGAGACTGACTGGCCATGCATGGTCATGGCTTTGATAAAAGCCGAAGTCCCAGCTGAAACAGTAAATTAATTTTGACAGCTCAGGTACATATTGCTCTTCTCATTCAATAGCCATATCAGTCACTTTTCCATTTCCATCAGTGGCAAAGGGAGGCTTTGAGTTTGGGAAGTCCTGATGCTGTGACTGAGCACAGGGCACTGGGGCATGGCACCTCCACCCTACAGCAGGACAGGGCCAGGCTGTGGAGCAGATCTAGGAAGGCTTAGCATGGTTGGTCATATGGATTCAAGCTGCAGAATACAGTAAAATTGATAAATTTTAATTCATAATTCAATTAATTCTAATATGTTGTTCTTTCTGGGGGCGGGGTGGAAATGTTTCTTGTGAGCTTTGGATGCCTTGGTCGTACCTCTCATGCACTCTGTTCTCCCACTGTCAAGACTTGGTGCAAAAAACTCTTATTTCCATTGTTCCTTTTTGGTTAATCTTCAAATGATATTTTTAACAGTGCAAAAAGTTTTCCTGTTTCCCTTTGTATTTCCCTGAAGTTTTATTACCACTGCAGGCAGGTGGAACACTCAGCAGGCAGAGTCACTGCTGTGACTCAGTCCCTGCTCCTTGCACAGTTCATTCTCTTCATTCCCAGCATCTCCCCAGGTATTCGTTGGTATCTGGGAGCTGTCTCATCAGTCCCAGCTAATAATAATTTAAAGGCTTTTTGCAGCATCTCATCATCCTTCTGTGTTCCTGAAGTTGATCGTCATACTTATCTGGCAGGTTTTTCCCTTTCTTCAGAAGTTTCTCCAACTGTGTCACCTATCTGTCCTCCAAATCCAAAGGCTGAAAAAGAGGAGCATCTCTTCATTTACTGGCTGACGTGTCCCTATTTTCCCAGGCTGGCCAGGGAACGTGACCAATCACATCAAGTGTTTTGTGATCACAGGCCATGTGTTTTCCCTTTTTATGGGATAACAGTCATAAATATCCCAAAGTTTCGCCTTAATTCTCTCCTAGATTGGATGATTGCCTTGCTGATCATCTGAGATGAGTTACTGGGAACGTTTTATACTGGGATGTGCTGCGGATGTGGCTGGCAGTGGCTTGATGTGTCTCTCAGCCATGGAAATATAGACAGCCACTATCATTTCTGCCTGTGATGTGTGGTGGTGGGTTTGTTCTTGTGCTTGTTGTGCCTTTGGCTGCTTGTTTGTTGTGGCCACTGTGTTTTCATGTTCTGATTCAGGGTTATCATGTAGCTGTGGAGACCCCCACTGTGCTCCGCCTGCTGTTGTTGTGGCTTCCTGCTAACCAGTGTTTGTTGTGGGGGATAATATGTGGTGATGTTTTTCAGCTAGTTCCTTTGCTCTGGCTGCTTGATGTTTGCATTGTAGCCATAGATTTCCGTGGTAAAATGAAGAACAAACAAGCTTTTCCTTTCTAGTCATTTGTGAAACTCAAACATGATCTGGTTCAGCATGACCACGAAAACTTGGAGATCAAACTGAGTAAATTGAAAGTGTCCCACAACACAGAAATTCCCTCCTTCCGCTTTTCCCTGTTGTCTCTCCACAACCAGATTCCTGCTGCCATTTCCAAGCAGAAGGGAGGTTTGCCCACTGCTAAGAGAGCTGCTTGTGATCCCATGGAGTGGGGTGGGACAGTGGTGATGGACTAGTACCTGAGCAGAACCTTATGTTTGATCGGAGAAGTTTAGTAGGCTCTAAAATAAGAATTCATGTCTTTTATCAGCCTTACGACTCCACAAATCCATTATTTTTATCATAAAAGAATAAGGTCTGTGCCCTTGGAAATGGAGAGGAGGGGTGGAGGCAGTGGTATATGTTTATATCAAATGTTTTCATGCAAAGAAAAAATGCAGTTTTTGAAAGGCTCTGTTTTGGTAATTTGCTTATGAGCTCCATTCTGCTCCTCTTGTTCCGCCCATGGCTCCAGTGCCAAACGTCTCCCTTTACCTGTACAGATTAATGCAGGGGGGGTCAGGGTTTTATGAACCCAGCATTTTTCTCTAAAGATACACCCACTGGATAATCAGGGTGGGAAAACCTAGCTGCAAGGTACTTAAAATGAGACATTTGTAAGCTCCTTGTGAAATCTTTTCCCCGAGTCTTTTCTTCTTGTAAGAGTCAGAAAGCCCCCCCTTTCCCTGCGCCAGCCATGATCAACAACACTGAAAGTCAGACAGTTGTAATCAGCCCTAATAGGAGCAGAAAAGCCAAGTGCCACGCGTTATTATGCCTCAGCCCCTGTAGTGCCGGTATCCGGAACCTCACTTGTGCTGGGATAACAGTAAACAGATGTCAGGGCAGTAGTTGCAATACTGAGTTACCCTTTCAAAATCCAGCTTGCCCCATGGATTTTTGCAGTTCTTGTTAAGGCCCCTTCTTACTGATTGCTTTTTCTTTCTCTCTCTTTCCTTCTCCTTTTCTGCAGGGTTATTTTATTTTTTGCAGGATCAGCTCCCTTGGCTGATTCACCTTGTGGCTCCATAAATAGTTGGATTGGCACAATTGAGGGGTGAACCGGATTTAGAGTGAGTGGCTGGTGATTGAGGAAGGAGGGGGAGTGTGATGGGATAAGCTGGGCTTACCACCGAGAGAAATGTTTGTGGAACCACGGCTTTTCCACAAGGAGCCACAAGTCTACTGGAGAAGCAGAGAAATGCTCTAACCACTGGAGGAGTGAAACTGCTCCCTGGGCCAGATGCTGATATCATTGCTCTGACAGTTTTGGCTCTGGCCCCGGCCTCGTGCAGACGTGTGTACCCATCCCTCAACACGCTGAGCTCTTCAGTGGGATTGGACACGGGATTCTGTAGGGTGACACTGCTCTAAATATCTTTGACATCAAGGCAAAGAACTCCATCAGCTGCTGTGGAGCTGAGTTGGCTCTAAAAGTCATGTTAAATACTTGCCGAAAGTGTTACGGAATTTGGATGTCACACCAAACCCAGAAACAACCATTTTGTCTGTGGTGGGATCACACAGATGTTTGCTCTGTTGGGTGCTCCAACAGAAGAAGGAAGAGGTGAAAAGAGAGAAGGAATCAGGGGTGGCAGCACAGATTGTTTTCAACTGGTTGTGAGGGAACACCTCAAGGATTGGGTTTCCCGTAACATCCAGCCCAGGGTGTCCTTAGGCAGCTGCCCTGGACTTGCTTCTGAATTCCCACTGCTCCCCTCATGCTGTTCTTGCTGGCACAGAGTGAGCCGAGTAAATTATAGACAGAATGGTTTGACTTGGGATGGACCTCCAAAGATCTTCGTGTTCCAATCCCCCTGCCCTGGGCAGGACACCTTCCACTAAATTGGATTGGGGCATCTCCCACCTCTCTGGGCGACCGGAATCAGCTGATGCTGGGAAAAATGAGCTCAGCAGTGAAGAAGAAAAATTTTCCTTTCTGTTCTGATCCATTCTAGACCTTCATCACTGGCAGATCTTATCCTGAAGGGAGCAAGGGATTATAGTCAGAGCAGCTGGAAGGTGAGCAGGCAGTGGTGAGCTTCTCCCCAGCAGGGAGAGATTACATGAGTGTGCTGTGGGTGAAGGAGGATGAGTGTGGCCCTTTGGAGTGACTTGTCCAGCAGCCAGCTAGCCTGCCAACACTTGGCTTTTGGCAGCTTCAATTCAATGTTGTCATCAGCTCTGCCCACATCTTTTCAGGCAGCCCAAAATGCTGTAATTTAGAGGTGTAGCATTTTTAACCATGAAAGGGATGTTTCTAGGAATATCATGACCACAGACTGGCTTTCAACAGGGGAGTGTGGGCAAAGAGAAAGCATTTTGTTGGGTTCAGGGACGTTGTTGAGCGGCCTTCTCTGGAGAGGGTGGCCCAGGCTTCCTGTGCTGGAGCTCTCTCTCCTTTTCCCTTGACTGTGAGTCCACAGGGAGAAGCCGGAGAGACGGGGATGAGCTGGAGTGCATGTGGATGTGGGCAGTGACGCATTCCTGGGGCATGTGCAGAATTCCTGTGAATGACCACAGCACTTAGCTGAACAACTATCAGAAGGTTTCTCACCCTTCCTCGAGGGAGGATGCTGTGCTTCCAAAGAAGCCTCCCAGTGGATGTAACGATCTTCATCTGGTTCTGTTGTGACCGTTGCTTTTCCTGTGGCTGTTTTGCTCCTCATTATCTCCCTGGGAAGAGGTTGTTCTCTTGAGCAGCAATATCCCAACCCTAGTTTGGTTCCTGCAGTGTCCATATTTCATGGGACTGTTTCTTATTTAGCAGCCGCCTTTGCAGGGGTGTGAGGCTGCTCCACGCCGTGCCAGCGATGTCAGACAGGCTTTGCCCCCTGGTCTGGAGCTGCAGAAAATGTGTAAGAGATTTCCCTGCTGCTAACAGGCATTGTGTTTGCCTTCCTCTTTGAGGGGGGAGAGATTTGGGGAAAGAAGTTAAAGAACCAAAAAAGGCCTTCCAGTGGGACGTTGGGGTGGGAATGTTCCTGCCTATGTTCCCACATTGTTCCCAGCCTTCTGCCAGAGTCCAGCTGTATGGCACAGGCCTGCAAAATGTGAGGGAGATCCCCTGATGAGTACACACACCATGGCAACTTACTGCCTGTGGCCACAAGGCCACAGCTGTCGGGTGGGTGCTGGAGAAAAGGGGGCTGGCTTTACCCAGCAGCATGAGTTGGACTCTGGGCTGCTGCAGGGTGTGGGACCCAGACCCATCTGTGGCCCTGAGGGTTTGTGGAAAGGCTTTTACTTCTTGGCAGCCCTCTGAGAATTGTTTGCTGATCTGTAGGAAGCTAAAAGTGCCCTTGTGGGCAGGCAGGTAGCCCGGCGTCCCCGGGGTTGTGGAGAGAAGTCGAAGGGTTCCTGGGAGCTGGAGGGCCGGAGCCGCCCCCAGCAGCAGAGCGCCTCTGCCGCTTATGCTTCCAGAGAGGGAGCTTGAGGAAATGCTCGGGTAGGAATAAGTAGAGCTGGCAACAAATGTGCATTTCATTTTATGAACATTTCATGGTGAAACTTAAAACTTCCACAAAATTTGGGGGACTGGATAGCTCAGGGGATTAGTAATGGGATACAGAGCCTTTCATCTCACCAGTGCCTTTTCAACTGCAGCTCAAGTCAATACCAGTGACTGAAAGTTGTTACCATCTGATGGCTTACGTGCAATGAGTTGATGGTCTCAGTGCATTTCCTGGCAGTCAGGTATCTGTGGCTGACGCACACAAACACCCCAGAGAGCCTGGCTGCTCGCCAGCCCTGTTGGCAGCCTCTACCCATGGCTGGTTGAGTCTAAGAATGAAATGTCCCATTTGCTTTTAGCTGGGAGCTCTATCAGGTACTGTCCTGGCACGTGCAGCATGTGAGGAATGCCAGGTGGGGAAGCAGTGGGTTTATGTAGGCATCTTCCATCCGTACTGTGGTCCACCAGGTTGCTGCTTTGTTGCACGGACCTCCTCCTCGGATAGTCGCCCTACAGCAAAGCTGTGATGTACAGGAAATATATGTTTTGCCAACAGAGGGAAGACATTATGGCACAGGGCTTTGTGTTTAAAATAATGTCACTGCTTTTCTGCCCCTCCCCAGAGTGGTTCTAAGTGGAACACAGAGCACATTTTAACAAGCATTTGTTTATTAATGCATCTGGGATGTGACTCTAGCACAGGGTTGCACCATCATCTCCATTTCCAGCTGGGAAAACTGAGGTACGGAGAAACCAAGTGAAGGAGAGCTCTTCCAGGATAAAAAATTCAGGAGTTTGTGGATGCTGACCCTGTGCCAGGTCCAGTAATGGATTTATACCATCGGTGTGCTCTCTGCTTCTCCCTCAAGATATCTGCCCTTACTCCTTTCATTGTGGATCTAAAAGCAGCCCCTTAGAGGAAGCCTTGGAAAAGGCTGTTGCTTCAGGGATGTGTCCTTTCCCATTTTATGCTCTAGGAACCTCGTGGTTAGGACATAGTTTGGAACAAGGAGACTCCTAACAAAGGTGTTTAGGTGTAGATTTTGTTGCTTCTGTTCCAAGTCGTGGTGATGGGATGAAAAACCGGTGAAGATGTGGTTAATCCTCTGGTTAATAACCAGTTATCAGCCCTGAGGCTGGTTGGGCGAGTCTCCCTTGACACAGCAGCAATCCATGGAGGAACCAGCCCCTGCTCGGGCATGAGCATCCCTGAGTTACCCCCACGCTTTGGGGAGTTCCATCCCACGTCTAAGAGGAGGATCCTCTGGCTTTGGGAATAGTCTGGTGTGAACTGTTCCCTGCAGGAGTCTCTGCACCCAAGTGGCAGTGGGTGGGATGAGTGTCCTGCACCCCTCTGGCCTTTCCATGCTCACACCCAGCCGGGCACAAGCTGGCCCTGGGTAAACAAATGATGTCAGCTCCCAGTGGCGTTATTTTTAAGTACTTTGTATATATTACTTGTCTCTATGTATCTCTGGGCTGTTCTTTCTCCCCCTCCCGCTGCCTCTCAATCACCCTCAGAGCTTTTTTTTTCTACTGGTTAAAACCAACATCTGTAGATTTGCTCTTGACAAAAATAAAGCCATCCATCTCCTTTGCCCTTCCACTCTGTCATGTAAGCTCAGGAAAACGGCCTGGTCAAGGTTTACAGTAGCTGTGGCTGCCTGCAGTGGGAAAGGCACTTATCTGTGAGGAGGGTTCACAGTTCTCAGGAATGCATCCTTTCCTCGGACCGAGGGGGTGACTTTTGTTTATCCTCTGGCACACAATGAAATGATGGGAAAACATGCTTGGATGCACTGCAGTAGTAAGGTGGGGCAGGGCAGTGGTTAAAAATGGAACGGAGCCTTTGATCCCCGGCCAGAGCAGATGACTCCCAGAGTTTGGGCTTTAGGGTGGACGTCATGTTCTTTCTCTCCATCTCTGTGTACAGATGGAACAGTTCCCCTCCTACCTTGTGAGGGGAATTAATTCTCCCAAGCAGGCCTGGAGGAGAGAGGAATTACAATTGAGGCTGGAAAGAAGGAAGTGGTTTTGGATAAGCCATGCCTGGCTCAGGTGGGTGCTGGGGGAGGGGGTACAAGTCCAAGGCTTCCCAACAGCCTGTGGCTCCATGGAGCACATCTCAAGATCCCAAACTCCACAGCAAAGAGCAGCTGAGCCTCTGGGCTGCTGCCTTGGTGGGGGCTGCAGGGGCTGGCGGGGCCAAGCAGTGACTCATGACGGCGGCTGGCGTTCGGGAGGTTTTTTCCTGTTAATCTCTCCCACCATCTCCCCCAGAAAACACAATGGAAACTCCATAATCCAAGAGATAGCCTGGGGCATACCACAACTCCAGAGGATCCTCGAAGGAGCCTCCGAGTCCTCCCCAGATTTCCCAGCAGCCAGACTAGGTAGTAAATAACCACACAAGTCCAGAAGATCGAAGGGGCGTGATAGAAGGATTACGTGCCTGCACTTAGTCCTGCTCTATCCTGGATCTGGAGAGGGACACTCGAAGACTCTGGAGCGCTGATTCCTTGGAGCCAAAGTATTTCATCTGTTAAGTCTCTGGCACGCCAGACTCACTTTAGAGTGAGCAAATTGAAGGTCATCTCTCAGAATCTGGTTAATGCCAGATGCCAAAGTAGACAGAGAGAGAAGCAGAGGGATGATGGATACTCAGATGCACAGATCGATGAATGGCTCAAGGCATGTTTGTTTCTGCCTGGTTCAGTTTCTGTAGCTGAGGTATATTGTTTTTATTATTTATAGTGTTGGGGGGAGGAATCCCATGTGTTTGAATTTATTTGCTGTGCTGTGTGGCTGATTTGGAACACGTCCTGTTGCGGGGTTTTTGTTATTCTTTTGCTAAGGAGCTCGGCAGTCATTTGGCGCAGGCTACAGAAAAAATAAAAGAAAAAAATTTAAAAACTCTCCAGATTCCATTTAACCATTTACCTTTTCAGCACTTGGCCACTGTGCACATGTTGGGAATGGCCAAGAGAACCTGTCTGGCCATGATTCAAGAGGTCTTGGGTGGAATTTTAGCACATGCCTGCAAGTGAAAGCACCGTGCCAGCCGTGGACACGGTGAGGATGGCTCCGGCCGAGGCGGCAGCGCTGCTCCGGAGATGGAGCACAGCAGCTGCTCCCCAGCAGCACAGGAGCCTGAGCCAGGAGGGAAAGAGGATCCATTACATTGCAAGTCAGCTTTCAACTCATTTCAGGGTTTGAACGTGAATCATTCATTCCACTGGGGAGATGACTGAGGACTCTGGGCAAAATAAAAAAAAAAAAATGAATTGAAGAGCTGCAGAGGAACATCCAAGGGATGTGAGGGGGGCCTTGGACCTGAGGACTTGGGCAGGTCAGAGGCATCCTTCAGATGCTTACCCAGGAGTCTTGCTGTTCCCTCCTTCAGATGCTTAACCAGAAAGTTTGCTGTTCCCTTTTTCTTGAGCAGCTCAGGGCTCTGGGCTGGTTTTCTCCTTGCCTTAGTGTGTTTTTTTAAATCTCTGACTGGCGGAAGAGACCTGTAACAATACTCTAGGGCTTTGCTTCTGAACTGGGCCACAGCTCCCCTGCATGGAGCCAGCTGCATGTGTGCATTGGAGTGGGAAGTCCCAGGAGGAGGGAGGGCATTGTGAATTCCCTATTTGGGGTACCACATGCAGAAAGAGCTGCTTCTGTAGGCCTCTGAACAGGGCTTGGGGAGGTCCCACTGCAGATTTTGACATGGTGGGCGTCCCTTTGGTCACAAGGCTGAGCCTGAGTCAAGAGACTGGAACACAGCACCTGCAAGTGTAGGGCTGGGGAAGGAAACTTGCCTCTTCTGCACAAGACTTTCCTAAAAAATCAAGACTCTGGAGGCAATGAACTCTGAGTCCCATGGTTCTGGGCAGAAGGTAAAGGTCATCTTTAAGCCTCAGAGCCCCTCAGCAATTCAGTTCTCCAGTGAATTCCTCCTCCATGGTGCCTCATGTCAGGCATTTCTCCAGTCACATCTTTCTGCAACTGGAGCTAACAGCTCAGGCTGTGCAGCCAAAAGCCAAATGGAACACATGTCCTAAGAGCACAGGGGACAGTTCTGGCCTCTTACATGTGTGAAAGCAGTTTAAATGGAGCACTGAGGCCAGGAAACACAACCTGCATAGCCTGGAAGCTTTGCATTGTGAGTTGGTTGAGGCAGCATTAATTCAGCTGCTTTGCTCTCCCTTGGCATGAACTCCACTTGTTTTCCTTGTCATGTGCAAACCTTGACACTTGGCTACTCCTGACTTTTCATCTCTACTGAACTTGAGACCCAAACACAGACACTTTGGCTGAGTGGACACTTCAGGAGAAATCTGAGCTGGTAGAATTGCCCACCTTAGTGTCATTTCTAACTCTTCACTTGGACTTGAGGGATTTGTTTCTCACTGCTGTGCATTCAGGGAAGAGATGCTGCTGCCAGTCCCTTTTTTTGTGTCTTCTGTTGTCTCATTTCCAAAGTATTGGAGGCAGAGGAATTGCACAAATGCTTGGTTTTAAAAATGTGCATCATTGCCCTTCCTGTTGAGTTTTAAGGTGTGTGACTGTCACATCAACGTGTATTTAAATTGTTTTCTCAATCTGACTATTGGAATTAGAGAAATTCCTGCTGATTTCCATGCAGACTGGTATAAGGAGACAAAAGGTGGCCCTGACTCACTCCAAACTCTTGGATAGAACCAGCTTTGCACCCTATATTGTTTTGGAGTGACCCTCCAAGGTGTATTCACATTTCTGTAGCCAAATTCAGCACAATATTGTGGGTTTGTTGAGCATGTTCCCAGTAAAACTGGTCCAACCTTTCTTCTCTCTCCACTGTGTGTAACAGGTTACACTGAAAAGGAAAATCAGATTTTGGCTAAAATAAAATCAAAACATTTTCCAAGAGTGTCAGCTTCAACTACATTTCCCAGCAGCTGACATTGCCATGACTTCCAATGTTTTGTTTGCATAACATCAAAAGACTCTTGTTTCAATGGACTGGGGTCTTGTCATTTAGCAGCAGCATTTCACTTCGTCCTGGTCTCTCTGTTGCTGTAAGTTCTTTGGTGTTACAGTGAGCAAGGGAGTTGGTGACCCCACCTTTAGAGGGAATGGATGATGCCTTTTCCTAAAGGAATTCAGAGCCCATGGCTTTGGAGGGGTAGGGTAGGGCTTCCCACAGCCGTGACTTAGAGAGAGAATTTGGGGCAGGAACTTTGTGGTCATTGGTGTTCAGCACCAAACTGTGACTGAGTTGTTCTTGTCATGGCAGGGCTTTGGTTTTACCAGAATGGCAAAGATGTGGTTTTCTTCCTAATGAAAGTCTCTGTGACTTTCTGATTAGCAGAAAAGTTCAAAATCTTGGCTGGGTTCTCTTTAAATCTGAAGTGAGTTTAGTCACATTAGAGTCTGTGATAAGGGTGTGAAAACCCTAACCTGCTCCTCAGGACAGTCACCTTGGATTGCAGAAAATGGGTGGTTTTGGGATTTGAACCCACAGAAGTGTTTCAAACAAAGATGTTCTCAAGGCTTTGAGGAGCACAGCTCCCCCACTTTAGAGGCTGCTGAGTGTGTCTTATTTTTTCATCCCAGTGCTCCAAGGGGTTTATTTAAATAATATTTGTTTAAATGAATAAAGTTTCCCTGGAAGGGTAAAGAAGGATCCTTCCCCTGTGTCCTTGGTGAGGAAGAAATGAAGACTAAGCTGTGAAGAACGGGTGATAATTCCTTGCACTGACATGAGATGAGTTTTAGTTGCTCACTCTTTGGCTTCCAGGTCCATCGGTGTTTCCAAACCAAACCCCAGAGGATGATTTTCTCCTTTATGAGGCTGAATTGGTTGTCTGTGTTCCTGAATTCACTGCATTTGTTTGCTTCTCAGCCAACACTGTTTCTCAGCAGGTGCCTGTAGTAAAACCACAGACAGATGAATGAAAGCACAGACAGTTCTTTGGAGACACTTTATCTCCCTTGTCGGTGCCGGTGGGGAAGGTAAAGAGAATTCTCCTGGCTTTAGTTACAATCTCCTCTCAGGGCTGTGGGCCATTAAGCAGGGCATGCTCCTTCCCTTGTGCCTGCACTCAAGGCTTGGATTTACCCAATCCAAAGATATATGGTTGCATTTTGAATGAAAATTACATCTGAAACCAGTTTTATCAGTTTCCTGGAAGATGAGAGGGAGAAAATATGTGAAAAATGTCTTTTCACCTCTGCTGGGATTTTTTTTTTGTCCTTTGTCGCCCATTGCATCAAGCTTCCTTATCACTTGACCATGAGAAAATGTTTTCACCCAGTAAAAGAGAGGCCAAGCCCTCATAGGTTCATTAAGGGGTGAGTGGTGTGACCAGAGATACCTGATCTGGATATGAGGGAGCGTTGGCTCCGGGACCTGTGCTTTGAGCTGGCTTTTATTTGCTTGGTGGTGGTGGTTTGGGGCAGGGAGACAGAGACACATTTCTCCTGCCTAACCCAGCTCTGCTTGCAAGTAACAGAGGAGCAGCTGGTGCTGTTCCCAGCTCCCCATTTCCCCAGCACTTGAGCAGTAGAAAGCAGCAGGACTCTCCTCAGCTGCACTGAGGCTCACAGTGTGAAGGAATGAGGGAGTATTTGACAGCCCCTGACTCTCTCGCACAGAAACAGGGCAAGAAACCTTCTCACTTTCAGTGATGGCCCCTCCAGGCAATATATTTTTCCCATTTCTCCCAGTGGATGCAGCTTTACTATCTGTGTAACAACATATTAGTTAGGTCACTTCACAGCTATGAGGCTGTTGTGCGGATTCCCTCTCTTCTAGGAATTCTGCCGATGAATCATCAACACTTAGGGCCGGAGTTTGATGTCTTTATTCACACTTAATGCTCGTACTTGGCCGCAGAAGTAATCCTATGGAATCCAATGGGACTAACTGTGGAGTTAGATACCATTAAATCTTCGGCCTTTTAACAGGAGTAATGGGTTACAGCCAGATTTGTGAATAAAACTGAAATGCAGTCCTGGGTTTCTGAGGGGGTTAGGAGGGAGTACAGGGCTAAAATGTTCCTGATGAAACCTAGACTCATGTGAAAATTCCCTGCTAGCTGGCTTTGTTGTAAAACCTTGGATGTGATCCTCTGGGGAAGGGCAGTCACACCCACCTGGCCTCACTTCTCACAGGGACCACTGGAGTTGGGAACAAATTACATTCCAGGGAGGGATTTTTGGTAGTTTGTTTCATTTGTTCACTAGTGTTGTAATTAAGATATTTCAGAACACAATTGTTTTTCTGAACTAATAGCTCTTTAATGCTGGACATGACAGGATGTTCTGTCTAATACTGAGTGCCATGGGCTGTGGAAAATGCAGTTACGGGATATGCAATCCTGCTCTCCGGGAAGGAGTTTGGGATCTGATGAGGATGCTGTTTATTTGTAGGAAAGGATTGCTCTGATCTCCACTCAAATTCTAGGTGGGTTTACTGGAGTTGTCTGAACCTGAACTGATGTGCAGACTTTAGCTTGGCTTTCTTGGAGAATGAGGGAAGTGAGTACCATTAACCTAATTTTCCCATATGGAGAGAAAAAAATAAGTATTTGTTTGAAAAAGCAGCAGTGCTGTCATTGGTCTCAACACTGTCTTGGTAACGCAGTGCTTGATGAACTTCAGATGTAACAGCAATTGATTTGGATTGGATATTGGGAAGAAATTGTTCCCTGTGAGGGTGGGCAGGCCCTGGCACAGGGTGCCCAGAGAAGCTGAGGCTGCCCCTGGATCCCTGGAAGTGCCCAAGGCCAGCCTGGACAAGGCTTGGAGCACCCTGGGACAGTGGAAGGTGTCCCTGCCCATGGCAAGGGTGGCACTGTGTGGGCTTTAAGGTCCATCCCAATCCAAACCATTCCATGATTCTATAAACTTTAAAAAAAAAAAAAAAGGAAGAGGGATCCAGATCTGGTGAATCACAACTGTTACTTAAGAAACACAAAATGAGCAGAGTTGTGGATCACAAATCTTTATTCACTGTACTCTTGGGCGTCAACTTCAGCTTCAGGGCTGAGCCCCAGCCATGGAGGGGACAGTGCCACTTGCTGTGCAGTGCCCCTGTGTGACAAAGTCCTGCCAGGAGCAGGGGGCAGCTCCTGGAGTGTGGCCAAGCCCCAGGCACTGTCACAACCCTTTGCCAAGGGGAGAAGCCCCAGTGCAGCTGTGCAGCATTACCCTGCAGGGGAGGAGAGTGGGGAAATGAGGAACAGCCACACATCCTCCCTCGGACAGGGCTTGCTTTACACTGCCCCACTGAGGGCTTGTTTTCTTTTAGACCTGATTGGGTTGTGGCTATGGGGGCTGGACACGAAAACAGAACCAGGCTTGGTGGCTCCCAGCACTACTGGTCCCCTGGCCTGAGCTCCTGCGAGGACCCAGCAAGGAAGATTTGAAGTCTCTCTTTCTTCAGCCTCTGCCTTTCCTCTCTCCACTCCCTTTCCCTCCCAAGGTGCTTTTAATCCCTTCAGTTAATGTGAAATTAAGATAATAAGTCAAAGAGAAGAGAGGACTGGGAAGGGGGTAGCAGGAGAAAGAGAGAAAGAAAGAAAATAGAGAAAAGAGAGATTCTTCTGACAGATAATTAGGGAGATTGGTTTACCAGCCAGCGACTAATGCTGGCTTCCCAGCTCAAACAGTCCCTTGTGACTCATTTTGTGATTTTAATTTCTATGGGGTTCCTTAAGCAGGTGCCCTCTGACAGGTAGTCAATAGGGGACTTCTGGCTGAGCACCAGCGCCTCTTTGGAGGGGTCAGAGCGAGAGGTCAGAGAGCGGGGCCTGCGAGGCTGGCGGGTCAGGAGCCATCACGGTGACAGATGAACCTAAACGTGTTCCCTTCTCCCGGGCTGTCCCTGCCGAGTGGCAGCGCCGGCGCCTCTGGGGACCGGCCCCTCCTCTGCTCAGGGACATCCCTGTTCCCTCTGCTCGCACCTCTCAACTGCTCTTCATTAGTCAGAGGGGCTGTTCACAGCCTCGATCCGATGGGGAGAGGGTGCTGTCTCCATACCTCTCAACTGGTCCTCATTAGGTAGAACAGTCCCCTTTTGTCCTGCATGAAGCCCCCTTTGTTTCTGAGCCACAGCAGGGCTGCAAGAGCAGAACCTGATACAAAACAATGCAGCATTATTTAGCCAGAGCCTAAAGTCAAGGAGGGAGCAGCGTTTCGGGAAGCTCTGGCTGCTGTAGCATGCATGTGTGTGTGTGTGAGCACCCATGGATTCTTGCTGTGCTTGCTGTCCTTCCTGCTCCAAGCTTGGTTCCTCTTGGAGTTTCTAGCCAGTGTTCACACCATCTGCCACCAGCCCATGTTGCAGGACCCCTCTGAGAATGTATTTCTAAAGTGCTCTAGCTACAAGGAGCTGCTTTTACTCTCCTCCATGTTCTAGGGGGACTCAGCACTCCCCACTTTCCTGGACAGGTTTTCAGGGGGTCCCCTGTTCTGGCAGCATTTCCCTGCTTGGCAGAGGAATCCGAGACCATTCTGCTTTGCTTCCACCCCTCCCAGGCTGCCTCCCTGCTGCCAGCAGCTGAGGTTGTGTTGGCTGGAGGCAGATTAGTCATTCTGTCTGAGATTTCTTTCATATTGAGGATAATGATGACAAAAAAAAGAAATTAATTTTCTTTATAATTGGATTCCCACTTTTCCCCAAAGAGCTGATGCCTTTTTAAAAAGCAGCATCTCTCACCTCTGTGTTGGTGGCTGCAATGCTGCTGCAAAGTGGGATCACCACAGGAGTGTCTGGTAGGTTATAAATCGGGTGGCAGAATTAAATGCTTACATGCCTGGAGTGCCAAGGTCGGGTCCCTGATCCCATTAGCCACTTCTTTTGCCTCGAAACAGCTGGAGCAGAGCTGAGCATCAGCTGCAGAATACCTCACTGGAGTACAAACTGCAGAGGAAAACTGGAAAGAAGTGATCCCAAATGTTGTGCTTTTGGGTCCCATCCACTGCAAAAAAAGTGAGGGCTGGGATTAAACAGAGTCCTACTCCAGAGAAAGAAAACAAAGCCTGACTTAGGAGCAATGGTGGAGCCAAAATGCTGCTTGCAATGAATAGTGTTTGCAAAATTAAGGTCATCTTTAAATTTTTTTAATAAGAAAAGGAAACCCAATGTGCATCAAGACCCAGCAGAGCTTCGAAGAGGCAGGAGTGAAGACAAGTAGCTCATTGTCTGTGTGCCAGTGATCCAGAGAGAGGAACCTCTCTGTCCTATGCCAGACTCTGAATATGAAAGTCCTCTATAAATCCAACCTGATTTGAGAGTTAATTGGAGTGGGAAAACCAGGACAGCAGGATGGAGAAATAGGGCTTTGTGGGTTTCCTGGTACACCTCTCCCAAAGAGATCCTCCTGCATTTGGAGAAGGTTTTTGTGGCCTGTGGGGCCAGCGTTTACACCGACATCTCTGCCAAGGCTGTTGCGTCATGTCAGTCAGGGTTTATTTTGATACAACCACAGGCGGCCTCACGCATTGCACACCAATCACACCACACACAAATCACAGCATTTTGGCCACCTTGGGGAACCCTGGTGACCACTGAGTCCAAAGGGTGCTGTGGGAGCTGGAGCCATGGCTGTGGTTCTGCAGCCACGGCCTGTTGGTGTCGGGTGTTCCCTCCCTGTTGTACACTTGAATCCTGTACAACCCAAGGAGAGACGCTGGTACCGACCTTCCGTGTGACTCAGGCAGCAGTGACACATGGCTTGGGTGTCTCTGGCAGGCAGATGTTTCAGTGGCCAGCTAAGAATTTTTGGGGGGGTCATGTTTTTGCTGCGGAAACCTCCAGCACTGTTTGCTGAAGGGCTGGAAATTGTGCCAAGTGGCTGAGCAAGGTTCGTACGCAGCGGTTTGGTCCAGGCTGGTGCCTGCCTTTCATTCCATGCTCCCACTTTGCTGGTGGGTGAGATTTTTGGCTCACTGCACCTGCAGCAGGGTAGTCACCTTGAGAGGACCAGTCCACGTGGCAGACTGGGAGCCGTTTGCTCCTGGAGGGTGGATTTGCTCCGTGGATGCCGGGCTGGGGCCGGGCGCAGTGCTGGGCTCCAGGGCTGCTCCGTGTTTACGGCTCCTCCAGCGAGCACAGGCCATGGCTGGGTGGGACTTGGAGTCCTGCAGTTGAGGGTTTTGTGTTTTGTTTCGAACCGTAAATATAACACAATTGTGTTTATGTAACGCAGTTCTGCGAGATGCTGCAAGCGGGTTTTAAATAGAATAAGGGTTAAATTTAGCCTCTTTTTTTTTTTTCCTCCCATTGATTTTGTAGAGATAGATTTGTGTTTAAAAGACTTCTCACCCTGGAGTTTACCGGACTTCGTGCTGCATGATCTCATTGCTAGGATCTCACTCTTTCTCCACCCTTCCCTCCCGTTGTTTGCTGTTCTGAATAAAGATGAGACAGAAAAAGTTAAACAAACTTTTTTTAAGACAGGGAACGCATCATCCTATGTGTTTATGCAGTATTAAACACAACAAGATCATTATCTGGAGACACTGGAGACCGGATTCCCTTTGGATAAAAATGAGTAAAGTTCCCATCAAGTACATGATTTACACCAGCGTGGGCTTTGGCGCCAGGGTGTATAAAGATGAGCAAGGGAAAAAAAATTCAGCTATGCAGAGTTGGACTTTTTAAGCATTTCTTATTAGCCTCCAATTAGCAACTGGAAAAAATGATTGGACGAAGGAAAACAAATAGGCTGAACATCATCAGAAGAGCAGAGTTTGTAATTATGAATGTATTTTGTATTTCTAAACCTGACTTGGTTCTTTTCCAGTCAGCAGCAAAGGGTTAGGCCCAACGACTGGGTCTGAATTTCCCCACTTCTCAGAGGTCGACACTTGGTATTTACGCCCCTACTATGAGCTGAAATGATATCTGGGATGCAGAGCCAAGAGGCAGTGATACAGAGGGGTTTGTAGATTGGCCTGGCTTTGCCATACGGGATGTTAGGAGCAGCTTTTCTCCAGCTCCAGCCTCTCCCAAGGTTATTTTGAAGTTTCTGTTGTGATTCACACATCCTGGGATCTCTGCAGTAAAGGATTGGAATTTTGTACTTGGAGACACATCCTTGGGTCAGCTAAGATAAGTAGTAAACAACACTTCATGTTTGCAGGGCTCTCAAATAACAGCATTCCCTCAAAAGTCTTTGCTACAAAGTGATTTTAGGTTTACTAACAACATTTCTGAGAAAGAAATTCATAATCCACCCAAACCAGAGCAGGATCCCGACTCAGGCCTGTTACTGTCCAGCTGCTTCCATGCTGCTGCTTCCATCCTGCTGGGACACCAGAAATACTGAGTTTTGTTCTCTTAGGAAGAAAAAATATTGCCTGGCTTTTGGAGGAAAAAATGACTGGTGAGCCAAATTCTTTGGTCATATCTTATTCATGGTCTTTATGCAGCCTGGAAGAGTCTTTTAGTTTGTCACTGGTTCTTAACTCATGTTTGTGAACTAAGTACAAGTCTGAATTTCTTCCAGCTCTAATAAGGATGGCATCTGTCTGGGGAGCTGGAATAGGCAACAGGCAAAAGTAGGTTTGGGGTTTTTCTCTAATATGGATCCAGGACTTAAAACAATCTTCACACCCTGAGGACCTCTCTTTTACCTCACTGTTCCTTCAGGAGAGAATTGTGAAGGCTTCCTGGCAGCAGAGATTTGATGTACAAAGGAAATCTGGATAATTTTCCCCACTGGGAGATGTGGATGGAGCAGTTGTCTGCAGTTGATGTGAGGTTTAAGCTGGTGAATGGAGAGGCACTCGGAACATTCTCTTGGCTGACTGGGGTCATACCACACGTACGTGATGTTTATTGGTTCCAAGCTTGGCCCATGCTGGGTTTGAAGCCCGGGTTTATTTTTGAAGGAGGGAGATGCTGTGGTTGAATGACACGTAATTCAGTGCCCATTTTTGCCAGCTGGACTGTCTGTGGTCTCTTCCGTTGCTCCTTTCCAGGGCTCCCTAACTCCAAGCTAATTGGGTGCTGGCTCCAGGCTTTCTATTTTAATGCTGTTTGATGATAATCATCATTCCCGCAGGATGAATGGTTGAGAACAAAGACAGGAAACGTCCCCCTGATTAGATAGAGGCAGGAGAGCCATTGGAGGAAAAAAACAAATGACAAAAGTGACAAATGAGGGTCCTGTAACTTCTGCCATCCTCCTGGGGTATGTAGAAGGGCCTGGAAGGAGACATGAATAAGACTTATTTACTAGTTTGGAAAACCATGCCTTGGAAGTCTTCAGGTTTCATCTCCATCTGCAAACAAAGGCCAGAGGAGAGATAAGGCCAGGCAGCTCCCAGGGCTGGGCTGTTTTGGGGACAGTTACACAATCCCTCCTTCATTCCAGTCAGATCAAAACTGATCATCAATGCTGTGTAAGAGGGAAAGAGGCAACACTTGCATGTAGGTTTAGGTGATGAACAGGGTACAAACTACAAGTGCAGTGTGTATTCAGAGCACAGATCTGAGTCCCAGCTGGAGTCTGACCTTGTTTTCATGTTGACTTGTGTTGATGCCATGCCCCAGCTAAGCTTGGTGTGCTCCTTGGGAATCACTGGAAAGGCAAAATGGGTCTCAGCAGCGACCCAAATGTGTGCGGTTCAGCAGAGCAGAGGGGTGTGGCATATCTGGCACTCCATTCATGGGTAAATGTGTCTTTTGCAGTATTATCAAATAATTTCAGAATCCTAAAAGGGCTTGCAAGTGTCCTGCTGCAAGGACAGGAAGATTCTGCAGGGAGTGGGCTTTAGGTGTCAATCCAGAGGAAGGTGAGCGTGTGGAGCTTGGAGCAGGTCATGTTCAGCTCCGTGTCCTGTCCAGGTCCCAGAGATGCCATTACGGTCTAGTTTTTAGCTTTTTCTTCAAGTACAGAAGTGCTCTGTAAACCAGTCAAGTGCAGCCTAGCATGTCTTGGGGGGAAAGATCAACAAAAGTAAACTCTTGGACTTCAGACAAATTGTCATCAGAATATTGTAGCTTCTTAAAAACAGAGAGATTTTCATTTTCAGTGGTTGAAAACTGAGTGGGAGCTGGAAGTACAGGGGAGCTGGTTCTGATTAGCCCCAAATCCCCACATGCTGTCGTGCATTTTGGGTTTATTTTTGTTTGTTAAGCTTTGTTTCAATTAATTCTGTTTAGAGCTCATGTTTAGAGCTTGGCCTTGGGTTTGTTTATGATCATTGTGCACTGAGGGGATGAGCAGAGTCTGGGCATCCCTGAGAAACCCCCAGACTGGGGAATTTGAACTGGAGCAGGCTCTGAGATGCCCAAGGATGACATTTTCATAGCTTGGAGAAAACCTTTAAAAGGTTTTCTGAGGCTGAATGAAACATAAAGGCCTAAATCTTTCTTTCTCTCTTTTAATGGTAAAAGAGGCAAAGACCTGATCTGGAGAACAGCTCTAGGGCTGGTATTTTTGCCACCCTTGGCGCTCCTTACCAGACCCTTCGAATTAAGGGTTACTGTGGTTCTTAGTGCTGTCTAGGTTTGAAGCCAATAGAAATCTCCTGAAAGGAAATGGAAGTAGAAATATTCTGACTTGAATACCTTTAACTTAAGCTCGGGAATGAAGTATGTTTTCTAATGCTGCAAGATTTTTGTTGGTGGTGTTTCTGCAAGTGAGGGTGACTTTCTAGGTGTGCTCATTTAAACCCAAGTCTTCCCTCTGTGTTTAGTGATAATTTATAACTACTCTTTAAGACCTCTGCTGTGAAATAAATTAGGGACATGCCTGGAAAATACTGGATTGGCTTAAATGTGCTGCGGAGTCATTGTAGTTTCTTTTATCCTGCATTTTTAAATTAAAGAAATGTGATGATTTAAGGCGTTTGATCTCCAAATGTTGCAATTTTTATTAGCATTTGTTTCCAGTTGTGTGTTTTCCTGGTAATCGGTTTATGAAACCTTTCACCCCCGATCTCCTCCTCCAGGGTCGCGTGCCTTGCTCAGGTCCAGCCATCTGGCTCTTCTCTCCCACCACTGAGCAAATGGGGTCACTTTTTTTTCTGGAAAGAAAGAAGAACAAATGCTGCTGCAGCCATTGCTTCTTGGCAGCTCTGTTGGGTGGCCTCAGCAGGGTCAAGGACTTAAAAACTGCAGAGTGACCTCCTGGTCCCTTTCTAGGTAGGATATTCCAGCCTGGGAATGAGATGTACAAAGTTGCTGGAAGTTCTGCCAAGCAAGTCAACCTAACGCACGATTTCACTTCTGAATCAGATATTCTTCCCTTCCGCCTCCTTTGGAGGGTCTAGTGAATCAAGATGTGGCTTCAAAACTACTCATTTCAAAATCAGGCAGATCTGTCTTATCCTGTCTTGGGACCACTTCAGGCTCTGTTTGGAGTCCCTCATGTTCACAGGCAACAGCCCAACAGATGGCCTAGAGCAACACTGAAGGCAGAGCTGCTGTGACTTCAGAAGGGAGCTTTTGCAAAGATCCACTGAATTTCAGAAATCCCTAGGAATTTATTGTTATCCTTTATTTCCAGTAGAAACTCTTCCAAAAGTGTTTCTGTGACGGTCGCATTCCCTTGTACCTTTGTCTGTGTACTATCTGTGGGTTCCACAAGCCCACACTCCTTCAGCTGCTGTGATGTGCCAGTGCTGTGAGGGCTCCGCTCACCCCAAAGCGCTGTTCAGTCAGCTCTGCTGCATCCCACACCAGCTCCCTCTTCAGCAAAGTGCCATTCCCTGTGTCAGAAGGGAAAAGCTGCAATCTGGTTTGACCAGCCACAGCTCTGGGGCTTGGGCTGCTCTCCCAAAGCTCAGCCTATGGTTCTGACCTTAAATAGGCTCCCTAACAAGTCATTCCAGCCTCTGTGTGCGTTGTTAACTGTTTCCATGTTTTTGACAGATGGCTTGGTGTACCTCACAGCGAAGCCAACTTCCTGTTGAACAAACAATGAGGAAAGAGGAGGGAGGAAGAATGGGGTGTGGGAGAGAACACAGGATGCCATTTATATTTTATTTATGCAAGTGTTAGATTTATTTTTATTTTTTATTTTTGAATCTTGGGTATGCAGAGGACTGAGAATTTGGGGAGAAACCGGAACTTTGAAGGCTTCATTTGTGAGGAGTCTTCAAGGTTTCCAAACCTCCCTCCAGAGACCGAGACTTGTCATTACTCTTGTTTGTGCTGATATCATGGGGAGTCATGGTTCAATGAGCGGAGTTACTGTCCTGTAAGTCTTTTGTAAGGCACTGTCCATCCCTGCCTGGCAGTGATGTTCCTTTTGGAGAAGCTTTCAGGATTCAGGCTATACAAGGCTTTGCTTTCAAGCTTTTATGCTTGTCTGAAATGCCAGAAGCCATCACCAGGCTTCATCTCCCGCTGAATTGCTTTGCTAAGTGACCCCTTATTTCATGACCCCATGGTCCAGCACATTCTGTAACTGTCCTACACAGGATTTTGGTGGTATTTCTTTTTGGTCAGAGCACAGGGCTGCGACTTGGACTTAGGTCTGGCAGGGTGGGCTTGGAGAAGCCAGGGCAGAGTCTTGTCAATCGTAATATAAACAGGAATATTTGACTGTTTTTGCCAAGTATTTTTAAGATCTAGCGGTAGAGAAAGCTTGGAAGCCTCTCCAGATAGCAGAGTGTCTGTTGCTGTGCTGACCAGCACAAGACTTTCTCAGTCCTGTAGAGAAGTACTGGTGGCACTGACAGAGAAAGAATTCCACATCAGCCGCAGAGTGGGACCCAGTTGGTGGTAACTTGCTTGATGAATGGCTTGAGAAGCAGCACAGCTTCTTGTCTGTTATTGTTCAAGTTCTCATTGGGCAGGACTCCTGTCCAGCCCCTCCCTAGCAGCACATAGGGATTCCCAGGGTTTCTGATGGCCGGGTTTGGAGCTGTCTCTGCTGTCCCCTCTGAACAAGGGCTGCTCTTGCAGTATTTCAGCCCTGGCTGGCTCTTGCCCTGCCTGGTCAGTGTGATTGATTTTGATGGACACAGAGTTCAGCTGACCCCAGCTCCTCAAAATAGCTGACTCTGCTCTGTGTCTCGCTCTATGCCTTGCTCTGCTTTCTGTCTACTCTGACCCAGCTCTTCTGTTTACCTCTGAAACTTTTTCCTTCTCTCTTGAAATCACATGCAAATTTATTATCTTTCTCTCCTTCTTCTATGTTTCTTCATCCCTCTCTGTGGTGATCTCGTCCTTGTTTACGATGGAGTTCTCCCTGGTCAGACACTGTGCAAGGTGTGGCTGATGGAAGTGAATTTCTCCCACGTGGGATTTTGCCACCACAGAACAAGACAGATTTTGCCCCTGAATCTATGTGGATCCTTGTCAGCCCCTCAGCACAGTCTGATGAGACCAGGAGAGAAGAGCTGGTGATAGTTCCGATTCCAAAACCCCTCTGCTTCCTTGTTTGCTCTTTAGTAACTCCAGGGAGCTGTACCTGGATGATCCCTTCTGAGATGCTTGATGGTCTGCTGGACCTGGCCACCCAGCTCTGGCCAGAGGCTCTTGGACAGTAGTGTCCTGCCAGAATATCAAATACCCATCCTCAGTTGCTGCTGACCACCTTACCCCGAGGCTGTACCCCAAACCAGGGTATATCAGTATATCTTGGGGTATTTCCCCCTAAAAAGCTGGCAGTTCCAAGCCTGAGAAGCATCCACGTACCCCTCCAGTTCTGCAGAGGCATTTGCAGGAATCCCAAGTGGTTCCCTAGCCCTGAAATAGCACAGCCTGTTAAATACTCCCAGCTGAAGGAAACCCACACTCAGTGGCAGGAGTTTTGGGAGGCACCACGGTGCCAAGTCCCCTTTGCAATCCATCATTCCCCTTTCCACAAGTTTCCCAGGCAGTGGGAGTGTTTTTCCATCCTTCCCTGCTAGTAATGAAGTAAAGTATAAAGTGAGTTATAAAGATGTTTAAAGGAGCTTTTGCCCTGGCCTGGCCTGGAAGAGCTGAGGTCATTCCCAGTGCACATTAGAGAATATGTGGAGGGTCTTTGGAGCTTTCTTCCAGGGAAACAGCTAATAAAGCTGCCTGTGTTTGTTGTTCATGCCAAGACACATTCCAGCATCTGATTATTTTATGTCATTACTTTAATGTGGAAAGAAAGAGCAAAGCATGGATTTTTCCAGGTGGATTGGCCCATTTGGGGGAGGTCACAGCTTAGGGGTAGGTGTGTTGGATTAAAACTGACCAAAACTACTCTGTCAGAAATAAACTTTTTGTAACTAAACTTCAAATTTTAGTGTCAGTAAAGTTGAATGAGGAAGGGTATGGCAGCAGAACCAACAGCTTCCATTTGGAGGCGTTTGTAGATTTGACGTGGAATTGAAAAAGGAAAGAAAAAGAGACAATAGTGCTGTAATTGCTTAAGTGGCTCGAAATGCAAAGGAAATGTTCGAAACTCATGTAAAAGACCTCCCTGTAGCCAAATGTAGTACAGAAGGTACCAAAGAGGAATTTTGCTCCCTCAGAAATTCTTTAGTTTGAGGAAGGGATTGTTCCCAGTTGGAATAAAATGCTACACTTCCCATGTCCCACAGGCCTATTTAAAAAAATGGATTTAATGTTACCAAGACACTTTGTCAAGGGGATTAGTCGCTTGAACTTTTTACTGTGGTAAATAATGCAGAAATCTAACAAACATTCTGACATTTCTGGGAAAAAAAGTCATCAAATCAATACTTCTCTTTAGATGTCTGCTTTTTTAAGGTAATTACCCTGTTTCAACTCTTTTAAACCAGCTGTGCTCTGTCTGAGGTCTTGGTCTTTGGATATGTGACCAGTCTGTACTCCTGGGAATGGGGAATAATGATTTTGTGAAACTGGATACATGAGTACAGACTCTCTATAATCAGAAAAAGTCATAGATTCATATTCTGTAGGTCTGGTTTAATTTTTCACTTTTGTGTCACTTCATTGGCATTTCTCTTAATTCTCCCCAACACAGCCAGAATTGGAAACAGGACATCTAAGTCTGGGAATTTGTGGCCAGCTTCTTATCTCCCATTGGTTTTCCACCACTATAACTTCAATGACGGATCATCTTTTTTTGTTTAAATATTCTGGTGTGAGAGAAATGAAGACCAAAGGACTTGGGATAGTTTATGATGGGTTACTGGATGTAAGTGGAAAATTAGAAGTGATCCATATCCGGTCTATTCGACTTTGTTATCCATTTAATCATCACAATTCCAGGCCTGTAAATTTCTAAATGTTCTTTGGAAATTAAGTGGCTCGTTACAACTGATGTTGCTAATCCTTCTGCTGGCAGTAGTTCCCCTGCTGAAATGACATAATTTGTGACTTGTAGTGATCAATGGTGTTGTAGGCAGGTTAAATCTGAAGCCCAGTTTGCAATGGTTTTGGTCATTATCTTACAACACAGTTGTTAACTGTGTCATGTGGCTGTTATGTTTGATGTTAGATGGCGAAGGGAAAATAAATATTTAAATCCTGTTTATGTGTGGTCCTGCCAAGCAGCACGGAGATAGGACTGGTGTCCAGTCCTCCCAACTGGAACCCCATGGCTTTGGGTTCTAACTGAACGTGGAAATTCCCAGGTCAGGCTGTGAACTGTGTAGGGGCTTTCCCACTTGTAAAGAGGTTCCTAAAGAGAGGAGCCATTAATTCTCTAGATCTGAGGACAGACAAGAACAAATAGGTCTCATTTTCAAGATACTAAGGAAAACTAGCAGAAGAAGATTGGCTGTTGCCAACAGCTGTTTAAGTCTGGTATAAATTGTAATATAGGATTCCTGTCCACAAGTGGTCTGTGAGTAAGTTTTCATTGAAAATTCTTGAGATCCTATATTCAATGTTTCCTAAACTTCTGCTAGAGATACATTTCATGCTGCAGCAACTGCAGCTGCAAAGATTGTGGGCAGTGCTTGACAAGCTGGGTAAAATGGTCTCATGAGTAAGGCAATATGTTCGTGCAGATCAGCACATTTTCTGACTGGATGTCTAAAAGCTGGATAATTGAAATCTGAATTGGAATATATTGACTTCAGGGTTTGGTGGAACATTGCAGGGATGAGCCATGGGATGTTTTGGATCCAGATGAAAACTTGAAAAGTGAAAATATCAGATTTGTTTCAATCCTGAAAAACTGGGTCTGGTGTAGAAGGTAGATCATTACTGATCTGTGCCGAGGCTCAGATGATTTAATCCCACTGCATTAGTACCTTCTTCTAAATCAGTATTTAGTACAGCTCTCATCCCTTATTCGCATCTTTGGATTTGTGGACGTTTCTTATCAAAAGGAAAACATTCAAGGATTGAACATAGGTTTGAGAAGGGAAATGAAAAGCACTGGCAAGCCAGAAGGGAGATACCAGGTTGGTTGTTCAGCTTTATCAATAAAATGCTTGAGTTTAAACATGGCCTTGCTCCTTCAGCCCAGCTTGTCCTTCCTGGCTTCAGCTATGGAAAAAAATAACAACAAAACTTTGTATTGTGATGAAGAATGTTACTCACTATGCCATAGAATCACTGCATTCACCCATCACAAGAACAGCATGACATTGGTCTGGATTTTGGGTGGGCTCTAAGGGGTTGAATATTGGCAAATTCTCTGGATCTGTTTGGGTTTGGGGCTTTTTTTGGTTGGTCTCTCATGCAAAGAACTCAAGTCTCCAAAAAGGAAGTGTTACCAGTGTCTCAGGAACAGCTTCACACCCATCCTCAAGCTCTAAGGACTGTAGAGAATGTGCAGGGTGGACACAGCAATGTGGGGCAGACATGAAAGTGATGGATGACCTGCAATGATTTCTCTGCTGGGCAGGTAGGGATACACAACACAATATGCCATGGATCCCTCCAGACTTGGACATGTCTCCAGGTGTTTCTGAAATGTGTGGTACTATGAATGTGCTGGAAAACATGGGGCTTTTGTTTTCCTTCAAATTGTTTCACCGGTATTTTCTTGAATTGCCCTGAATGTCTTGGACATGAGTGAAGAAGAAGAAAATTTGCACAACTTAACATTTCAGGACTATTAGGCTTTTTGATAATGATATTGGTAAAATAATGAGATTATTCAAATCACCTGCTCTTTTGTAGCCTTGAGTCACTTTTGAGTAACTTTTTAAACAGCAACAGAGGATTTTGCAGCCGTCATGTTTTTCCCAGAGCTCAGAATTTCTCTGCAGTGGCTGTTCTGCACTTACCCTGGGGACACAGGGTGCTCTGCTTGCAGATCAATCTTTCACACAGTCCTAAAGCCTGCTGGGATGTGGGAACCTAAAGCCCAGGCTTGATAGAAGCTGGGAGAATGAGTTGATTGATAATGCAGCAGATTTTCCACTGGAAGCCAAATGGTTTATGCCAGGATTTTGTTGAAATCAGCACTCCACTGAGGAACATCCCCGGATTTGTCCCATTTGGACTCTGAAGTTTTCTGCTGCAATTTCTGACCAGTTTGAGTCATGGTCCTGTGCCTTTGGTGAAGCTGCAGCAGCGAGTGTGTCATGAAAAGAAAGCTCTTCCATCCACCCAGCTCTGACCCACTTAAGTGTGTCCAGATGGACAGATGACCTCCAGAGGTCCCTTTCAGCCTAAATTATTCAGTGACTCCGTTTCCAGCATTCCAGAGGGAGTGTTAGGTGAAACTGGGACTGTCCCATCTGGGGAGGAGGATAGAGTTATATCTGCAAGTCCTGTATCTTGACCCCCTCCTCTGCCCTAGCCATCCATCACTGGGCACTGGTATTTTATTCTACCAGGATGTCAATCACCTTTTCAATTAGTGAGTGGGAGGGGAGAGTGTGGATGATAGCACCCAATCTTCCATTTGATTTAGGATGAATCACACTTAAGAGGGCATCTGGGGTTAAAGAACACAGGATTCTGGACACATGTATAAATCAACAGACTTGAGGTTTGCATTATTCACCTTCTGGAGTATGAAGTGATATGACTCATTGGATCATAAAAGAGATCAAATAGCTTTGTTGCTAATAATTCTTTCCTTGACCCATTCCCTGGCACATTAGGTTTGTAAACAGAGTTTTAATGGCATCCCTTGGAAGTAATAACATCACGCCTTTATAGCACCTTGGCTGACTGTACCCTCCTGGCTGTAACTGTGCTTGGGTTCAAGCCTCAGCCATTTGTGGGAACTAATGTGCTTTCATATCTTAAGTTTGCAGTTATTGCCTTTTTGAGATTGATCATCTCCAGTTACTCTGCCTCCCACCCCTCCTCTTCACAGACGACATTTGAACCCTCCCAGGAGCCCAGAGCTCAGCTTCTCCCAAATGATAATCACACCCAGTAATATTCTGGTGCAGATAACATGCTTGAACTTCAGGGTGTTGTCGATGTCTAATGAGCTCATGGCACCATTTACTGTTTTATGACTAAATGATGATTGTTCATTAACAAAAACAGCACTAAGACCTTGTGCCAACTTTGGACAGAGGAAAAGGTAAAGCAGAGTCATATTATGAAGTGTGATAAGGATGTGGCACCTGTGGCAGGGCAGGCAGCACGTTTTCTGCTGGCTCCTGTGAGGAAGCTGGAAGGGAGGGAGAGCAGTGCAGGGCTCTGGTGTTGTGGCTTTACAGGTACATGGCATCAAACAACTCCTGAGTTGTGCTCTGCTGTGATGGTGCTTTTTGTCTTTCTGGGTGTCACCTGTGGCAGCCTGCTTTGAGTTGTTTCATGGAATTACTGATGTTGGGAAAGGCCTCTAAGGTCATTGAGTCCAGCCACTGACCCAGCACCAGTGTGTTCACCACTGAAACAATGTCCCCAAGTGCTACAGCCACGTGTTTTTTGAACATAGAACCACAGAATGGTTTGGGGACTTTAAAGCTCACCCCATTCTACCTCTGCCATGGGCTGGGACCCCTTCCACTATCCCAGGTTGCTCCAAGCCTCATCTAGCCTAGCCTTGAACACTTCCAGGGATAGTCATTCCAGCACTTCCTTGGGCAGCTTCACTTGTCTCTGCGTGTGTCTGTCTTATTTGCTGCCTGTCCAGTGGTGCTGCCTCGCACCACACCAGCTTTGCTCTGCCTGCCCAGGCTGCAGGACCTGCATCTGGGGTTGGTGGTTCCCAGGACAGGAAATCACATTTTCAAGCAGTAGAAGTGGGAGAAAGAAGGTCCTAGTCTCCATTAGAGGGTCTGTCCTGTTGGAAGAGATGGAGATGTCTGGTCTAGGGAGAGGAGAAAGGGGGTAAAGGGAAAGGAAAGAAGCTTGGGAACTGACAGGGTAGAACTGTGCTGCTTCATCACAGTCTCAGGTTTATCACGTAGTCTCAGCTTGCTGCTGAGCCTACAGCAGGTAAGAGACAGACCTTTGTAGAGATAAAAACTGGAACAAAGTCTCAGAAGTTATCTAAGGACTGGTTTTTTTTGGTGGCTAATTTAGTCATGCACTGGGGGACACTCAAAAGCAGCAAGCTGTAGCTTATGGTCACTAAAGAGGGGTTGAGGTGCAATAGAGTTGAAAATCTCTAATTACAGCAAGAAATCTTGCAGATATCCAGACCAAGGAGTTTATGGAGAACTTTAAAGAAGGAAAACAACATGAAGGATGAGGAGTGGGTGGGTATCTGGGAATATCAGGATTCTTCTACCTCATCTGAAGGACATGTTGTATCAGTTTTCATGTTATCGTTATTTTGGCCAGTTCCTATAGCTAATACATAAATTCTTGCATTGAGACCTAACAAAAGACTGCTCAGGGCCAGCATATAAATAGCTTTTGGACTGCCTTATATTTATATATGTTGGTTAAGCAAACTTACAAGGATAAACAATAGCAATATAATGACCTTTTTATAGATATGGCTCCATGCATGCACCAGGGCAGTCTGGTGTATTTATTTCAGCTTGTAAACCATGCGTGATTAGTACAGGATGTGTACTCTTCAGCATTTACAGTTGTTTAAAGGGAGGCTTTCGTGGTGGTGCTGTCATACAAGGAAACACCACCAGCCTGGGGCACACAAAGTATTAAGTGTCAAGGGGTGGATTATTAAGCGAGAGATTTAACTAAAAGGCCATCGTGATATCTTGTAGCTAAAGAGTATCTTCAGTTAAAAACTGAATATAGGAGCTGAGTAACCCCATGAGATACCTGAAATGCTTTGGAGGGGAGTTAGATACCCAGTAACTATGGGATTTTCAAGAATGGGGTATTTGACTCCTCTTGAAGTCTCTGGAGTGGTTAGTAGCAACCTGAAGGCTGAATTCATCCCTGTTCTTGTAAAATCGCTGCTTTTGGCTGGGAGTGGGCTTGGCTCAGGGAAGAAAAACTGCTCTCTGATGTGTCCTGGAAAGCAAACAGTAGGTTTGGGATGCATGCTGTGCTCCTGCCAGCTCTGCTCTGGAGGAGTGTGGCTCACAGAGCAGAAATGAACAGCCCTCACAGGACTTAGATGGGGAATTTTGCCGTAAATCTTCTAAAACTCTTGGAAAGATGGAATGTTTCCCCTTCTCTTTTCTCTGCCCTTCCTTGTTAATATAAAACCCCAGTGTTTAGGAACACCCAACCCTCATGTCTGAGGATAGATGGTCCAACTTATTTTTGCTGAGGGATTTTTCCCCATGACTGGTTTGTTCTGGAAGTAATGCCCAGCTCTTCCCAGCTGCTGGACTCAGAGGAGTCCAGAGGAGTAATTTCCAGGGGAGTAATTGCACATGGGGAAAACCAGGGCAGAGCAAAGTAGTTCAGTTACCCAGGCCAGAAGTTGAACATCAGGCTCTAGAGCCCATCTAGGTGTTAGGGGATGGTGATGTTCCCCACAGGCAGCTTCTAGCTTGGGTGAGCATGCTCTGGTACGGTTGTCTCTGGACCTTCTCATAGGTGGAAGCCCTGAAGCTGCTGTTTGCTCAGCCATCTGCACTTTGGTGCCTGGACAATTCCTGCTGAGGACATGCAGTCTTTATTTTTTGACTGTCCATCCTGCTCCATGTTGTTTCTTCATGGCAGCAGTTTGTGCCTTCCCTTCTGTTGGGTTCCTTGTGTGCTGCTCCACAGCCAAGAGCAGGAAGGCCCATTCCAGTGTTAGCAGCCTCTTCTTTTGTGTCCTATATCCTACAGAATGGGAGCAACTGCCAAGCCCACTTTGTCTCCTGAAGTTTAACAGATTGGCCCACATCTAATTTCTGCCTCTGTGTTTACAGAAGGTGGAGGGTGGAGGGGAAGAGGGGCTTCTGAGCAAGGGAAAAGGGCACGGAGAAAAAAGAAATTACTAACCCTCCATCAAAGAGCTGCTTTCCTACTTGTGGTTTCAAAATGCTTCCTCCTTCCCCAGCTATCCTGTAATCACTCTCCAACATTCACCAGAGCAGTGTTTACATCCAGCCCTATTACCGGCAGGGGAGACAGGAGAAATTAAGGGCTCCCATGCCCCATTATCTTCCCCTCTTCCCCCTCCTCTCCCCCTCCCACAGGCAGACACACTTCTCTCCCCTTACCCTTTTTCATCAAACGCCTCCAATTCATGAAGGAGTAAAAGCCCTTTAATGGGATTCTGGAGATCTTAAAATCCAGGTGGTTTGTTTAAAAAAAAAAAAAAAGAGGGAACTAAAAGAAAGGAAAAACTTTGAGGAAAAAATACCACCAGCTCACTCTTCTTGGCTTCTTTGTTCCTTTTCCACGTTGTCTTGAACCTTTTTCTCTTCCACAACTCTGCTTGGCAGCTGGGGTGAGCTGAAGTTTGACTTGGATGGCTGGTGAGACCACACAGAGCTCACCCTGGCTGGAATTAATTTCCGATGTACAGCTGAAGAATCCCATGCACACACACAAACACAGCGAGCCCTTGCATTTCCTTTTGATTTCCTTCTGGTGCTTCCTTCCCCAGATACCCTTTTTATCAGAAGCAGAACGAGCTGCAGTGCCAGCGCCAGGGCTGCCGGGGCGAGAGGCTCTGCCCCAGCGTGGCAGCAGAGCCAGGGGAAGGCGGAGGCTCTTTAGATGTTGGGCAGGCAGAGAGACGTGTGAAAAATGGCCAGTGTTGGACAACAATAAATGGGGATTATGACTTTTTTTTAACGAAGGGTAAAAAAGGATACTCATCTGGTACTGGCACTTGACGGGGACTTGAGGTCTGATTCCAATTCCTTGTTTAACCGCAGATTTCCTCTAAATAATTCTCGTAATCTCTTGATTCCCTAGCTGAGGTCAGGGGCCCATTGTTCTACACCCTGTAACAACACAATGGGACACAGTTCCTGCCCCAAAGAGCTTACAGTGAAAACAATCAAAGAATGAAAAAGAAACCCAGGCTTGCCTGGAGTTACACCCTGGTGTTAAATTGAAGATTAGAACCAGACCTCCTTACTCTCTAGGTTTTGAGTCTTCTGCAATTGTAACATTTTTCTGGCTCCTATCTTGAGATTCACACTGCAGTGTTAAAGACCATCAAAATAGAAAATACTGAACCTCTTACCCCTCGGAGCAGAGAAGGAGCTGTTTATGATGGACAGCTCTGCTCCTCTAGCAAGGACAGCCTTGTCGATTCTTCCTCAGTGTTACCAGCACACAGAGAGGGGTTGGGAAGTTTGGGAAGCTGGTTGGCCTTTGAGGTTCCCGGGTTTCCTATGAGCCAGGGCAATGGACCAGTGCTGCAATGGGCTGGGTGGCTGGTAAGGGATTGCAACAGGGCTGCATTGAAGTCCCTTCCTCAACGGGAAGGGAAATGGCCGTGGGCGTATGGGGACATTTAAGCGGAGAATATTCACTCCCACATGTAGGAGTTGCTGGAACAGCTCCGTGCCCGGAGCTTTCCCGTCCCAGGGCAGGGATGTGCTGAATGCGTGGGGCGGCGCACGCGCGAGTGAACTCGGCCCAAGTGCTCCGAGTGCTGGCACGGCCGCGCTTCGCTGCGGGAATACTCATGGCACCACGGCCCTGGAGAAGGGGGACAGGCTGCAACGCTGGGGCTTCTGGTTGTACTGGCAGTGCTCTAAAGCGTCAGAGCACGGTCTCTGTGACTGAAGGAGTAGAACTAAAGTAAAACTGAAGCAGGCTCAGCAAATACCACCCGCGGTATCACTCGGCAAAGAGAGGATCTGGCCCTACATGTTGCTGGAAACCTCATGGTGTTATGGCTTTTTTAAAATCTCAGCATCTGGAATGACCTGGTAATATGGAAAGTGATGATTTGTGTATGCTCAGCCATAAATATATAGCTATGGATATACTCCGCATTTTCCTTGGTTTCCCAGCCCCTTATTCCTACTTCTAGAATATTCCAGTGCCACTACTTGGGCTTTGGATACCGAGTATTATTAGTGGGGGAAAATGTGAGTGCTCATATCCTGTTTTCCTTTTACTATTTGACAGTTTATATGAAACTTTTAGTCACTGAGATCTTTGATTTCATCCAGATTCAGTTTTTAGTCTTGTCAGAGAGATGGACACACGCACATCTGGATGAACACACTCTGCAGGATTCATCACCCCTAACTTTGGGCATCAGAGGAGATTTCCTCTCTATGTGCAGAGATTACACTTTAAATGTGCTTTACACCTCCTCAAAGATACATTTTTGCCTGTATTTTATAGTCAAGGGAAATGGTTGTTTCTAGGGCCAGGCTCAACAGCTTTATTCCAGTTTCATTGGAGTGAGAAGTTTCCTCTGACTGCAAAGTGAGTTGGTTGCTGCATTAAAAAAAATACCTCCAACCTGCTGGGGTGAATTGCCAGAGCTGTGTGGTTCTGTCTGAGGGCACTCAGTAGTCCCATGTGGCCCTGTTGGATGTGCTGGCCTTGGCTTCAGATCCTGATCCTGGAGAAGGTTTGTGCTCAAGAGCTTTATTAGGCACAGAGTTGCCACTGGCAGATTTGTTCCTTGGCACTGGGGCTGAGCTGTTGTATAAGACTTTATTCTTCAGGCTTAGGGATGACAGGTTTGACCATACAATGAAATCAGCTTCGTCCTCCTGATACTCTTAAATTTATTTTCTTTGTTTCAGAAAAATGTGGGGAAATTACTGGATTTCCAAACATCTCTTCCAAAGGGAACTGCACTTTAGACCTTGATTTCTGTAGAAGTATTGGCAGAGGGTAAGAGGAGGAGCAGGAAAATGATTCTGCTAACATAAAATGCTCCAGAATCAAGAGAGAGGAATCAAAAACTGATAAGATTGAATTCACAAGAAGTCTATTTGGCTTCTGGATTTTAGGATTTGGGATGTACTTGGGTCACATTTTCAAGATTTTCCTTGCACAACAGCAAGGAAATTTGCTTCTTTTAACTTTGTTCTTCTGTTGATGAGAGCTGAGACTCTCATGTAATTACTTGTTTCCTGGAGTTGGGGCCTTTAAGTAAATATCCAATATCCACAGATTTGTGTTGAAGTCAGGATTTGGCCATTCTCCTTTATTTTCTTTTAGAGAAACCTCTATTCATGTACAAAACCTAGAGAGCTTTGAAATAGCCATGGAAATAGAATTATCATTGGTGTTTTTTAGTTCTACTAATAGCTACTCTAACAGCAGTTGGATTTTTATTTTCCTGTGAGAATTTATTCTACTGGAAAAAATTTGGAACATAGCAAAATGTTTCTTTTTGGAGAAGTTGAAAAGCTTCCTCTTGACTTAATTCTGCCTTCCATTATAGTACACATTATTTATAGTATAAGGGATGAAAGAGCTGAGCTCCATTTGAAGTGCTCGAGTGGAAATTAGATAGTTCTTAATAAAAAGAAAGATTTGGGGGAGGGGGTCACAACAAATTTATTTTCGTTGGTTTTCATATCCCCCAAAGTCTGAGGGTTTGGGCTTTTCATGCCAATTACTTGAAATGTGGATATCTCAGAAATTTTTGTTGTACATTCAACTTTTGACCAGCCTTTTCTATTATTTCATATGCAGATTATAATAGAAACATGATGATACAATTTGTTTAGTTATAAATATATTCCTTATTTTCTTGTCCTCTGCTTTTTAATTTTATTTGCGACCCATTTCAAAAGCAATTGTTGCAGGCCAATACCTTGATGCAACATTAATAAGAACAAAGAAGCTTAAATTATGGAAATAGCTGTCTATGTGACACATTAGTAGTTTTACTCTCCGTTTGGCAGATCTATTGTGGATAAAATTGTGTGTGAAGGGATGAAAGGGAAGAAACTTGGATAAGAGTGGTAGGATCTGCTCCAGGATAATGAAGAAGACAGACCCACACAGAGATTTGTTCTATTTGCTTTTGGCAATTAGCATTAGCAATATTGTCTTTGAGAAGCTGGAACTGCCACAGATAATAATGGGATTGCTTTTGAGATGGTTTACCCAGCTCTCATAACCAGGGATTGAATTCGTGAGGGCTGTGGGGACTCAGCATCACCTCTGGAGGTGCTCTCATATGTGCTGCTAATCACACAAACTTTCAGGTATCCGATGTAAGGAGCCCAGGGTAAGAAAAGTTGGCTTTGGAGCTGTCAGGTGAAAGCAGCCCTGCCCTGAGTGTTCCATCCCTACTGCTCAGTCTCACCACCCTCACAGGGAACAATTCCTTCCCAATATCCCATCTAACTCTGCCCTCTGGCAGTGTGCAGCCATTCCCTGTGTCCTGTCCCTCCATCCCTTGTCCCCAGTCCCTCTCCAGCTCTCCTGGAGCCCCTTCAGGCCCTGGAAGGGCTCTGAGCTCTCCCTGGAGCCTTCTCTTCTCCAGGTGAGCACCCTCAGCTCTCCCAGCCTGGCTCCAGAGCAGAGGGGCTCCAGCCCTGGCAGCATGTCAGTGGCCTCCTTGGGACTGGCTCCAGCAGCTCCAGATGGTTTGTCCTGAATTTGTTCTAAGTGCCTGTGGCTGTGTACAGTAGACTGTCCATTTACACCAGGGTTTCACATGAACATCAAAGCTTTGGTGTATTTGTTACCAGGGATCAGCTGAGACGTGGGAGCTCAAACCCCTTCGGCTGTGGTGGTCCCTCTCCTTCACCCAACTCCACGATTCCCTCTGGTTCTGGCTTTGATCTGGGATGGAGAACTGCTTCTGGTCTTCCTGAATGTCAGACAAGTTCTTCTCTGATGTAAATCCCCTGGCTGTCAGCGCACTGCCTTGACTTGACATAATGCAAATGACACAAGAGATGGGTCTGAGAGGTAGAGGTAGTCCAGTGGCTGGTGTTTGGCCAGTGTGGCTGCCGTGAGCTGGCCTTGGCTCAGCCTGTGGCAGCTGTGGTGAAAATCCCTGAACACCAGGATGCTCACATAAATGCTCATGCGTTTCCAAGGCCTTGCCAGCTGTCACAGTCCTGGTGACAACTTCAGCAAGTATTTCTCAGTGCTTTTTCAGGTGAAGGCAGTGAGAGGCAGGAGGTCAGTGGTGCCCTGAGCCGCAGGACAGGTTGGGAGAGGAGCCAGAGCTGTGGGTTTCCCATCCCCTGGCAGCTGCTAAAAACGCTGCCCTGAAAGGCTGCCAAGGCAGCAGAGCCAGGAGGTGTCTCGATCCCCTGGGCTAAAACACAAGCTGTTGGCTGACTTCAGAGCAGGAAACTCAGGGTGCAGGTTTGAACTTGCTCAGTGGTGAAGTGCCACCAGCCAGCTCCTCATGGCAGTGGTGACAGAGAGCCCCTGGGCGGTCACATCGTCACCAAAGGCTCTTGGCAGTGGCATATGCAGCAGAAGCTGTGTCACCCATGCCTGGGAAGGTGCCTCTGTGGGAGTGTTGAGCAAGATCCTTAAGCTCAAGGGAATGTGAAATCCTTCCCCTTCCTGTCTGTACTCTTTTTGCGTGTCTGGAAAGAAGGGAGCTCGTGCTGTCTCCATCTGCTCCCTCCTCAGGAAGGTTTGGGGAGCTGGGAGCCCAGGACTCGGCGCACCCTGTTCTGTCACGGCATCCCAACATCAACACCCTCTGATCTATGGTATCCTGGGAGTTTGCAGCTCTTGTGTGGAGATGGAGTATGAATAAGGGCCCCCCAGTGTATTGGGAATTGGGCCTGTGGGTCTCCCGTGTCAAGTGAGTCATAATGTATTAGATCCGAGGACTTCCCCCACGGGTGTTTAGTCTCAACAAACCCAGCTAATTCAGATTTAACTTAGCTCTTAATATGCTACATTGCTGAGTCTTCTAATTAATGCCACATGTTGCAGTCAGCTGTCATACTGAATAAATGTTTACAAAGCTATTAATGTACTGTATTTGTAAACCAGACCAGCTCCTTTTTGGAAATCATGTGGTATGTGTTTTCCCCTCAAAGATGAAAAAAGTTTTTTAGCAATAACGGATACTTTATTTTTGCAGCAACAGCCACTTCCCAGGAATTCATTACTAACTTTCTTGGGCTGCAGCCATTATCCCAGGGAAGGAGGTGGGCAAAAGCGCAGAGGTGCTGAGCTGAGCCCTCTTGCCATGGTGGGACGAGGGGCTGGAAGGGATCTGAGGTCCCCGTGCCGGGGGTGATGTCAGGAGGAGGCAGAGTCCGTCCGTGCATGTGTTGGTGGCTCTCCTGTCCCCAGCTGCTGATGATCCCTCCCCTGCAGTGCCACGTGAGCGGGGACACCCGGCCCCAGCTGAGGGAACAGGGACACAGCCCTGCCGTCAAGCAGTCTGCAGGCCAGCTGCCTTCTGCACATGGGCCCTTGTGGGTCTGGGGACATGGGCTGGGGACACAGGCTGGCCACCGCCATCCCCACATGGCCAGCACTTGCCTGGCATGGGGACTGGGTGACTGGAGCAGTGGGATCGTGGAGATGAGAGCTCCAACCTTATCTTCAGAGCCACTCCCCAACAGCTTGCTCTGCACAAATTCATGTTTTCTGTTTTCTGAGTTTGTTTGGTTATGTCTTTAATTCCCTCCTGGGGCTCTGGGGAAACAGCTTTCTTCTGCTGGGATTCCTGCACTCCTGTTTCATCCCTAATCACCTGCAGAAACCATAGGAGATGCCAAAGGACTTGAAAGCTTAGGAAGGATGAGGCTGGGATCTGTGCACTGCCACCAGCTCCTGTGTCCCACTAGCCAAGGCATCTAGCTAAGGGATTTGGAGATGTCCTGGCTGAAGTCCATGAGCCTCACAGAGCCTATACAGAAAGGTTTCACTCCGGCAATAATTAAGGAAATTAAAATGGTGTTTTCTCTGCTTCAACTGGGTGAAATTTAGGTTAATACTATTTTGGAAGAATTAATAGTGAAGCCTGTTCAGGTAAAGAGAAGCAAAGCAGTTAAGTGATTTCACTAGTGAGGCTCAGCCCTTTGCCCTCTTGCTGGCTCTGACTGACTTCCCCAACACAGAGGTTAGCTCCAGATCTGGACATCTAAGAAGGGCAGATCCAGCCTTCTCCTAGTCATTGTGCCTTGGTGAGAAGCTCAGGGCACTCTCAGTAGAATGAGTCTAGAAAAGGAAAAAATATTCTTACTTAGGTGCTTTATTCATTCTTTTCTCTATGTATGTTCTGCAGCCCTCTAATGGTACTGCCCTTGCATGTGGATTGTGTTTTCCACCCAAAAGGGAAGAGAGGGTCATTTAATCTGGAAAGTGTTTGAGTACTTTATCAGGGAATGATGCTGTATAAGTTAAGGGCTGCACCTTACAGCCTTCCTGTTTTATTTAGTGCCTATTTATGGCTAAATATGGCTGAGGGAGTGGGAGATCTTTGGTTCTCTGGAACTGGCAGCAGGTGGAAGGTCCTATGGCACCACAGAGCCGTGTGCTCCACAAGGCACTGAAGGTGCCATCAGAAATCACCAAACAGCAGGACTAAATATCCCTCCTGTAAGAACAATTCTAGGAAATGGCTTTTGCACTTTGCATGAGAGCCTACAGGCATCTCTGTGGAGGTGGCTTTCATCCTCTCACATCCCCTTGGACAGTATCTCCAGTCCTTGGGGTTTTTCTCCTTACCTGACACTTGTCTCCCCCCTGCAGTGTGATTTCTGTTCTGTTCACCCTACAAGATCTCCCTGTCTCCCTCCTCAGCTGCTGCAGCCTGGAGCCAAGGGGCACATGGGGTACAGGCAATGTGCCACTGTTCCAGTGCCTCCGCCCACTCAGATGGGGGGGCCTGCTGCTTCCTTCCCTGCCTGGGCTGGAAAGGAAAGAGTATTTGGGGTGAGAGTTGGAGCATCCCCATGGCTGGGACCATGGCCAGACTGTTGATCACTCCTGCCTGCCAGGACCTTCCAGGACCTTCCAGTCGATCAGACTTAGCTCCATGTGCTCCAACTTGTGTGCACTGAACCAAGAACTGAGATCTTTTTGGTGTTGCCTCTCCCTAGGAGCACTACCCCTGCAAGTGGATTTAGCACTGTGTGCCTGGATGTTACCTCCCAGCTTGGTGAACCCTCAACAGAGGCCTCGGAGGGGCTGCTGGTGACTGGAGAGGCACAGCCACCTCTCAGAGCCCCGCAGCTGCAGGGAGAAGGAAGCAAGACAAGCTAAGCTGGCTTTTCTTTTAGGGTAATGGTTTCAATTCGGGATCCCTTCAGAACCAGGTTTTGAGGGCCTGCCCCAAGCTGCAAACCTTAAAACATCCTGCTCTCCCTGTTGAAGCCAAGCACGCACCTGCTCTTGCTATGGAGCAGCCTCTTCCATGTCTTTAATCCTCTTTTTTCCAGCCTGCCTCACCAGTGCAAAGTGTGCACGTGATGTTAAACTTCCCTCATTAGGCTGAACATTCCTCTTTTTAACCTCTTTAACCTGCAGCATTCCCATTGGGAGGACCCTGTCTCCATACTTCTCAACTGCTCTTAATTAGATTGGGCATTTCTTGCCTCCACTGTATATTTACAATTTAGGAACAGGAAAAAATACAGCCTGCACTTAAGGGCTTTCTTCCCTTCATTCGCTTCCCATGCTTGATATGTTGGACAGCAGGAGGTGGAAATTTTAAAGCCCAGAGGAGCAGAACTTGTCTGGGAGGACAATCCGAGGCAGTTTAGGTCAATCTTTAGGCAGGGCTGATTTCATATCTTGATGGATTTTTACATCAGCTCGCACTTTTTTTATTTCCATTGCCCTGTGTGCGCATGTCCCTGTGCACACACACACACAACCCTATTGTCTGTCGTCTGCTCTTCTCCTGCCATCAGCCTTTTATTATTGTTGATGTCTTTTCATTCCTGATGCCAAACTTGATTTGGAGATTGCAGTACAGAGGGTTTCATTTGGAACACTGTAGATGGAAAACTGAAGTCCTAAGTGACTGGAGCCCTCAGCCAATCTAATTGTTATTGACATTTGTGTCTGATTGTTCATCAAGGGGGATTTGACTTGCAGGCCAAATCATTCTATTACCAAGGTTCCTTTCAGCCTTTTCTCTAACATAAAAAACCCACTCTCACCCCAGTAAGCAGCAGCAGAATCAATGGCAATATCTGGAGAAGTGAAGGGGGGGAGCAAAGCTGGAGGAGATCACGTACGTCCCAATTGAAATGTGCGAGCAAAAGATCCGAGAGCTGGCGGTGTTGCCTTACAGGGGGAAAAAGGATCTCATTAACAGACTACCGTTTTCATGGCAAGGTGAAGGAGGCAGAGGAAGGAGGGGCTGGCAGGGCTAATTATATTAAGGTCATTTCACCTGTCAAAACTTTCCCTTTAGTGGTGTCCCTGGTGCCCTGGGATAACATCCAGATTTGTCCTGAATGGTGTCTCTGTTCCTGCTTAGAAGCCTTGACTGGTGGGTCGTGAAGTGAGCTGCATGAAAGGAGCCCTGAAGGCACCCTTTTGCCTTCTTTTCACCTCCTGCTCCCCTTTGATTTTGCTTTTCCTCCCTCTTGAGTTTCAGGGTGGGTAATGACGAAGTCCTGCTGTGCTGCTTGCCCAGAGTCGTGCTTTCCCCGGGAAGCACCGAGGTAGCTGGCACAGCAAACGCCCCCTGTGCAGCCAGGTTCCTGTCTCCCTGCATTTCCAACCCACTTACACCCTGCTGCAATGCCAATTTATCCCCTTGAAAGCTCTCCTCTGGAGCAGAGAGGGATGGAGTGAGGCTGATTTTGCTCATTAGACTAATGGTGGAAACCGGAACAGTGCAGATGCAGGGATCAAAACAGAAGCAAGGGAGATATTCTGTTTATGCATTTGAAAGATGCAGGGGTGAGGGGGTGGCTGGTAAACCAGAGCATCCTCATCCTGGTGATGAACCCTAGAATTACCTACTCTCCTTCAGGGGATTGTTCCAAGCCATTAAGTTACTTCATTTTCCAGGAGTTTGGGGGGTGGATAATTTCTGTAGTTAATCTTTCTCTCAGGGTAGGTGGAAGCTCTGCAGATGGCCTCGCTTTGCTAACATTAGCAGGTAGAAGTAATTTGGGGAAGGAGGCAATGGGAGGAACACAATGGGGTTCATTCAGGATCACACAGGTTTTACATGTCACCACGGAAACAGCAGAAATTTCAGAGATCAAAGACTGCCCCACCAAAAGTTGCTACCTCAATGTATTGGGTAGCTTGAGAGAGAACTGAGGACAAGGAGGAAGTCAACCTAATTCCCCTGGCCTTCGGCAAACAGCTCAGTGAGTCAGATTTATCCTGCTGAAGTTGCGTTGTTGGGGTTTGAGGGATGGATTTGGCTTAACGTGCCCTGCCTCTGAGAGATGCTCAGGAGCAGTGGTGAGTCATGAACAGTTGTGACGTGCAATAGGATTTTATGAGTTTCCCTAAATCGGGACATATTTGGATCCTGAGACTGGCTTTCAAGTAGGAAAATAAGCAGAACCACATAGTTGCTAATAGTACATAGTTACTACTACTTTTTAATTAATTATTTCCTTTGAGAGACAAGTGAGAGGCATTGAGCTGGGATGCAGAGTGGAAGTGCTGGGTGAGTGGTGCCATTAAGGTTGAACTGTTGAACATCTGTATTTTGCTCCACTGAAAGAGTTAAATGGCCCCTAGTGTTAAAAAGGATTCTTTGGGGCAAACCCCTGCAGTTTGTAGTTCTGAGAATGCCAGGGGAATTGTTCAAACTGAGATGTGTGTAACTATCTGTCACACCAACCTCTGCCACTCTAGGCTCTTCCCATCATTTTGAACATATGAACATTCAAGATAGCTGCCTGTCCTCTGTTCCTGTCTGATTGTTTGGCCCAGTGCTGCTGCTCTTCTACCCTCCTGTCTCCTCAGCTTCATTCAGCAGCAGCATAACTGGCCAGACTCATCTCTGACTCTCTAATTGCTCTGTTTGTTTTTGGTGAAGCCTTTTGGGAAGTAGTTCTCAGTAAGTGCCACTTTCTCCTTTCTGGAGGCAGGCAGGGGTGTAAAGGTACCATACGATGCTTTTGCCCTAAATAAGGTGGAAAAATACCCAAATGAGGAGAGTATTGTACATCCTCACTCCTTGAGAATGTGAATCTCCCCTTGGGACCAGACCAAGTTGTATTTCAAAAGTCTTCCAGACCTATTAAAACTGGTTTCGTCGTAGCTTGGTTTGTAACTTGGGACTTGAGGAGGATGAATGAACAAGTGTAAATGCTATTGCTCTTTCAGGAAAGGACAAGCCAGAGTTTTGATCATATCAAGGGCGATGGGAAGCGAAAATATGTGCTGGGGCTGGCACTACAGTATCCACCCTGAGTCTCACTCCTGCCAGGTGTTCCTGCCGTGGCTCCCAAGGCAGCCACGCTTCCAGTGCAGTAACCTGAATCATTTTAAAGAGCAAAGCAGAGACAAAGCACGGCATTGTCAGCAGCAGAGGTTGAATAAGAAGACCTTTGGGAGCCCCGCCACTTCTCCCTTTAATCTGATCAGCAAGCAGCATTCTTGTAATTCCCTCCAGGTCACTCTGAATTCCTGCAGTTTCTCAGCCAGGTTGAAGCCTTCCCCTCCGATATTAAATAATCTGCAGGCTTAGACAAAACAATAGAGTAGGAGCAAGGCAAGGCTCAGTTTATATCAGAAACCAACAGGAAGCTGCTGCCACCTTCTCCCAACATCTCTGAGACCCAGGAATTTCAGCCTTACCTTGCACTGTGCGCTCTGCTTTTAAAACACTTTGCAAGGTCATTCTGAGAGGATATGTTGTGGTTTTATCATAAAACAGTGCCCTTATGATGTATCTGTAAACTTCAGTTGTTCGTGGCTTAATTCAGGTGAAACAGCAGCTTTAGTGGTAACCCAGAGACATGGGACTGCTCCTAAAGCTCATGAAAACAAGGTTGGCTTGGTTCAAATCTCACCTCTGTTGCATTTTGGGAGCACAGTGGAGCCCACAGACACAGAATGAGGCAGGAAGCTGAACCAAAAATGAATGATGAATTAAAACTACTTTTGTCCCTCAGTGGGAAATAGTGATGTTGCCAGAATTCCTTAATCCAGCTGCCCTAGGAAAGCACTTGTTTCACTTCAGTGACTGCTAACTCCAGCATAATGTTGAACTCCAAAGATTTTAAGTGATGCTGGTAAGATGAGACTATTTTGAGAAGTGAAGTGTTACTGGTTTTTTTGAGGACTTGGTTTAAAAAAGGAACAAATTTTCTTCCAAAATAAAGAAATATTCCTACCATGGAAATACATAGCCTGAATACTCAAATGACATTAGGTCATGGCTTTCTTTTATCAAAAACTTTGAAGTCTTGTCCCAGTTTTCTAATTTAGATTCTTGTGATAAGAGGTTTTCAGTGAGCCTGGGCAAAAGCCAAGGCTCTCTCCTGCTAATCATGTGTTGGGAACACAAGTACCAGTGGCAGTTCCAGTACCGAGGATGGGCCAGGTCTTAAAAGTGGCTGTGGGGACTCTGCAGAGACAAACCCTGAGACTTAGGACTGTTTTACATTTCAGCCAACTCTTGGACCCAAGGGCATGAGTCATGTGCTGATCTTTAAAAGCATCATGCTGGTGCTCCATTCCTGGGCTCTGCCGTGCGGGACTGACATATGAGGTGGATTTCACTGACTTGGTCTTTGAACTCCCTCCTGGTCTCATCTGTTCACAAAAACTTATGAAAGTTTCAAATAATAAGATGCAAAATTAAATGATCAGCTCATGCTAAGCTTATTTTTGAGCAGGTGCTCTTGAGGATGAGCCAGCCCTGGGCAGAGCCCATCCTGGTCTGAATGACATGGAGATGTGTGGAAGGAATCGGGAATGATACATTTCTAGAGTGGACAGTGACTGAGTCCAGTTATTCCTACTCCCTCAGAGTAGGCAGTCCTGGAGAAGGTGGGAAGGTACAAAGCCCACCTGCCCCCAGGAGTTACCTTCTCCTCTGTGTAGAGTTGAGGGATGCTCATGGACAATAAAGAAGAGCTTGAAAAAGAACTTTCCTTGCTCCAATACCTAAGGCAGCTGGCAGCTGAGAACAGCACATCCACAGTTTGCTGGGTATTGAAGCAAGAAGGAAAAATGGGATCCTTGTGTCCAGGGGAGCACCCTGGCTGTCTCAGCCACCCCACCTCCAGGACTGGTCACTGCAGGTGCACTGAGCACTTGGGCCTGCCCTGAGGAATGTCAGTGCTGGGACATTTGTGCTGGAGCTGTGGCTCTGGGAGCAGGGGGATCATGGGATCCATGCTGGCTGGGCACTGCCCCTGCCTGCATGAGCTTTGTGTGCAGAACCTGAGCCCTGAGAGCTACAGCTCATTCTGTTATTAATTAGTGATTCCTGACCCCAGGCAGCTCCAGCCCGCTGACAATAACAAGATTGCAGGAGCTGCCTCCGCGTCCTTGCCACTCTCATTTTGTTAACTGAAATCCCCTGCGAACAGAGACAAGGGCTGCTGGCAGGGCAGGGATAAACCTCCTGCTCTCCTGGTTTGGGTCTGTTTCTCTGTGGAATTAGCCCTTGGGTGTTCCCCCCACCCTCAGTGGCTCCTTGCCCCAGGGCATTGCCCCGAAGCTCACTCCCATTGCTCATCCAACCCACTCACCAGCTGGGATGGGAATTCTTTGGGAATTCTCCACAATGCCCTCTGTAGGCTTCAGATGAACAGAGCACACACTTTCCACTGCCAGGGGAAGCAGGAATGGGCTCGGGCTGCAGCAGGACACAGCTGCCTGGGAGCTGGAGTGGCCCTGGGGAGGACCTGGCTGTGGCTCCCTGAGTATATCCCGGTGTACCCCGGCAGCGCTCCCAGCTGTGCCAGCTGTCCCGGAGAGCTCTGCAGCAAGGAGGTAAGCTGGGAGCTGTGCTAGCGTGTTTGCTGTCTCACATGGGGGTGCTTTCACACTCAGAATGGTTTTAATTATTTATTGGAAGATTTTGAGAGCTCCCAGGGTAATGGAGAGGCCTCAGTCAGTGTTTCCTAGCTGAAGGCATCCGTGGATGTGCACTCCTCGCCTTACAGCCCAACCTTGCATCAAGAGTGGGGCCTGTGCCAAGTGCCTGGGTGGTTCCTTGGTGGCTCTGGTCATGGGTCTCAATGGTTGGCAGCTCCAGGCATGCTGGAGTTTGCACCAAACTCTATGGACTTTGTAGAGAAGTGTCTGTTTCTCCTAAATTATCGCCTATTATTTTTTCTTGCAACAGTGCAGTACACGTAACCTTGCAGGCATAAAACCTCATGTGTGGGAATAGCAAAGTGACTCGGGAAAAGGGGGCTTCAGCTGCAGAGGTGAGTTGTGGCTGTAGCTTCAAGCCTATACTCCTGTCCCTTGTTACACTGTGCAATTCCTAATGTGCAAGATTCCCTTTAGTGTTGATACTTGAGCAAGAAAAGACTCTCCCCTGTTTGTTTTCCTGGAAGAAAGTATCAGCAGATACCACTGACTAACTGAACTCACACGTGCAAGCAGGAAAAATCAAAGAAACAGGTTCCCTTTCCTGCTTGGCCTCAGACTTCATCTCATCTGGGTAAACTGTGTAAGGAACTAGTCCAGAATTTTTTTATATAGGTTTTATAAAGTCTTGTTTGTGGTGGAGTTGGGAGGAAGGATTCCAAATGAATGACCTGGGGAGGTGACAGCTCCCACCAAGGACATCTCAGCTCCAACGTGATCCATGCATTCCCACAGCACTGAACTGCCCAGCATCACTGCTCACCACGTGGGTATCTCAAGGCTTTGGAGCTCAGCTCTGAGCATCAGCTCTGTCTCTGTGACCCACAGCATGTTGCTGGAGACCCCACACACCGCCCCCTCCCCACTGGGATGCGCAGGCTGGGCAGGCACGGAGGAGTGAGCATGGGCAGCTGGGTACAGCGCGAAGGGAGAGCACAATAGAGCAGGGCCAGATGTTGCCACATCAGTGGGGAAGCAGAGTGGCCAAGAGCTGTCACCAGGACAACCAGAACACTGATGGATCGGTCCAGCCCTGTCCCCTGCTCTCTGCAGCTGCCTTTCCACCCTCAAACCATCCCTCCCATGGGCTCTTCCACCCATTCCTTCCATTCTCTGCAAGGCACTGACAGAGTTGTAACAGGGCTAACATTTCTCCAGACATTGCTGATCGCTGCAGGGGGCTGTTTCTGTGTCTCTCCAGTACCTGGGGATATTTTATGGAGAAGAGGTGAAAAGGCTTATGGTGTTGGGTGGCTTGGAGTACACATGGACACAGCTGATGGGCTCCACTTCTCTTCCCTCGCACCCACCCCACAAATCCCGTCCCAGTGTGGTTCTTCATCAAAGCTCCTGTGATGTGATCCGATACTCGCCTGTCCTTGGGGAAAGAAAAAGCACTGAGTGATTCCTTTTGTTTTAAGCTGTGTAATTGGTAAGGAAAACATATCCTCTTCTAGTGGCTTTTCTTTCATTGTCATGTTTAGGAAGTTTTCTCACATGTCATAACATTTTGTCTGTTTTTACTGAAATCCTTCCGTGAAGGAATGATTGTTTGTGCAAGCAGACTGACATGTTGATACAGGCTGACAACTGCATGGCTAAGACCAAAATAAAATGTAAAGTAAACACATTTGCATAAGTTTATAATATGACCCTGTTCTTACGAAGTGGAGGAAATGGGGAGATGTGAATCTAAGCAGCTTATCATGCATCTCCCCTTTCTGCTGTGCCCCTCATTCTTAACCTCTGCTCTGTGAGTGCCATGGGAGAGTTCTCTGATTTTTCCATTCAGATTTGAAACAACAGGTCCCTCTTGTAGTTCACTTGTGGTTTTGTTTTGCTTAGGAAGGAGGGCACGGAGGAGGGAGCATTCCTGGTTTTCCCCTCATGTGAAACTGGTTGGTCTTTTCATCCTTTTTCTTCTCGGTTACACTTTAAAAGGCTTCTGTCAGTGTTTTTCCATTACTTTGAAATTGCATTGACATACTGCTGTTTTGTCATAACTGTAGCATCACAAAATGCTGATTTGGTACTATCTATTTTTGATCTGCTTGTGGCATGATTTCCTTAAGGATTGTGAGACCAGTGCCTCTTTTTCCAGATGAGAAAACCAGAGTGTAGAGCAGTGATTTCCTTTTGGACTCAGATCACTGCTGTCCTGGCTGATTGAAGTGAGATTTGTTAGTTCTCAGCTGCCTGGAAATGCCACAGCTCCCTTGTTGATGTGTGTGACTGGAAACAAGCCCCTGCCCAGACTCCCAGGAGTTCATCCAGCAGTTTGTGGCATCAGTCAGGTCTAAGTTGTTGGTTGGCTTTCACAAAACAGCTCCCAAAAACTATGAATCCTAAAAATACCTTTTGAAGGACCTCCTCTGAATCTGGCTGTCCCAGAGGGAGCCAAAGGGCCCTATAACTGCAATTAATCCATGCTGCACAGTTGGAGAGAAGGAATGAGGAAAGTCTTGAAAAAATAATGTTAAGTCCTTGGAGCAGAAAGATCCTTAAACCCAACTGCCACAATGGCAAAGATGGACTCCAGCTCCATCAAGACATTTCTTTGACTTGCACAATTTCAGTTAAACATCTCTGTTGGGTTTCCTACAGTAACTGAAGGCAGAGGAACTCAATCTCAATCTTGGAACCTTAGAGGTCCCACAACCCCCTGCAAGCCTCTCCCATCTGATGTCCATGGCCCCAATCAATGGTATTGGTAGTAGGGAGGCAGAATTAACTTTTCTGTCAGCTTTGAACAGAGCCATTTTGGTTTTGATTAGGAGGAGCCCATTGGTGCCAAATGATCTGACTAACAGAGCCCGCGTGAGCAATCCTTGCTGTGGACAGAACACAATAATAGTTTCCAAAATTCTTGAAGGGAGCTCAAAGCCCTGGTCTCCTAGGGCATGAGCAATTCAGATGCATTGTCATTCCATGTGTGAATTTCTGGGAGAGGGTGGAATTTAGGGGAATATTTCTTTCTGGGTTTCCTTTTGCCTATTTTGGGCAGTCTCTAGGTTAGTGGGTTGTCATCCATGCCTCACTTGGATGGTCTTTATTTTAGGAACTGAAATGCTGTCCTTGGAGCTGTGAGGTCATACAGTGACCCTCGTGTCACCATCCTTGGGGGGTCCCAGCTCTCTATCCCCATGGCTTGCTAAGCTGAGCTCCCTCTGGAGCTCCAGAGCTGATAGAAAATGCAGCTGTTTTCCTGCTGGCCCCTCTGGCTCTGAGTTGCAAAGGGAACTGGAGGGTCAGAGCTCCATTCGTCACCATCTGACCCCGTTGTCATCTGGGGGGACTTTGCCAATGACATTGCAAATGAGGAGAGTGGCACAAGGGTGCTTTGTCATGGCAACATCACCCTGGAATAACAGAGGGGAACATTATTTAGGGTTTTTTTCCTATGTTGTTGCACATGCTAGTGAGAGTCTCACAAGAAAAATATGTGTTTATGAAAATCCTAGACACGGTGTCCCCACAGCCAGACCCTTCACATGGCTTTATTTTGTTGGATTTTGGACGTGCCTCTCGACAGGAATTGCATGCCCAACCTTAAAAATTGTCAAGATATTCAAGATTTATAAGCCATAATTTTGATTTGCAAGAGGCAGCGATGGGGCTGTGATATCCAAATTATCCATGAAATATGCTGGTGCCATGGCTAGTGCTGAATGCTTTAAAAGGTGGGGCTTGGTAAATATCCTAGAAGAGTTAGAGCAAAAATACTGTTTGCAGGAGAAAGAAGACCTGGAAGGAGTTGATTGATGCTTGTACTTTGTCGTTCTGGGTATTTTTCTGTGACACACATCCGCTTTAGAACACTGGTATTAAGCTCTGATGTCATATGTTGCAGGTCTTGTGGCTTTTACAGTTTTTTTAGAAGAGCTGGGAAGAATTTTGGTGTATGTGGGAAAAATGTGGCAGGGATGACTGGAACTGGACTGTGAACACACAAGTCCCAGCAGATGTTGCTGTGGCCAAGATGCCCCAGGAGAGGCAGAGCTGAGTGTGGCTCATGGGAATTTTAGCTGCACTCTCCCAGACTGACAGTGATGCTTCATCTTAACTGAGGGAACTGGCTGAGAGCTGAGGGTGTTCACCTGGGGAAGAGAAGGCTCCAGGGAGACCTCAGAGCCCCTTTCAGTGCCTAAAGGGGCTCCACGGGAACTGGAGAGGGACTTGGGACAAGGGATGGAGGAACAGGACACAGGGAATGGCTTCCCACTGCCAGAGGCAGGGTTAGATGGGATACTGGGAAGGAATTGTTCCCTGTGAGGGTGGGGAAGCCCTGGCACAGGGTGCTCAGAGCAGCTGTGGCTGCCCCTGGATCCCTGGCAGTGTCCAAGGCCAGGTTGGACAGGGCTTGGAGCAACCTGGGACAGTGGGAGGTGTCCGTGCCCATGACAAGGGGTGGCACTGGATGGGCTTTAAGGTCCCTCCCAACCCAAACCATTCTATGATTCTCAGAAATTGGGAGGCCTTAGTCTGTATTTGTGGGTTTTGAAAGTGATCTGGAGCGAAAGGGGAAAATGTCATGGCCAGAGCTGAACCACTTTATGTAACCACCACATTCTCTCCCTGGCCTTGCTGCAAGCTTTCTGAGAAACTGTAGACCAGTCACATATTTCCCTCCTCTGCCCTGGTATTATTATTTGGGAATTAGAAATAATTAGCTGTTTTTTGCCTGTTGCATCTGTTCAGACCACAACTAACTGGAACTTGACTTTCCACTCTGTGGCCAGACCCAAGAGCAAGACGTTAGTCTGAACGTTTGGCTTGTCTGATCATTTTCATAGCTAATGTATCAGATAAAACTGAGCACAGCAAGAACGTGTCTCATTCTTTACTCTGCTCTAAAGGTTGGCTTGACAGTCATGTATTTCTGCACCAGTGGAACTTTTTAAGCCAATGTAATTCTGCTGCTGCATACATGCATGGGACTGATTTTGGACTGGAGATGTTAATGGCTTGAGCGTGGTGTAGGACTCCAAGAACAAAGGATGTGGAAGTTTGACTCCCAGATCACAAGTGGGAGATGATAAGGGCATTATTTGAGTCTTCTGGATAACATCTGATACATATCAGATTATCTGGGTCTCCTGATGAAGGATGTGGCTAATAAACCCAGCCTAGTGGCAATTCTACCACCCCAGCTTTCAGAGTTCACTGGCCCATGCTGGCAGTTAAAAAAATATTAAAGAGATGTGTTCCCCTTATTCCTTAAAAGTTCTTTTTTTACTACCCTGTGTCTCACAGGTCATCTGCACTAGTTTTTCATGTCATTCTGCTGGGGAGGAGCACAGGGCTTGAGCTGGCATCTGTGGGGAATTGCTGGGAAGCTTTGCCCTGATCGTGCTCACACGCTAGATCGTTTACACAAGCTTTGCAAATCCAGTGCTTTGGGAATATGGTCGGGATATGCTAGAATAAACTAAGCATGCTGCTTCCATGAAGTGTGGGAGCAATGAGTCACATTACACAGAGGGACTTACGTAGGAAACTCCCTGCTAGGTGTCAGAAGAAAATGTGTTTTGTGCCTGCAGCCTCTGCGGTCGGGCAACACATGCTGCAAAAATGTTCTGGATGTGCAGGAAGCCAGCTAGAGCTGGGAGCTCTGAGCAGATCCCAGGAACACACAAATCCTACACAAATGTCCAGAAACTTCTCAGTGGGAAAAGAGGACACGAAATAGACTCCTGACAGTGTTTTACAGTTTGCTCCTTTCGAAGGGGATTTGTTGGATACACCCTGATGCAAGTTTGGATGGAGCTGCTGCTGCTCATGGCAGAACATCTGAGATCACAAACTCCCTCCTACCCCATTCCCATAACAGAACCCTTGAGGAAGGGAATAGCCTGATATTGAAATTGTATGCAAGCTACTTAGATCAGCATCCCTAAACTGCTGCAAGGACTCTTGGATAATATATGTATAGGGTTTTTTTATGGCTTTTTATGAAGAAGGAAGTCGGGCCCAGGTTGGTGAGACTGGAAGAGCAGGGAGTGGATTAGCTGTCAAGGGTCAGCCTCCCAATAGCTGTGTGATCAAAGGCTGCTCTCAGCAGCATGAGTTTATAGGCAGCCAAGACAAACAATGAACGACTTTATCTCCTTTCAGAAAAGGGAAAAAAAAACAACATTCAAGTTCCAGGAAACCATTTCTGGACTAGACAAATTTTGGTTGTTATTCCTTTTTTCTCTCCTAGTGCAGCTGTTTCTAGATGCAGGATGATAACAGGGAGGCAGCAGAGCAAAGCCCAAACATGAACCAGGTTGTGCTGTGTTCTCAGGTGATGAAAATTGGTGCAGAGCTGGGGAACTCCAAGCAGCAAGACCAGTTTACTCCTGCTGAGAATCTGGCCTTCAGCAGCAGCTGTCCCTGGAAAAGCAACAGGAAATTCTGAATTGAACCATGGCCATTTCCCCCAGTTCGATCCCTTCTCCGAAGGTGTTACCTCATTTGTTTGCAGTTGGAATATTGCCTGTTTGGTTGTCCCAGCTGGGCCTCCAAAGTCAGCTGGTCAGAGCACAGCTGGCCAGCTTTAAACATGCTGGCTGCAGTCTCAGCTCGCTGGATAAAGTGAGCAGAGGGGAAAAACATTTTGGGCTCCTGTGTACTTGATTATTTGTTTGGGAGGGAGAAGAAGATATGAGAAGAAAGACTCTCATTCCTAAAATGGAAAAAGTTGCAAAACATTTAGTTGGGTTTGGATGCGAGGGAGAGGAATCTTCTCAAACTGCGGAGTGTTCTTGATTTAGGATTTCCTGTTGGATACGTTTCAGAAAACTATTCCAGTCATAAGTGGCCAGATTCTCAGCTAGAATAGATGTGTAAAGCTCTGCTGATATGAATCCATGTAGCACTTTGACCCCAGCCTAAGATCTTAGGCCGAGGTCTGGTCATGGATTGTGAAGATCTACCCCTCTTTTTGGGCTCAGGGCAGGACTCAATCCAAGCAGAAATGACAGTTCTGAAGTTCAGAGTGCATATGGGTGTTAAATCCCCCTCCAGTGCCAACACCCCCAGTGATTCAAGGATTGGACTGCTCTTGAAGAAGTCTCAATTCAAGACTGTAAGGTTTGTTTTGGTGTTGTGCTAAATGGGCCTGGTCACACCAGTCTGGGCAGAGGCAGGAAGCCCCCCAACCTTCAATCCAAGCAGCCTTGGGGGTTTTCTACCCATTACATGTTTGTACCTTTCTACACACTGAACATGGAAAATATTGTGGGAAAATCTTTCCGAGACAGGATTTAGTGCTGAGAATAGAGGCAAAAAAGCCCTGGGGCCTCAAGAGAATATATTTCCATAGTCTTTCCAGATGTCCACACAACAAAGTAGGGGAGAGTTGGGAGGGCATTGCTATTTCCAGTCATGGGTGCCCCTGAGACAATAATGGGGATTATGGCCTTGATGTGTAGGAACAGGACCATGGCAGTGGAGCTGCTGCCCTGTGAAGGATGAAGCAGCAGGAGAACTTCACCTTCTTGTCTTCCCATCCACCCTGGTGGACTCAGAGGGATAAATCTAATCTCCAGTTCTGGATTTTGGGACAGAAGGGGGAAGAGAAGGGAAAATTGTGCCCAGGCCTGCATAGTGAGGCTAGTGGCATAATCAGTAACAGGACAGGTTGTCTGGTTCTCTGTCCTGGGATCTTACTACATGAAGCTGATCAGGTTTTGCCAGTGGCTGCAGCCTAAGGTGGAAGGGCTTTCTCCAGGGGGTTACTGAGCTCCTGCTGGAAGGTCTGAGCTGAAGCAGAGAGAGATTTGTCAATGTCTGTGGGGTTTTGATTTTTGGTGGGTTTTTTTTTGTTTGTTTCTTGCCCTTCCTCCCACCATGGGAAGGAACAGCTGCTGGGGACTCCCATATGAGGAGAGGATTTCCAGGGCTGGGACAGGAGGGTCCTGGATTTTCTTTCCTTGGCTGGCACTGCTGCTCCAGGGTATGTTCCCAAATCCCTGAATTTCTTTCCACACCTGTCAGCAAGGGCTGGGCTGTGTCCACTGCTGCGCTCTCCCCTTGATGTCTCGTTCTCTCTGTTCACGTACTTTGTGTTCCTCTGCCTTTCTCCCACCCTTCAGAGTCAACACTGCAGCAGCCTGTGAGTGACAGCAAATAATGAGCGACTTTATTTGTTGAACTTTATTGACTTACAGGCCTTTGTTTTAAGCCTCTAACATTTAGTCTGCTGCCTGCTGCTCCTGCCTCATGGGAGCTGTTGAACTCCAGAGGCACCAGAGCTCACAGGCTGGTGCTAACACACCTGGTACCTTCAGAAGGTCTAAGAAAATGAGGTCCCCACTTGTGCAGAGATTTTAGCAAAGTTCAAATCTCCCATTCCTAGAAAGTGCTGTGAGTCCCCCAGTGAAAACGTGCTGCGTTTCCCCAGCATGGTTCATTATTTATACAGTATTTCTGCATAATTACTGGGCTCGTGTGAAGGTCTCAAGGTGCTCTGCAGATGCCAAGGCATGACCTCACCTGCAGTTAATGAAACTCTGGTGACCGATGACCTGTGACTTGCCCAGGGCACGAAGCACTGGGCAACGTGAGCGGGCTCCCTCCCTCCACCCTGGTGAGTTACCCCCATTCTGCTGCTCCAGAGAAGCTGGAAATCCAGTTTAACCATCTGCTTGGGAATTCCCCTGTAGCTGGAGGGGATGGAGCATTCTCACACCCCGGCATCGAGGGTGCGGTTGAGGTGAAGGACGCATGCGTGGGACTGGTGTGCGCTGCCTGAGCCAGGCTGACCCCCAAACTGTCCCTTGGGAACTGGGACACTTGGTCAGGACTCAGCGTGGCACTTGGACTGCCAGCTGTTTCCCAAGGTTGGACAGCGTGCCCTGAACATCCTGGAAGAGCTCAGTGACTGTGTTTGTGCTGGGATGTATCTGGAAGAAGAGTGTCTGATGTGCAGGTGTTGGGAATCTTCCCCATCTCTCTGGTTAGAGGGCCTGTGGAAACTTGGGTTTTAGTTGCTCTGGAAGCAGAGGACAGAGCTGCGTTGCTCTTGAGCAGAGCAGACTTTTGAGGGGAAATACTCTCAAAACCAGCAAAATCTCCCTCTGCAATTAAGAACATTTCTAAAATAATAGCTGTGAGCACCCTCAAACATTCTAAAAGTGGTTTGCAGCATAGCATTGTTAGGACCTGGTTCTCCAGAACTCGTACTGGAAGTTGTGTTATCTTCCACTGTCAGACAGCAATTTGGAAAGCCCCAGCTGTTGAACAACATGTGGCAGCAGCATGTGCTCCAAAACTGGGGAGAAACCCATAAAGCGGTCACAGCCAAGCCATAATTTGGACCACCACTGGTCTGCAGGGTTGGGTTTTTTTTTAGCAGCTCTGATTGGTTTTTGAATTCATCCTGATTTCTTCACAGAAATAATTAAATGGTTTGATGGAAGAGCCTGTGGTTCCCTGTTGACTGGAGAGGCCCTGCTGCTGTGGCAGGACAGGGGAGCTGGTGCTGCTCTGTGGGCACTGGTGCTGCAGTAGGAGCTGAGAACATCACCTGGGCAGAAGTGATTTATTCAGTGGTGTGGGGATCTATGGCCAAACCCCACAGATTATTGCATAAGAACACTTTGGAAGGCCAACATTAAGATTATTTATTGCAATAAGAAGTTTTTTAATTTATTTTTCTGATAAAGCTCCCAAAGAGAGCAGCTCAACAGAGCTGACTGGATCTCAGTAGGTTAACCCCATATGGAGAGGGCAGCACTTGGAGACTTGCTCTATGCTGGGTGTCATTCTTATGACCCAATAGTCAATATATTGGATAAATCTGTGTCCAGCAATGAAGTCTGGATTGAGTTAGAATTGCCCAATGACCTATTAGTTCAGTGTACTTGTTATTTTTCCTGGCATGCTCTGGTTTTTCTCTACCCCTCATGGTTTTTTCTGCAGTTCACAGATAGTTGGGAAAATGTACTGCCTTTATTTTCTGCATGGCAGAAAATATCTTCATCTTCTGCTTTCTTTTTTTTTATTTATTTTAAGCATAATTAACAGAATAAAATTGCTTGCAGATTCTACTTTTCAACGGTCAAAACACAACTGTCGGTTTTGCTTTGGGGTTTTTTATGGCTAAATTTTGGGAAAGAGGGGATAGAAGAATTAAAATTACCTGCTTTTCTGTAATGGGTAAAAACAGGAACCTTTTCATGAAAATTGACTGACGACAGTACTTTTTTCATGGGGAGGAGGGAGGATTAGGGTAAAGAGCAGAAAGAACAGCTCGAGTTAAAACTCCTTTTGGCAAGTGAGCGCACATCAGCACGCTCAACAAAATTCCACCCTGCCTCTGCTCTTGCTAGACTGAGTTGGATGCTGTTAACCTCCCAACTGCAGTTTCTTTTGCAAATATGGTTTTCATTTTTCCTGTTTTGCTGCTGTTTAGGCCCTTATCAGTTCCTTGCTTGACAAGAGATGCTTCTGCTTTTTCTTTTTGTTCATCCCCGCCTTCCACGCTCAAACTTGAGCTTTTCCCATCACTGTTGGATTGTTTCATTGCAGACCAAATCATTCCCTTGCCTGTCCCCCCTCCCCTGCTGTTGAGCTCCATGATGAGGAGTGTGGAGGAAGGAAAATATAGAGCTCATTTATTTTTAAGTAACTGTAACTAATGGCTTGATCAGCTAACGTAGTGGAAAATATGCAAACTGCTTGGAGGAGAGTGGATGTTAAAAATGTAACTACAACATTATTGAGACATCTTTCAGCTCTAATGACAGACTGAATAACAAACATGTCAGAATCTTTGTTGTTTCTCTAAGCAAAACCAAATTATTGAATTTATTTTCAGTGATGGTTTTTCCTCTTACATATTCAGTTCTTCATCCATTTTGCTGTAGACCTTGTCAGATCTCTTTGAATAAGCAGATTTTTTTCTTAAATGGTAGAGTGAGAGGGGCAACAGGACTTTTTCCTACCTCCCCTTCTCTGCCACACACTGTTTTTTGGTTTATCACATAAGACCAAATCTCAAATGTTTCTGCTGTGGCTCCATCACATGCATATATTGGTTGTAGCTGTCTCTGCTCCTTGAGCACATCCATGAGTGATGTGGGCTGGAGTAATTTTATTTATTTCTCAATAATTATGTTACCTTGTATCAGCTGATGATCTGGTCCCCAAAGTCTGAATCTGTGAAAGTTCTTGTGCCAGCCTTTGTGTAAATTAGGGGCTGCTCATTCTGCTGTGGCCAGTGGGCTCTTCTCTGCAAGGTTCCCGTGATGGTGCAGGCAGTGAGCAGCACAGGAGAGTCTGTGATGGGATCTTTTTTCACAGTTCTCACGGGAAATAGGGGAATCAAATCCATTTGTCTAATGGGACAACCCTTGAGAAAGCATCTCTTCTCTTTTAAGGCGTCCTCCCAAAGAGAAGGGTTGGTTGGATTTCCATCCTTCCCCAATGGAGGGGCTGGGGAGGCCCTCATGGCACCGTGCCACGCCGCACCTGCCAGCCCCTGCAGCTCTCTGCTCCACATTGCTCCTTGCCCTTCTTGGCACCAGGAGCTAAACCTGCAGTTCTCTCTCTCTGAAAGGGAACCCTGGAGCTGGCCCACAGTTCTGCACAGCACTGGGGACACAGCAGCTCAGACACATGGTTCTTGCATGTGCGTTTCTTTTTAATTTAACGCAGAGCTGCAGCAAGCCATTCCACCCACAGGTGAGATCCTTGGAAAACTGACTGCCCAGAGCTCTGAAGCTTTCAGCCTTCACGCTAACGCACGGGCCCAGCTGGCTGGAGATTAAAGAGCGCACTTGAAAACCAAAAAGCATTTGAAATTGCACCACTGAGCTGGCAGGAAATTCCAGCTTTTTGTAGATGTCGGAGGCGTTGGAACGGCGAGGAACCAGAAGGTAAAATTCCGGGGTGAATCGCATCATCAGCATTTCAGCAAAGCCTTGGACATGGGTTGTGCACAGAGGGGCATTATCCATACCCCTCCCAACCTTGGGAAGGGGGGAGAGCATCCTGGCTTGCAGCCTGGTTCATGGCTCAGCTGTCTCTGAGCACAAGGGGCCTCTCAGCTCAGTGTGAATCCCAGAGCGGTGCTCAGCACTTGCTCTGGGGATGGAGCTTCCAGCCCTGTCAGCCTCAGCCAGCCCCAGGCGTGCCAGAGATCTCCAGGGCAGATTGGAGGCTTTTGTTGTACCCAAGATAAACGTTCCCTTTGCTTCTTGGACTGACTTGCTTATACTCTTGGAAGATAACTCACAGTTTAGTGGGGTTTAGCTGCTCTGAAAGGAGTCAGTGTTGTGTGCGGTTTGATCAGAGAGGACATCTGCCTGCAAGGAGCAAGGGTAGGAGACCAAGAGGACTAAAATGGTTTTTTGGACCTTTATCCTTTATTAGTGCAGGCATGTGTGGGCCTGAAATGAGACTGTTGGTGAACATTGATTCTGAAATCCTCCTGAAAATCAGTGTGACCGCTCATTCCCTTCCCCTCCTAAATGAGCTGCCGAAGATTATCACTCCAGCAACAATGCTCACAGGCAGCTAAAGAACTTGAGGCCTCCTGTGAAGCCATTGGCACCAATGGGAGACTTCAGCTTCCTCTTCTCTCATCCCCTTTCCTCCCCCCCTCACCAAGAGCAGATCAAGCCCTGCCAGCGTGAGTGGTGGAGAACAGAATCTGCATTGACGACAGATGGAACAAATGTTATGGATGCATCCCAGGCCCTGAGCTGTTGTGCCACATAAATCAGTAGTAAAACTTTGCCAACTCAGAATGCTTCACAGGACTAGACTATCAGCCAGCTTAATGTCTGGCTCTGCATCCCCAAAATTGCATGGTCCAAATAAAAAAAAAAAAATACTGAATGCATGTGCCCTCAGTTGAACTTCCAGCCAGCAGGGCTGGGTTGGGTCCAGCTCCTGGAGATGAATGTGTCTCTGTGATAAGTGACTTGTGAAAGATAATTCATGCTTTGGAAGCCTCCCACTGCACCAATGGGCCGTGGATGCTGCAGATGAAGTGTGAGGTCCCAGGCTGCAGATGTTATCGGAGCTGTGCAGGCGGCTGGCTGTGTGAGATGGCCAACCCCAGCCATCAACCCTGATTAGATACCAAACAATCAGGGCACCCAAAAATGCTTCATCTTGCTCTCCTTGCATGTGTACCAGTGCCTGGGCCACTCCTTCTCAGAGAAAAGCTGGAACCACACACAACCACCGTGTGTGAAAACTCGCTCCTGTCAGGAAAGCTGCTTCCCATGCACTGCATAAACCCCAAGTGGCTGGGATTTAAGACAAAAAAAAAGAGACAAATAAAAAGATTTGCTGTTAAAATTATGACTTGGCAAGCCTGTAGATGTGCGTGGGGGAGAAGTGCCTGCAACCTTTTTAGAGGCATACTTGCCCTTTGGAAAATGAACTTCCATTAAAGTAACAAGGCTTCGCCCTTCTTGGTGGGATTTTGGCAGCACAAGGGGGAGAGGAAAGGCTGAAATGGTCCCTTCAGCTTTCTCACTCTGTCTCAGCAATGATAAAATGAAATATTTTAATGCAGCACTTCAGATCTCTGACAGCTGTGGTAGCCTGGTGTTTACAGAAGACATCCCGTTGTTCAAGGGAGACACTTCTGCCTCGCTGAAATGAAGGGGTTTTAATTTTTTTCCCCTCCTCACTGCTCTTTTATGCCATTTCCACTCCAAGAGGCCGTTACAAGGGTGACTCTGCACATTCTGAGGGTTGTAACAGCAAGTTCTCCATCAAAAAGCAGATCCGGCTTGTGGGAAAACTCCCTGGCACCACACAGGGCTGAACAACTCTTGGAAGGGAAAAAAAAGAAGCCTTGATGGTCATGGAAACTCTCGCTGCAGCGCTGAGTCCAGCACGTGAGTGAATCCTCCTGGGGTTGCATCCCAGCTTGCAGCACAGTGGGATGAATCATAAGGAAGTGGCACCCCAGGGAAGGAATTGGTCATTGTTTGAAAGAGCTGGTGGCTCCTGGACAAGCACTGGGCTAGCGATGGAAGCAGGGAGGGAGGCTGCATCCAGCTCGCTGCATTCGCCGCAGCGCTGCAGGAACACGCCGGCGAGGCCGGGCATGCTTTGCTGCCTTCCCAGCAGAAAAACCATTTCCCTGTGTTTTTGGTTCCTTGATCTTTCTAAATAAACAGTTTCTTTGTACTGAGAAAGAAAAAAAAAAAAAAAGCTCAGCCATTGGTACACTGCAAAGATTTTTTTGGGAAGTAGGGAATGTGGGGACTTTCACTTGCTGGCGGCCCCTTTGGTGCTCCACGGGGGTTCTGGAGTCTTCCTCTTCTGAGCAGGGTGATGGGAGTGATAGCTCTGAGCCTTGAACAGCTTCCTCAGCTTTGGATCTCCAAACCTGCTGCGCTCTTGGATTTTCCCCAGCCTCCTGGGCATTCATGGCTTTGTTCAGCTGTTGCTTTGCCTCTGGATCGAGAGGGCTCATGGGACTTGGTCAGAAGCTCAGGGTCTCTGAGAGATTAGCAGCAGAGCCAAAATCAGTGGTTCACAGCCTGATTGCCATGTGCTGTGGGGTAGCTAGAGAAGGGGAATTTTGGTGTTGTGGTGCTGGTCTGCTTGGCAAAGTCTGTAAGATCAAGGATTAAGGCTGGTTTCCCTCTGTGGGATCTCCAGCAGAAACCAGGTGAAGATCTCAGGTCTTTCTGTGATGAGACACCAAAGGGAAGCTGTGAACACCACCCTGGCATCCTGTGTTCTTGTGCACGGGATCCTGGGAGCTGGGACTTTAGAGGCCCATGATGTCACCAGGGAGCAATCCCTGCGGATGCTCGAGTGATTCAGCTGCCTTGAGTAGGAGAAAGGGTGAGTCCCACAAGCTGATGGATATCTTGCACCTCCGGCCACTGATTTAAGGGGAAATGTGTCGCCGTCCTTCTGTCTCCCCACAAAAAGCCTTAGATGGAAGAAACTGGGAGATCTTCTAAGATCTCTATCAGGGGACTTGCTTTCAAGTGACAGCCGCGTCTTTAATCCAGCAAAATCTTTCTGTTTCTATTGATGCCCTACAATAAAAACAAAAGTAAAGAGAGGGAAGAATTAAGAACAGGGAGACTTGCTTTTAAAAGGCTTATAAAAATACATATAAAGCGAGACACGATGAGAACAAAGGGGTAATGGAAGCCGACAGACAGTTCTCATGCCATTAAACTACATCTCAAAAAAAAAAACCTCTCTCAAAAAAAAAAGAATCAAAAAAAGTTAATCGTTATTTGGAGGGGGGGAGTGTTTTTATTGTGAACATGTGCAAATGGAGGCTTCAGCCATATAAAACCCATGCCCACAATAAGTGTATTTGTGTAGCAATTAATGTGAGATCACAGGCTCGGCTTTTGCCAAATAGTCGTGTCAGCATGGGGTACATTATGTGTGTCAGGAATCCAGTTTCCAAATGTGGAAGACATTGGGCCACTCGTAATTAAATGTTTTGTCATCGCGGGGCAGAGCCGCGTGCGCTTCGGCTGAGCCGAGCGCGGCACCTCCAGCGCCATCGCCCAGGGTTTGCTCTTTTGGCAGCTCTTTAAGGAAACTTTATGCAGGAGGAATTTCAAGACACTTGTAATTAGATCTCCCCCCCTCCTTCTTTTCTTCCTCCCCCTCCCTGAAATGCAGAGGGCAATTTTGATTTTCTCTCCCAGCCAAGGAAACAGAGTTTCAATTTCTCTTTATCGTAGCAGGGATTATCTCCCTGATTGGTTGTGTTGAGACATCATTTCCATGGGTTTCTGTTAGTGTTTCTAGTAACACTTCCGTGAATCTGATACTTTCTGGGAAGTTTATTACAGCAGCTGCTAAAGGCAAAGCATAGACATCCAAATAATACAGGAACATGCATTTACCACACTTACAACTCCAACAGATTCAGTTACAAGAACTGCTGCAGTATTTTTTTTTCCCCCTCCTTTTATTTCCTTTTTTTTTTTCCTTTCTTATTCCTCGTGGTCTTATTAAGACCCAGCAAAGGCTGTAGTCCCTGGTGCTATGTCTCTGAATTAATTTTACGTAAAGCAGAGGCTGGAATGGAGTGTGGGAAGGTTCTTGGCATGGATGGGCTTGGCTGGAGTTTTCAGTAAAGAGACATTTAAGGGAAGGGAGAAGAAAATTGTGTGTGTGTATATGAGGGGACAATATTTTTCATATACTCTGCACAAAAAGCCATCTCCAGAGCTATCAGGCTTTCATCACCCCAGTCTGATCCAAGGATGTTCAAAAAGTGAAACACGTCGTAAATCTGGCAGGCTGGCTGGAACTTGGAGAGCTTTGAAAGGCACTGGAGGGTGGGAGCATCCCGGCTGGGCTGGGCTGGTCAGCGCAGCCCGCGGCAGGGGAAGCCCCTTTCCACAGCTCCAGGCACTTCCAGTGGGTTTTTATCTTCTTGCTGAGGAGATACCCCATTACTGCTCCCCGACCGCTTCCAGGGAGATGGAACAAATGTGTCCCACTGTAGAAATGCTGAGCAGCTGAGACAGAAGCTTGAGAGTTCAGAGTGATTTTTTTCTTTTAATTATTTTCTTCAGTTCTTCAGTGGTTTTGTCAGTGGTGATGTGAGGCATAACTTGAGAATGAGGAGTGCAGCACAAGTCAGTTTTTATTCTACCTTCCCCAGTGCTACTTCTTCAAGTGATTTTCCACTTGATAAGAATTGGGAGAGTGGTGTAGAAGAGGATTCAGGGTGAATGGCAGAAGCACTGGTGCTTCCCCACCCTCAGTGCCCTTTTCTGCAGAAGGTGAGTTAGACATGGATGAGCAGTGCTGGATTTCGGAGCCTTTCTCCCCCTCCACTGGTGGTTTGTGACTCAGTAGCCCTGGTTAAATCAGAAACGAGGTCACTGATGCTCCAGAACTGCAATAATGCCTCTTGTTTGCAGATCCCATGGTGGTGGACTGGGATAGACAACTGCCCTGTACCAAAACGTATTCCAGGAATTTTCCCTACTCTTTTCAGACCTCACACTTTCCAAAAGTAATAGGAGCACGTACCAGTGATGGGGACATATTTTACGCTAAATGAGCAAAACACCCACATTTCCATGTTTGCCTTTTATTAACTTTAACCACAACTCTTCAGCATGGACCATAAATAAAACATCAGCCATATTAACTTTGGAAGATGGTGTTACTTAAAGACACCTGCTAATTAATTACAGCCAGAATCTTAGCAAGGCTCTAAATGAGAGGGGTTCTCACCTCCCAAGCAGGATTTCATAGGAGGCAGGTAGCGTGCCGAGCTCACGGATACTTCGCTCTGTTTGTTTGTCTTGTAGGTGTTGCAGCGGGATGTAAATTCTTGTTATTATTAAGAAAAAATCCCCTTTTCTGAAAATGATTCATCAAACACCTCGTCCTCGTTGCATGTAACGTCTTGTTGGGCCTGGAATTGCTCTCTGCTGAGCGCTTGCACCGCAGGGAAGGCGCTGGGTTCGACAGGAGCCGGGGCGCTCGCGAGAGGAGCCTTTGCTCAGTCTGTGCTTGCCTTCCATGGCTGCGTGGTGGAGAAGCCTCTGGAGGGGTAGAGGCCAACAGGGGTTGGTTTCAACTTGTTCCAAAGAGGTGAAACCCTCTTTTCCTCTAAATCTAGCCAGTGATGCTTGGTTTTCCATTTCCCCTGCAAACATTGTTCCTGCTTGGGAAGCCCGCTGAAAGGGAGGAACCCAGGGTGGACTAGGAGGTGCTCTTTCCAAGAGAGAAAATTATTTGGAATTAGTGGTGAGGCCACCTAATCCTATAAGAGCTTCTCCTGGAATGCAAAATCTCGATGCATAAATCTACAGAAATCTCAAATATCAATGGTGAGGCTGAAGGGAGAAGGGGAGAGGCTGGCAGCAGCAATTAGGGTTGGATTGCCTGACTTGGTAGGGTGCACTTCCCATCCCTGCTGGGGGAATTCCAAGCTTTTCTGTGCACTTTCTGTGCCTTCTACCACACATTTGAAATTACCTCTCTAGGTGGAAGGGCTGAGGGTGGTGAGAGTGCTGCAGATGCACAGCATCCAAAAATGCAAACCTATGGTATGGGGGAAATCTGTCTGAGACTCACCTGGGATTAGGATGGTACTGAGCATTTGTGCAGGAGGTGTTGGTGTTCCTGCTCCTCCAGGGACAAGGACCTCACAAATTCCCAAACTCCACTGACACTGAAAGAGCTTTTGGGGCTGGAGTTGTTTCCAGTGCAGCACCTGGGGCTGCACTTGAGTGTTGTGGTGGGGCAGATGGCATCTGCCTGCTCTGCATGCCCCATGCATTAGCCAGGGTGGAAAAATCCCCCCATGCCAAAGAGGTGGATTTAAGGCTGCCCTTGTTTCAGGGACTGATGGAGTGCCTCTCTTGGTAGTAGGATGAGGTTATCTGGGTCTGTTCTGCTATGACAGGTGAGGGATCTGAGCCACACTGAGGGCAGAGTGCTGGCATTGCCATCAGGGACGTTTGGGAGGTTAACCTGGTGGTTTAATCTGCCCCTCCCAGAGGCAGTGCTGTTCTTGTCCTTCATGTTGGTAGTGCTGCAGGGCAGGGGCTGCTTTCTGCCTCCCAAAATCTCTTTGCACCAGTAGTGCTATTGCAAAAGCTCCCTGGATCAGCCCAGCAAAAAACCTCACCTTTTCCTTCACTCTCTACCAAGACAGAGCTCCCAGTCTTGAGCTAGGAGCCAGGCTGTATCCTCACTCCCAAATCCTGGCCCTGTGGATTGAGCTCAGTAACACCTGGACAGACCTTCCTGCCAGCAACCCCAACAGCACTTCCTGCAAAAGAGGGGTTTTTTGCCCTGGCCTTCCTCTCAGTTATGGCCACTCTCCCTGCAGAAATGCTGGCTCTCCACTTCCAGGCTGAACTTTTGAACTTTGCTCCTCCAGCCCCAGCCAGGTTGTTATTTTTGACACCCTTTCCCCGAGTTACTGCACAGCTGAAAAGGAGAGGGCCAGCCCGGCCATGGCTCCTGGCATGGTGTCCAACGCTCCCTGCTAGCCCCTGGCACCTGTTCAGGTGAGCTCAGGGTGGCCCAGGACTTGTGACAGCGCAGTAGACAAGTGCCACCAGTGTCTGATCTTCTCAGTTGTATGACTCAGGGAGTGTATTTTTCTTGATCTGGATCCTGCATTAATTGTTTCCCAGAATATTTTGCTACACGAATGTCACGCTTCTGTCTGCTCGGCTTGCCCTGAGTTGAGCAGAGGTATTTATGAGTGGTTTTTTGCACATATTTTTCACCTTTTTGAAATGCTTGGCACTGTTCTGGATGCTGGAACAGATCCTTCCTGTTGAAAATACAGAACTCAGTCTGGTTGGGGACTGAAGGGAAAAGCAGGGGTTTAGCTGCTCAGCTCTGGCTTAGCTGATGCTGAGTGATGGTGAGCCTTGCACTCTGCAGAGTTGGAAGTGGCCAGTGCAGGGGTCAGGTCTCTTTGCCTGTGCTGGTATAATTCAGAAGTCAGAAAAAGCCTCCTCCTCCCCAAAAAGAGCATCAAGGAAATCTGTCCTCCCCAGAGCTGAGTGCCAGGGCAGGGTGGGAGCGCTTTGGCTGCAGCTCTTCCCTGCACACAGGACTTATTGCTATATTTTATTTGTTATATGACAGTCTCTGCACCAAGTTCAGGCCCATGATCAAGTTACCAGGGCTCAACTGCTCTGCATTAACCAGCCAGGGGGGTATTCCCATCCTAGGACAAAGGAAAGGTAAAACCTGTTCATTTGAACATCTTTCACAGAGGTTTAAAAAAACATCACTTGCTTTATGTACTCATGTGTGCAATTAATGAGGCAGTAGTTTGATTTGAACTCCTGGTTATCCAACTCTGATGATCACTTTGGTTTGGACCAAAAGAGAAGCATCCCAAATGGATTTATTTATTCACCTACACACTGTGGCACTGGCAGACAAATGGAGGAATGAAAGCTTTGTTCATGGGAGTGGAGCTGGGCATTGCCACAGATGTCTTACAGCCATTCCTTGGAGGCCAGGGATTCATGTCTCCTTGGAGGGAGGAGGTTTCAGACCCCACCAAGCTCTTCTTTCAGCTCCAGCAGGAATCAGGAGGTTGATGGTGAGCACCATGCTGTAAACCTTATTAGGAAAATGGAAGGGTCTCTGAGGATCCCATGCTTCCCCAAAAGATGTCCCCTCATTTTCAACTTGGAGTGAAAGCATGCTGTGCTGGGAGTAGGAACATGGGGTAGATCTGGTGTAAGTGTGCATTTTAAGGCTCAAAAATTAGTCAAGAAATTGGAAAAGTGGTTCCCAAGACATGTGAGGTGTTCGTAATTTAACAGGGAAGCTTTCCCAGCTGCCTGTCAATCCCAGCCCCAACGTGCCCGAATCCTGGCGCTCCAAGGGCCCAGCTCTGCCCAGCTCTGGGACAGCTCTCCTTGAGCCCTCCTGCAACTCTTCAACTGAACAGGACCTTAACTGTGGCCTCCTGTGGGCCAGGAGCTTTAGAGCTGGCATCACAGAGCATGGTTTGAAGATGATTAAGCATCTGCCTACGCTGTCTATTACTGGAACTGCGTCAGAGCTCAGGTTGGGGAACCATTTTCTGAGCGGCCTTCCCGGCTTCCTGAAATCGATGGTGAAAGTAAGCAAAACATGTTTACATTCCTCTGTGCCGACAGCTGAGCAGGTTTTCAGGTGCCAACTCATCATTTATCTTTCTTCTCTCTTTTCCTGTATCCCCCAAAGTCCTGAAGAAACCCCAAGGCAATTGTTCTCACTCTTGTTCAGGGCCGTTCCTTGGGCTTTGCAGAGCTGGTTGCAGACAAACAAAACCCTCTTTCTTGCAAAAATGTGTGTCATTTTTGACTGGGATATTTGCTTATTCCTGGTATTTTGGTGAGTGGTGGCAGCTTTGTTTCTTGTAGGTCTATTAATCTGCTTTTTTGTATGTTGTACAGAAAGACAAATGCCAATTTATAGTCAAGACAAAATTCTAGTTTGGTGTTTAGAAATGCAGTACCCAAGATAAAATCTTTAATTTTCTGCCTATCCGGAGTCTTGAGAATTATCCGGCTTCAGCTCTGAGCCTTCAGACCAGAGACCAAATTCAGACCAGGAGCTATTTACTACTTCAGGGAAAGCAAAGTTAAATCTAAGTATAGAGATAAAATGTTGCAGCTTGACGTTTACAATTGTCAGACTTCCTTGCTCAGGAACATTTCTGCAGCGAGTTCATGAGCATTTTGTCCTTTTATGCTTTTCCTATTTGTATTTGTATCATATTTTTGAAGCCCTGCTGCTGTGGCTGATTCCCTCCATCCACATGAAACCACAGCTTCATCTGATAGAATGAGCTGCAGGAAAGTTTTGCTCAGCTCCATTATTTTTACTGGAACACCAGTAAAGGAAGAAGTACAGCACAGCATCTCACAGAGCAACCCTCAGCTCTCACTAGTGCCATAAATCAGAAATAAGAAGCTCACCTAAAGTCAAGGAAAAAAAAGGACATTTTTGTAAATGGAAACGGCTGCGAGTCCCATATGGATGTCGTGGTAGAGGTGGCCCCATCACCCCCACGCTGGGTTTTCCCTGTGGGAATGAAAATTCATTATTTAGCTTTTTCTGAGCCATAACAACAGAAGGTTTTGCAGAGCAGCTGAACAGGACTGTGACGCTCAGCCGACAGAAATACCGTGGCCTCCAGAGTAAATCAGAATTTCCTCTTTGATTTGAAGGGGGGAAAGCTGATTTTTACAAGGAAATTCAGGGGTGATCACAAAGCTGCCCTCTTCTCCCTGTTCCCCAGTGATATTCCCCAGTATGCAATACTAGAAATACAGATGTTTGGTTTGCCTTTCATGTTTTCTTGGTAAATATCTCAATAAATGTTTATCAGTAAACAGAACAGATTTATTTCTAGACTGGAGTTGGCTGGGTTTGTGCATATTTTTCAGTGAGGGGTTTTTAGGAGTGGTGGAGGGATGCTCAGTCTCAGGGACTGAGCTCTGCAGAGAGAAGAAATGAAGCAGAATTGGGTTTTGAATCAGAAAATGGTGTTTAATGGGTTCTCCCTCATAAAATGTGCTGATGGAAAAAAATTATGTAATAAAAACAAACAACGCCTCCTTTCCCCTCAAAAAAAAAAAAAAGGAATAGGGAGTTTCCTTGCAAAATGTATTATTTGGATGTTTTCAGACTGAACAAACTCTTTTTTTTTCAATTTTGAACTCATTTCAGGGGAGAATCCATGGAGAAATAATTGAATTGAGGCTCCAAACCCAGATAAAAGAACTTGCCCTGACTGAAACATTTTGTTGGGCTTGAAAGTGTTTATGTGCTTGGAAAGCAGCTCATTGTGTGTGTAGGGGGGTTGTTTTGGTGATCCATGAAATATTTTTAAGATTTATGGGACCTGGTGGTGACTTTGAAGACAGAAAGTGTCTTTTCCAGTGCAGCTGCAGCCGCTCGTGTCCATGTGCTGTGTGGGCACTGAGGAGATATGAAAGCAGTAAATATATTTTGTGAAATGTATTATTTGCAAAGATAATAGGTGTATTTTATATAAATATATACATATAAAATAAAATCTATATGCAGGTTTTGGTGGGAAGGGAGCATGTGTGGGTGCATCCCACAGCCAGGTGAAGAGGGATTTAAACACACAGCAGTGGGAAAGTTGCTGGGATTAACTCCTCCTATCACCTACATTTCTGTGTCTGGGGGGAGATGTCCTGACTGCCTAATCCCATTTTAACCTCCCCAGCTGCAATACTGTCCTGACCAGCACAAAACCTGCTTCTGGTAGGCAGCAGAACTCTGCTGGGCTGCTGCCATTGTTCCCTGGGTTTGGAGGCTCCCCTCTCTTCTAAAATAGCTGTGTTCTCCTGGAATGCAGGGCAAGCAAGGCAAACTTCAGGCCCCTCACTCCTTGCATCTTTATCTTTTGGGAAAAGCTCTTCTTCAAATGAGATGCCAATCAAGAGTTGAATGTCCCCTGTCCCAGGAGCAGGTTTAGGGCTGGGAGAGTCTTTGCTGGACTCTCCAGAAAGTGATACACCCTCAACTCATGTTTTGAGGGATGGGAGAGCACCAGGGAAATGCAGGGCAGGGATTTCTAGCCTGATGTGTCTGAGGAACATAGCAGGATTCAGCTCGAATGATTAAACCGGAGAGAACTGGAAGGTGGAGGGAGCATCCTGTGCCCTTCCTGCTCCCCAAACCTCAGGGCCCCTACTGAGCCTTTTGCAGGCAGAGCTGGGAAAGGGGTTGCAGGATGTTGTGAGGGAGGAGTATGGAGGAAATACCTGCTTTTACAGGAGTGTTTCCGTCACAGCACTCGTGTGTGGGGCTTGTTTAAAAGACACACTTCTCTCTGCACAGATTTCTCCCTTCAAACCAGAGAGGCTGAATGGATAAATCCTGGGATTCAGGGGTTGGCTCACATTTGTGTGTTTGAGGCAAAGGGGTTTCCACCTCCTTAGAGCTGAAATTGTTGAAAAAATCCAGTATTTCCACATCTTTTAGCACCTCAGAGCATGGCAAAGAAAAAACTGTTTGGGGGAGAGGCACAGCTCTGGGCTAAGCCTAGAATTCAACAATGAAATAAGCTCAGGAATAGAAGGAAGTGCATCCCAATGGTTTTGTGATGACAAGGACATGGTTGTGTCCCTTCCCTCTCTCTGTGCCACGGTCCCTAGGGAGCAGCAGGTCCCAGGAAGGGCAAGGAACTGGTGGAAAATGAGTGACATGGGACTCACATCCCTTCTCTGGTGCTCACGAGGAGCTCCCCTGATGCTGGCAGACAGGGCTTTCGCTCAGGGCCCATCCAACACAAACGGGAGAATTCAAAGCTACTGGATTAGGAGCTGGTGTGGCTTCCATTAACCCAGGGGTTTTGCTGAGCTGACTCCTGGAAGAGCCGTGCATCAAACGCAATGAATCAGGAGGGAAGCCCAGAGATCAGACGAGCCCGCTGACCTCGGAGTGAGATAGCATTCCCAACAGGCAGCGTGGTGGGAGGGGGGGCAGCCAACAAAACCAGGCTGGCCTCCTATTTATTAATTTCTTTAATGTCTTGATAGGCTTTCAGGCCCAAACTCGTTAATTTTGCCGAGGTATACACAGATTTTGTCAGCGGGGATGGCTGGGGGCTGAGCCTCTGCAAGTATTACAGTAAAAAAGCAGCCAGGGAAGAAACACTGCCTTGTAAGCAGGGAAGGTTTTACTGCAAGACAGCCAAAAAAATGCTGAGCCCTTCCAGGGAATTTGCCTGCTCTTTGTTTTCTCTTTGCCTGCTGCAGATATATGAAAATATTGATGCATTCCTCAAGCATCCATCTGAGCCTGGGAGTGCATCAGGGAGCCCAGAAGCAATGCACACCCATGTGCAAGTGTGTAAATAGATATTGTTACCCTGAGACCGTGGGGCTGCAGCTTTCCTCACTGGGACCAGATTTGTTTCATGCACTGATTGAGTTCATTCCCCGGCCAAGCAGCATTTAAACTACTGGAGGCAATTCTTTTTTTAACCTTAAAAGTAAAAAGGAAAAAAAAAAAAAAGGAAAATCCCTGAACTAAGTCCAGCAATAGTTAGGTGAGCCCCTTGCCAGCTAGGATGTGCCTGCACATATGGACACACAATAACTTTGTCCATTGCTGTCATAAAACTAAAGGCACTTATATGAGGGTGAGAGGTCAGGGGAGACCTTGATTTAATAACAGGGGAAACATTATTTTTCTGTTATTAATTACACATTATCCATAGTACGTTTGGTGCACTTAGTTTAGATAATGTTACATCTGTATTTTTGTTAGGGAAACTTCTCAGGTCATGTAGGGGAAGGTGGCTGGAAGGCAGGGAAAAGAAATCTGCTTTAGAGAGCTGGGGAAATGCTGCATTTCTCTGTGACCTCCCCCTTCTCAATCTGCTCTTCTGGGGACTGATCCTTGCACATTCCTGGAATAGCTCACTTGGTGAATGCTAAATGAATTGAGATGCAGAAGAAAGTTGGGGCAGCACCAGCTTGGAGTTCCCAGAAAGTCCAGAGGGATGGATACATCCTTACACCTGTGCTCTCCTTCCCTAGCTTGTAGCTACTGGATCAGTCAAATTCAAAGTGAAAAGTTATTTTCAGTGAGAAGGAGACTTAAAAGTTCAAATCCAGATCTGGTTCAGTGCATTCCTTCTCTTGTTTCATCACTTCAGCTGCTTTGGAGGAGTCTACTGGGAGGATTTATCCCAATCCTGCTGGGGGGGGGACTCCCAGCCTGCAGAGATGATGGACAGTGGCAATCATTCCAGGGGAAGTGTGGGGCTCAGCTGCAGGAATTGTCCCAAAGTGAGAAGCTCAGGTGCCTCTGTACTCCCCAGCACGGATCAGGAGTGCTGCTCTCAGGGATGGATCCATCCCCCCTTTCCCAGCTGAGACTTTCCCTAAGGAAGGGGCCAGGCAGCTGATGGGAAAGGAGGAAAAAGAAATGAGGGAAAATAAACAACCCTCAAGGAATTCACTCCACACAGATGGATGGTTTGTATTACAGGGAGATGAAGAACCTTTTCACATGGTGTCAGCACTTGGGAAATTTGTCCTCTATAAGTAAATTTTTGGGGAAGAAAAAAAAGAAATAGAAGGGTTTGGTTTTTTAGCGCAGCAAGGCTCGGGATTAGGATTTACCCACCTGAGACAGGAGGGGATGCAGCTCTGGGTCTGTCTAGTGAAAAAAACAAACACAAAAGTGTCTGGGTGATTTATAGAAACGACTGGGGCTGGATGTTTTTAGCAGTAGCTCCTTTTTTCATGATCTTTTCCATACTCCAGCAGTGCTCATGTCAGTAGGAGCCACAGGCTGAGGCCAGGGAGGGATCTCTGCTGGGCTTTTCCCTTGGGATGTCTGACAGGTCTGGTACAAATTTAGTGATGGAGACCCAGCTGTGTCTGCTCTGCATGAGTTTGTTGCCTGCCCAAAACTCAGCACTTGTCCATCTTTGTGTACCCATCTATTTATTCCACTGTTTTCTGATGGCTTCCAGTATCTGGGGAGTGTTTGCCCCCTGTGGCTCATCCCTGGAAAGAAACAAGTGGAATTGTCTTTTTGGATGTGAAGGCAGAGAGAGCAAAACTTTAGTTCTGCTTTAGTGGCTGAAAACTAAAACACCTGAGGGCCAGAGGAGTGTTGGGACACCAGTTTGTGTTACTTGACCACATCAGCTGGGGATCCTGGCTGAAGTCAGCACAGTGACTTGCTTAATTAATTAACTTGATTAATTTATGTGAGCACAGTGACAGCTCCCTATTCCGGAATCCTGGTCCCAGAGCTGAGCATCCCTTGGACGTCCCTTTGGAGTGTTTGCTGCTGTCTCTCACCATCAGCTTCCAGTAGCAAAATGGATGTTATTTCTTTGGGGATTGTTTCATTCCCCTGTTTCCTGTTTCTAGCAGTAAAATCAGAGCCAAAAATTGTCTGTACAGCTCAGGGTGATGTTGTCCTTGGGTCAGTGGTGTGTCTGTCATGCACTCTGAAGGGTGATGTGGTCCCCAGTCCTCTGCCTCATTAGGATCTCCTGTTGCATATGTTTTGTTCCAGGATATGTTCATTTATATGGAAAATTATACATCCATTTTCATTGCTGGCATGCTCGTAGCAAGGCAGTTTGTGCAGACAAACCTTTCAAGTCAACTTGCTTCAAAACTTCCCTAAAACTCTGGCTGTGGAAATTCTCTCCTTGAAAACACTCGTGCCTTAAATTAGGAGATTGATTTAAGCACAGTTCTTAAATCATCTTAATGTCCCTGCTACAAGAAGCATCCATGCAACAGTCATCTCAGTCCCTGCAGTCAGAGCCTCTGAGCTTTTCTTCATAAGTAAATAGGAAAAAAAAAAAAAAAGGCAGAGAAAGCAACCCTTGAGCTGAATCAGAGCCCTCTCGCTCCCACGCAAAGTGGAACAATTAAAAAAAAAGGATGCTTTTGTTTTAAGTGTAGAACCAGTCATAATAGGCACAACAGGGAAGTGCTTAATAGGGTTTCAGCTTGCAAAACAGTAATTAGAGATGATATTCCTCTGATTGCTCAAGGCTGAGTTTGTGATAGGTCATCCCTCAATCGGGGCTGAATACATGTGATGTGGAGGCCCATACTTGCAACATTACAAGGCAGGCATGCTTTTCTTTAATCATTATTATTTCAGTTACAACCCGGATGAGTGATCCCAGCTGGTAGATAAGAATCAAACACACACAAATAGGGCTCATCTTTCTTACCATATGGAAACCTGAATTGCAGAAGTCGTCTCCATCTCAAGCCCTGCTCAGCCCCCGTCCACCCAGGCACTGTTTCTGTGCTGTTTTCACTGTAGTTAATTGATGAGCAACTCTCTAACCGAAGCACAGCCTCTCCCGGGGTGTAGGGGCAGGGATAACTTCATTTATGAGGGCTTGGAGTCCTGCCTGGCTCTCCTTTCTTCTGAGCTCCAGGTACCATCTTCTCCTGGCCAGCTCAGAACACACCTTCCATCTGCCCCTTCTTCCTCTTGCCAACAGCTTCATGTCCCAGCCACCAGGTATCCAAATGGTTTTTCTTGAAGTCCAAGTGCAAAAACGGCTCCTGCTTTTATGAGATGTTTCCTTTACAAGTTCCAGGGGGGATTTGCCCTCTTTTAAGGGGTACCTGCACAGCCAGAGCAGAGACAAGACAAGCCCAAGGAATGCACTCATCTTCCATATGTGAACATACTTTGCCCTCTTGTATTAAAAAGTAGAGGGGGTAGAAAAATCCCTGATGAAGGGGAAGGGGCAATAATGTCTAATCACTGCAGAGCCATCTTGAGCTAATTGAGTTTGTCTAAAATTCATCCAGCCTTTAAGGTTTAATAGAAGATGATGGTCTTAATGCATCACATGCCTTGGAGTAAATGGATACTCTGCTTTAAAGGCCCTGTTGATGTTATGTGAAGGGGAACAACAGTTGTTATGATTCTGAAACTCAGATTGAACCCAATTAATCAATGCTGAGATGATTTGAATCATGTGGCATGCATGGTCACCTCTCTGATATTCTATCCTTATCCCTCCCTAGACTGAGACATGATTGATGTCAACTGTACACCATATTTTCAGGGGGAAGGCTGAGCCAAGTCATTTGGACAGAGAAACAAATTAGATCAAAAGTGTGATCCAGGGGAAGGGAGATCAGTTTCAGAGCAGAAGCTTAAATTTCTTTTTATACCTTGGGTGCTCTGTCCGAGTGCACAAGCCCTGAGGATTGCACTTGTGTGTGTGTGTTTTGTGTGGGTTTTTTTTTTTTTTGTGTGTGGGGTGAGCAGTGGCCCAGGACACTCAGCAGAAGATGGCCACACATGGCTCGGTCAAACCCCAGTGTGTAGAACTCATCCAAAGGCACGTTTGCATCTTCAGGCAGCCCTTAATGTAAAAATAATCTGCAGCCATCCTCAGATCTTAGGTTACAGCCAGCCGTGGTTACCTTGTGACTTTCCTTGGAGAAGAGGGAGCTGGAGGAGGCAGGAGGGAGGGCAGAGCTGGGGGGAGCACCCCGGGCCCTTCACACCCCCTGTCCACCCTTGGCTCGCAGCTTTTCCTCCCTCTCAGCCTGCCAAGCCTTGGCCAGGGGTTCACAGGGAGGAGGGGATTTTGGATCTCGCCTTTTATTTCCTTGGGCTTCTCCTCCTGGATTACAGAAAGCAGTGAGGGCACTGGGTGGCGTGATGTGGGTGTTTCTAAGGACTGGGGGTTGGGTTTTGTTTCTTTTTTTCTGTTGTTATCTCTTTTTTTTTTTCCCTTTTTCCCTCCTATCTTTTATTCCTCTTCCTTCTTTTTTTCCCCCTCTTTTGTGTTTTTAATTCCTTCTTTCGTTTTTCTTTTTTTTTCCCTCCCTTTTTATCCTTTCTTTTTTTTTTTTTTTCTTGTTTCCTTTTCTGTTTCTTTCTCTTGTTTGCTTGTTTGTTTGTTTGGGCTTTTCCTTTCTTTTCCACAAAGGGGTTTTTGCTGCTGCTCTCCACTTCCCCGCAAACCCTGTGCCAGCAGTTTGCGGGTGGAAGGGCTGTCCTTGCCACACGTGTTGCCCCAAAGGAGGTGCCTAGGGGACCGGAGGTTTCCGGCAGCCGCGGCCGCTTTATTCCCCCGCACTGTTCACTGCACGCGCCGCAGCCCCACAAAAACTCGGGTTTTGGAGCAGACTTGGCCGAGGCGCAGATCCCGCTCTCGGGATGCTGCGGGCGGCCGCTGCCGCGTGTGTCCGAGCCCGTGCCAGCGGCCGTGTGTCACATTTATTTCCTGCAAGGAGCTCAAATCGCCGGCTCCTGCGGGCAGCGGGGACCGCCCGGACGCGCTGTCACCTCCCCGCGGGGCCGGCACGGCGGAAGGTGGGTGCGCGGAGCCGCGAGCTCCCCAGCGCGCTCCCCTTCAAGGGCTTTAAAAGCCTTCGCGCCCACAAATTTTCGGTGTCCGTCTCCAGCTCCTGGTGTTGGGAATGCTGGAGTTCGCTGACGCTAGGAACTAAGGAGTTTTTTTATTTTATTTTATTTATTTTATCTTATTTTATTTTATTTTATTTTTAATACGAGCTTTCCTTAATTAGGATATTAAGCGATTCAGCCTAATTCTGATTAAAGCGAGCGTTGTAACAGTTCAATACAACCCCCTGTCATCTCTTTAATAGCTCTAAAAGCGTCTGCGGGGGGAAGATACCTTAAGGAAGTTAAATGATGTCAAGATTATTTTTCATTACTGCAGTTTTGTATAGTTAGAAAAGCAACAAACACTGTTAATCTGGTTCAGTGAGGGGGCAAAGCCTTTAACTACACTTTTTTTTTTTTTTACTCATTAAATTCATTTGTGCAAAAATTCTTGTAATATAATTGCGTGTTTATACTACCTTTGGTCGTTTTCCTCCTTTTTTTTTTTTAACCCCCAATCGAAAAAAAATCACTGCTGCTGAAAATCGCTGATTATCCTGACACATTTTTTCCCCCCCAGTGGAAACGCTGATGATTTGAAGCACAAGGAATAGGAAATTCTGACGGGAGATCTATTGTTTTTCAGAAAGATCCGAACAATAAATGTCGTGGAAGGCTCCGTGCTTGTATATGTGTTAATTAAAGGCTGCATAAATAGGTGCACAGAGGAATAGAAGTGGCTTCCTTAAGTTTCCAGAGCTGGGCTATAGTTTATGTTACAAACAAAAGAAAATTCGGGTTTGGGTTGGCGGTTTTTTAATGACAGCGCATAAAACCTTCTCACTTTTCTCAGTACCGTCCATCCAACCCTTCCTGTCTCTCGCCTCGGGGGTGGGGGGAAATAAATGAAGGAAAAGTGGGGATGTAAGCGTTGCCTTAAGAGTTTGGGTAGTTTTAATTCATCCTCGCTTCTTTTCCAGCCGAAATTCTCGAGAATTCGCACACCAGCGAAGGGATGGGGGAGAAGGGATGGGGGGCAAAGCCCACGCTTTTCCATAACACCTGACCCGGGGGGTTGGGGTGAAAACGCTGAATTTTGGGCTGCCGGGGCGACACTTTCGTCTCTTCGCAGCGCTTCCGCAGAGTTTGAGCGGCTGCAGTGGGGGCTGAGCTGGGTGCGGGGATTGTCCCCCGTGTCCCCAGCGCTGCCCTGCTGCCCCGAGCTTTCACCCCCCGCCCTCGCAGCACCACCCCTTCCCACAAAAAAAAAAAAAAAGTGATTTTGTTTTAAAATTCATACCACTTGCTTCAAAATAAACCCCAAACAACCCCCAAGTCTTGGGGTGAGGGTGCTGTAGCACCCCCATCCCCCCTCTCGGAAGCCGCCCTGGCTTCCTATTGATTGTATTCCTTGCCCAGAACCTCCTAGAAAATGGCATTTGCCGGGATGTTTTTCCCTGCGCAGCCTGCGTATCGTCACTCAGCGGCAGAGCTCTCTCCATCCTCCCTCCTTTTGTGTCCTTCCAGCCCTCTGCTTAATTGTATTCCCAATTGCATTTGCTTTGATGGATTTACTTCCTTTTATAATTTCCCAGTTATGGACCCTGGTTTTGCCTTCCCGACACTTAATGTGGAAAAAAATGTCCTTTACGTGCTCAAGTTGAGGAGGAACCGCTGGCTTTGAAGGTCTCCGCCGGGATGTGTGAGGGGTTCTCTCCTTTTTTATCAGGCCATGATATCCCCCCCTGTTTTCCAGCGGTTCTGTCGCGTCTCCCCATTCCCCTGCTGGTGTTTTTACAGCGTTAAACCACCGAGCTCCCCGGAAAGCCGAGGAGAGCAAAGCCTGAAGGAGAGGGGTGAAGGATGTGGAGGAGAGAGCGGGGATCGGTGCAGGACAATGACAGAGTCGGGGTGAGCTGGCACTCGCGGGGTGCTGGCTGCAGCTCTCTGCAGGGTTTAATGCACCCAACATTGCGGGGCAGAGCAATGCAGGTGGGGCGCGGGCGCTGATAGCGCTGGTGGCCATGGAAAGGCTCGGAAGGCAAACCGAGGCACGGGCAAGGGCCAGGGCTGCTCCCCGCCGCGCCCTGGGGCAGCTCCTGGCGGAGCCGCTCTCGGGACGGCGATGCCCGGGGCTTTGGGAGCATCTCCCGGGCCCGTCCCGGAGCCCCCGCGGCCGCTGTCCCTGCCGTGGGACAGTCCCGCCCGCGGGCTCAGGGCTCCGGGAGGGCAGGACACCCCGCCTCAGCGTGCGGCAGTGGGCTTCGACCCCCGCTGTAAAGGAGCCGCTTTCCAAGGGCACCAGATCTCTGTTATCAGGGAGGGACGGAGCGGAGCGGGAGGAAATCCCGAGAGAAGGAGCCGAGGGAGGTGGGGGTCGCGGAGGGCAGAGCGCCCCATGGGAGACACGAGCCGCAGGCGGCCCCGGGCGGGAGGAGCGCTCGTGTGTCCCCCTCGGAGGGAACGATTTCGTTTACGGAAATAAAGGTGGGGATGCTCCTTAATCCAGACACAGCGGTTCTTCTGCTGATCCCCATAACGGAGAGGTGCCGGAGTGGAGCCCCGCGGCCCCTCCGCAGTGCTTTTGGGGAGGGATGGTGTGTTTGTCCCTCTGCAGAGCTGCTGCTTTTTCTCTGCTTGTGGGAAACGCTGTTTTCCCTCTCTCCCGAGCCCGGCGCCGTCCCGGTTTAAAACATTTGCAACGTTCTAAGTCCGAGACCCTTTCTCTTTGGCAGCAGTCGTGGGTTAAGGAGGAGGTGCCCGGCTGGCAGTGCCCGGAGCCCGGAGCCCTCCCCGCTCGCACAGCTCCGGCAGCGGCCCCGGCCCCTCCGAGGATGCTCGGGTCAGAGGGATGCGGGCGATGGGGAGGTGGATGTGGGTTGGGCTGGGACTCAAAACGGGTAGAAAACAACAAAAATGTGGAGACGAGGAGTAAGGAAGGAGATGAGGGAGCAGCTCGGGCAGGGGGACACCCCTGCAGGCACGGAGCAGCTGGCTGTCCCCACGAGTGGCTCCCGTGAGGGGTGTGTGGAGGAACCTGCAGCTTTGGGAATAAAACAGACAAATTATTCCCTTCTGCTCTTCCCTTCATTCCTTCCATGTCCCTGTGCTGAGCAAGTAGGATATGGGGTTTGGGGCAGGGTGCAGCTTTCCACAGGGGGCTGAGCCCTTTTTACCCCTCTGTGTGTGTGTGTCCCGTTGCAGGAGTTCATTCCCGGGTGGAGGTGGATGCCCGACGTCTTAGACTTGGAAAAAAATATTTTCACACCCTCTCTCACCCTTTTCCCAGGCTCACTCCCTCCCCTCCTGGGTGAGCAGCTCCAGCAGTGGCCAACCTACCCTCGGTGAATTCGAGCTCGTATGGGAGAAGAGGGGTCGGGCAAAGAGGAGGCAAAAGGTTCTTGAGGCAGCAAATAAATCCCAACACCCTGTTTCCCCCACATCCTTTCTCCTGCCCCACATATCAACAACAACAATAACAGCCAGGCTGACACTCCAGCCGTTTGGGGAACAATCCTTTTAATCGGGGAATAATCCACAGGACACTTTAAAGAAAAGCTGGAGCATTAACCCTGTGCCCCAGTATAATTCTTCCAAGAAGCATCTGGTACTTACATCACAACATGGGATTAGCTTTCTCCTTGCAAGTACTGCAGGATCAAAGGGGTTTGCCTGTGCCCTGCAAGGACCTCTGTGAGGTGCCCCTGCTCCTCCTCGGTGTCCTGGCAGGAGGGACACGTGTGGATCCTGTGCTGTTTCCGACAGAACCGACTTTGAGGAGCTCAGCTGAGCCTTCTGCCAGGGCACAAGGGATGACCAGGGCTTGGCTGGGTGGGGAAGGGCTGGGGGATATTTTAGGGCTTATCCCACCCTCTTCTGGCCTGCCAAGAGTTACTTTTGGGTGACATGGCCCCAAAGTTCCCACCTCACCCACAGCTTTCAGGGGAGGAGATCAGAGCAAGGGCTGCTTTTCAGATGATGGGACAAGAGAACACAGCCTTAGCTTGTGCCAGGAGAGGTTTAGATTGGATAATAGGAAAAATTTCTTCACAGAAGGGGTGGTCAAGTACTGGAACAGGCTGCCTCAGTAAGGGGTGGAATTACTGTCCCTGGAAGTGTTCAGAAAATGTGTGGACGTGGCAGCTGGGGACACAGTTTAGTGGTGAACCTGGCAGTGCTGAGTTAGTGGCTGGACTTGATGTTCTTAGAGAGCTTTTCCAACCTTAACAATTCTATCAGGGGATTATGTGATTCCCCTGTCCCTGCTCCCTTGCTCATCCTGCTCCAGCTCCACTTTAGGCCTCACTGGTGTTCCTGGGCTGGGTCATAAAAAGATTTACAAGACATTGTTAAACCAGCAATAAAAACAATTAACTTTAATGGCACCTTGGTTGGGTTTTTCTCTCTTCTCTTTTCCCCTCCAGAGCGTGCAGCAGGCCAGGAGCAGAGCAGGACCTGGTGGGGAGAGACCCCAGGGAGGGAGGGGGCAGCCAGCTCCCAGCACCCTGCCTTGGAGGTCTGGGAAGTGGGGTCAGCTCAGACAGCCTGGATTTTTGGGAAGTTTGGGGTGTGACCCCTCCCCAGAGCCCCGGAAGAGCTGCTGAGCGCTCCCTGCACCAGTGCTGGGACCTTCCAGCACTCCCTGGGGATCCCCGCAGGCATTCCCGGCCCTTCCCGGGGCAGGGATGGAGGAGCAGAAACTGCTCCCATGCCTGGGGCTCTGCCCTGCCCAGCCCTGGCCAAGCCCCATCAAAAACCCCACAGTCTTGGGCTCAGACAAGGTATTTTTCTTCCTCTAAAGTACGGGAATTAATTTCTAAGAAACTGGAAATGCCAACTGTAGCTATAAATCAGAAATTGCCAGAGGATGAACATTATCTGAAGTGAAGCAATTTAGTAAAATCATCTCTTTCCTCCCATCTTCCTCCCCCCTGCTCCCCAATGAAAATTAAATTATTAGCTCAGCAGTATAAATGGTAGTGCAGCACCAGTTGGAGATGCTGTTTGGGGTGAGTTCATTAGATAAATGGCATGGAGAAAGATTTGCAAAAATACAAATAAAAATTGATGTTTACTTCTGCTGATCACCAAGGGGGGGGTGGCTGTTAATATTGTGATAGAAAACATATTTCTTGTAAGGACAAAAGAGAGCACCTTCTCTTCTTGGAGTACTGCTGTATTGGTATTTCAACATCTGGACAGGTTGTACAAAACATTTGCCTAAAATAGCATTGCTTTGTTGATCTTAGAAGTTATTAAAAATAAAAGAGCTGGCAACAGAAAGGAATCATAAAGTACATTTGGATTTCATATGAAATTTCCACCCTGAGATAAAACTGTAGCATTTTACAGAAGATGAGAGATCTCAACCAAGTTAGGCTATGTACAAAAATCCTCAACCCAAAGATTTTGAATGTTCCTAAGTTACTATTATTATTATTTCCAAAAGGTTTGCTGATGGGGAGAGAGCCTGTAAAGGTAAATCCCCCCTGAGCAGGAGCCTGGCTGAAGCAGCACTGCCGTAGTTGACATTCCCAAGCCACAGCCCTGGATTTATGTCTGAGACCCCCAGGAACTGGTGTTGGGAGATTTCAGCCCTGAATTCACCTGTGGGACACGAATCTGGAGTGAGGATGGGACAGAAATTTTCCTTCCCAGGGACACCCACATCCCCCTGGGGTGAATGGGGACATTTGTCCTCTCTCCATCCTCCTGCTTTTTAAAGCACAGCCGGCTGATTTCTCACGCTCTCAAACGTAGAGGCACCTTATTAGCACACAGATGCCACCATGCAATTTGCTTTAGGTTTGTGCCTCGAGCTTTGCCTCTGTGCAAAATGTCCAGAGAGAAAGAGAGAAGTATAATTATCTGGTTACAGCTCTGCTGACACAGGGCAGGGCCACGCCGACAAGCCACAGCCTGTCAGTGCTCCTCACTAACTGTCCGTGGGGCTGCTCCTTCCCTATCCCAACTGGGAAGTCACCCAGAGCAGCGCCTCCTCCTTCCCTTTTCACCCCACATAATTTTTTCTGGCCTTTTCCTTCTTAAAAAATATTTGCTGTGCTTCAAAAAATGCTTTGAAAGCATCATGGCTTGCAGCGCTCTGAAAGAGGGAGATTAAAAATAGCTGGGGCTGAGTTTTTCCACAGAGCCACAAACCCTGTGTCTTTGGGGGTTCCAGCACTGCAGAAACTTTCCTCTGGAATAGGTCCATTAATTGCTGGCTTATTCATTTACTTCCCCTCTGTGCTTGGTGTGGAAGAGAGTGGCTGCTGCAGTCTCACTGCTCACACCTGGGGAGTAACAGCACGGACAGGTAGTTGCATGTAATTAAATCTCATCATGAGTTACCACTCCTCAGCTGTGCTCCCCAGCTGAGTCCCTGCTCTGGGCATGCCCTCGGCCCAGCCATTCCTCTCTCTGCCAGCCCTTTAACAGATTTTTTCCCCCCACTGGGTGTGGATCCCTGAGTTAGTGGTTGAGCTCTGGTGACAAGTGGTTTGTTTTCCAGTTACCTTTGCAAACCTCTTAGAAACCAGCCTTAGAGTCTGAGGCTGGAACGCGCTGTCCCAGCCCATTCCCAACACAAAGAGCTTGTCCCAGCTCTCCTGGGGGAGCACGCAGGCAGTTAATGCGCCTCAGCTAACGAGCAGTAACTCGTTAAGTTTCAGTGACTTAGTCCTTTATGTTGGCCTGTCTATAAGGGAGAGACCACACAGAAGCAGAAAGAGCAGCCAGCTCTGTGGCCCCGTTGGCCAGAGTCAAGGGGGAGGTGATAATTATTTGTTTGGACTCTCCTGTTTTAGGGGAGTTGCCGATTGTTTGTTTTTAAGCCTGTCAGGAGTTGAACCGTGTTTGCCTTGTCGCTCTTAACCCGGACTGCGGAGGGAGCAGAGGCAGCACTGGCACAGGCTGTGGGGAGTAGGGGCAGGGGGAACAGGGGATGCTCAGAATGAGGGGATGGGACAGCTCTGGGAGTCATTTGGGAATCTCAGCTAATGATAATTGTGGCTTGGAGGTGTCACACGCAGTCTCTGGCAAGTTTGGGAAGACAGACACCCCTGACAGCTCTCTCTGTGGTGGGAGGGGGATTAGGGGATGGGTTTATGGCATTTAATTACCCTCCTCCCCCAGCTTCATGACAAATAGCCAAAGGGGAAATAAAGAATTCTGTTTCCTCGCCCTGCTCTCACTGGAGCTCTGAGTGAAAGGGAGACAAAGCCCAGGCTTATCTCCCAAGTGTTTCCCACTGCCTTGCTTAGCTCTTGGTCTCCTCTGATTCCAGTCGTAGGCCCCCTGATTCTCCTCTGGTGTTGTAGATGAGGCTGGAGACAAGGCTGGGCACTTGGCAGGACCCACACGCCAGGAGACCGCTCAGCTTGAGCTGTGTCCCCGGCTCCTGCTCCTGTTTTGGATGGCACATCAGGAGAGAGCAGAGCATTGTGCTCATGGATCAGCCAGGCTCAGGCTCCTCGCTAGCAGGACACTGAAGGTTCACTGTCACCAGTGTTCCTGCTGGTAACTTGAGCCCAAATTTTCTTATCACGTCCCAAGGGAAGGCAATAGCAGCGTCACACGTAACTCCTTGGGGCAGGGGAACAGTAACATGGAATTGCTACTTTAAAAAGCCGGGTGCAGATAAGCTTTCCTGCCTTTCCTTTGCTGGTTATACAAGCACTACTTAGGGGAAAAAAAATAAAAAACAACACTGGAGACAGACTTGAAACAACTGCTCTGTGCTGGAAGAGCGTGCGTGTGAGATATGGAGTAGATTAGAGCTTGACATGGCACGTAAAAACACTCTTTCCTTTTAACACCTTTATTGCAAGTTTTAAAGGGCAATCAAAATACGTTCTTAGCTGCTTGCCTCCGTGCTATAAAAGGACACTCATACCTGTGAAATCTTATGACCTACAAATAGAGAAAATGGGGTATTTTTGACCTCTTGAGTGAGGCTACGTAAATAAAATGTAAGTGAATGGTTGAGGATGCATTGTGTAACAGGAGGATGATGCAGACAGTGCTGGTTTCCACCAAAGAGACTGAAAAAATCATTATGACCACTTGCTTAAAGAAAAATAATCCAGTCCTGAGGGAGCATGGTTTTTCTGAAGTCAGTGGAATGATGCCAGTGTGTGTTGGGCTTTGGAGAAGTGCTCAATCCTGCTTGGAGGAAGGCACCTGTGTGTGCTCTTGGATACTTCCCTGCCTCTCAAATCTTTATCCCAAGGTTTTCTTTACTGCTTTTTCTCCAAGAGGCACAGATAGATGAATTTGTATATGATGGGCTTAGAAAGAAGTAAAGGAATGGATGGATATTTGAAAAATAAAAAGCTCTGGGCAGGAGGGAAGGGCAGTGAGACTTCCCTCCCTGCAAACTCTGCTCTCTTTGGTTTTATTTTTATTTCTACATGCTTTGTGCTTTGTTATTGGATGTTTTCTTGGCTTTTTTTCTTTCCCCAAGTCAAACTCAATGAAAGTCAGAGAATGAAGTCAAACAAGTGAATTTTGTGGCCTTGCTTCCACAAGGTCATGAGATTTTGCAAGAGACCAGGGGCTGGAATGCCTTGAGCTTTGATTCCTGAGTCTCACAGCGGCTCAGGAAGGTGGTTTCCAGCCAATAGAGTTTGCACAGGTACTTGGCCCTGCTTTGTGGTGTTTGGAAAAAGGTGCAGGAGCAGTGTGGAAGCACTGGTTCAGCCGGATGGAGCCTGACTCCATCCCTCTGTCTGGAAACGAAGCAAATGCCTCTGCCCCCACTATCAGCTCTGTGCATCATATGATTCATGCTCGAGGAGTCCCAGAATTACAGCTGTAAGGCACATTGTGTTTAGGCTCACTGAAATCATTCTGTCATAAAAGGGCTGCCATTGTGGCCACACTGGGGAGGGAAAAAAAAAAGAGGAAGAGTCACAAAGGCAAGGCAGGCACCCAGCCATGTTGTGCAATCAATATTCCTGCAGCCGTTCCCTTACGGAAAGACTCCGGCGCTTTTGAAATGCCAAGCACCTTCTCCCCTCTCCATCAGGGCAGCTGCCTTGCTCTTCCCTCTTGGGGAGGGCATGGGCCCACTGTGAGCATCCTTCCATGCCCCTGCAGCAGCTGCATCCAGCCTATCCCTGCTCTCAGCATGCCTCAAATGTATCAATTTTCATTTGTTTCCCAATTATCCTGGCATGACTTGATTAAAGGCTGCTTGAAATGTACAGTGCAATCTGGTTCATCTCCACACTGTCCTTTATTTTTTTTTACTGTGGATAACAAGAGGCTGGACTTGCTGGGAAGGGTCTTTTCCAGGCCTGGCTCAGAGCAGAGCTGCAGAGGTGGGGGGCAGTGAGCATGAGGAGAACATCCCAGGTAGCTGTTGTTCTCCTGTGTTTGGGAAGTGGGAAAAGGAAGAGGCGTTTCCCATCACCTTTTGTACACCTGTTTTGGGAAGAGGTGCCACAGCCATCCTTGTTTTTATGCTTGTGCCACACGTGACACCTGCCAGGACACAGCATCTCCTCACAGCATGCAGGAGAATCCTTCAGCACCGGGGAAATCCCCTCCTCACTCCTTACATGACACCTTTCAGCTCTGGAGGGCTCCTTGCCCAGGCCGTGGGGCTCCCTGGGGTGCTCCCTGGGGTGCTCAGAGCAGTTTCTGACCACTTCTCTCTCATCCCTTTCCAGCTCAGGGCACTGACTTAGGACAGTCCAATTTAGGCTGATACCCAGCTGCTGCTCAGCTGCATTTCCAGGTATCCCACCCAATGTGGGATCCGCCTGGATCCCCCTGGTCCTTGCAGTTCTCACCTAGGCTCAACTTAACTACAAGTTCTTAGTTGCCAGCAAAGCACGAAGCTTCCTTTCTCCCATGGGTGTTTCTGAGCCCGTGGGTCACAGCCCGAGCAAGCTCAGGAAAGGCAGCCGGTGAAGGGAGGGAGAAGTGAGGGGGAGGGAATCGCTGAAAACTTTATTGCAATCGAATGCCAGAAAAATCCTGCTCCTCCGCTTTGCTGGTGCCAGGGATTCTTTGTCAGAGCGCTCTGGAAACGTCTGCCTGCGGAGGGAGAGGGGATGGGGAGGTGTCGTTGAAATGTTTCTGGGTTTACTTCTAGGGAGAAGGAATGGGAATAACAATGTGGCTTAGGTGTTGTTTTGTGCTGGATTTTTTTCCCAGAAATAATCACCCTAAGACTGATGAGTTGTTCTAGATCAGACTCTTTGCAGCACATGGGTACAGGATCAACGTTGTTACCATGCTTCTGTTTATTATTCCACCAGGTCTAATTGCTATTAGTCATAAAGTCATACTACAGTTAACCACTTTCCAAATTCATCCTGGGGACACCTCTCCTAAATTATTTCCATGCTGGTCATTTGCCATTTATTTCCTTCTCCTCTGTTTTCTGTCTCAACAAGTTTTTAATCTATGACAGCACTTTATCTCCCAACCCCATGATTATAAAATTTCCTTCAGAGACTCCACTGAAGGGCTTTATCAAAAGCCCTTTGAACCTCTCCATAAATTAGAATCTCTGTTCTCCTTTTCCTACTATTTTGTTAACTCTTTCAGGGGTTCAGAGGGATAAGGAAGGTTTAATTCATCTTTAGCAAGTCCATTTCTTTTCCTTTACTCAAGATGGTTAATTTATATCACTATTCTGGCATTATTCTCTCTATTTATCACCCCTCCCTCTCTCTCCTTGCCCAAGACATCCAGATCCCTGGCTTGGGACCACAAGCTGGTGCTCTCCCAACTGGGAAATGGCCGTCAGTGAGCTCCCATCTCCCCTCTACTCTTCCTGGCACTGGTGATTGATGAGGTGGAGCAGACCTTGCTGATGTTTAGTGAGCAGAGCCCTGCCTGCTGGGGAGCTGTGCTGATTTACCCCAGCCCACAAGTGACACCATGATGTTTTTGCTGGTGACAAACATTTTAGTCTCAGATAATCTCTTGATATTTCTCCATGTGCTGCTCTTTGGCTGTGGCCTGGCTTCTTATTTTGATAGGAGGTGGCTCTTGCTCCCTGCTGTTATGAGCAGATCAAAGGGGTAGGTAGGAGCAACCTTGTCTGAAGTACAGTGCTGGACTGCCACTCTGGAGCCCTGGATTATTCCTCCCTGCCTCTATTCTTGACCAGATAAGTAACCCAGGGTGAGTCAGTTCAATTCTCCACAACCCTCCCATTTTCCCTCCCACACTCTTTCTGTCTCTGCAGCTTAGATTTTAATATATCTAGTGCAGGAAATTGTCTCTCGCTGTTTGCACAGCGCCTGTTGCAATGAGATCCTAGAGGAAAAATCATAAGTCAACTTGGAAATCTTTTCCTTGAATATCTGAATCTCCTTTCCCCCTTTGATGGATTCTTTCCTGTAACTTATTCTCTGGCTGCATGTGGGTAATACACAATTATTCCTTTTTCTTCAGATAGTTGCTAGGAAAAGGAGGTTGAAGTGGCTTTCCCCTTCCCCTCCATCCCCTTCTCCTAGTACCTTTTGAATGGTGGTTTCAGTCAAAGTTGAAAGAAGGGTGAAAGTTTCCTAAAACTTTTGTGGGAATGAACGGCAGTGGGATGGAGGAGGAGACCATTATTGATCCACTAAAGCAGTGTTTATTGGAGCAAGCTTTCATTTCTGGGCAGAGGATCCACTCTGGGAGCAGCTGCTTGGTGCCCACAGCAGGTGATAAACCCATCCCTGGTCCGTGAGGATGCTGGAGACACCGCTCGACAGAGTCCACCCCTCATGCACATCCCCTGGGGACAGAGGAGGGGTGAATTCCTGCCTGAGCCTCGATGGGATTTCACTGAAATGGGAAATGAGCCATGGGTGCTTGGAGCCAGGCTGTGCTGGTGGGGTTCAGGTGCTCGTGGCCCTACGTGCTGCGTGTGACTGAGGTGTCTCCTGGCAAGCAGCAGCACTGAGCCTCCTGTGGGGCAGTTTGGAAATTCCTCCCACCTTCTGCCTGCACACTGAGCTCTTGGGCAGAAAAGGGGGAAGCTATTACCTGCTTTCCTATTTTCCCCTCTAGATATCGCTTCAATGGAAGTGCAGAGAGGTTGAGATTTGGGGCTCATTAACAGCATACCCTATTATCAGCTGAGTGTCACAAACCACCAGTTTTGGATGCCCTGATTTTTTCTGAGTGGGTGGTTTGGAAGGAGGATGGAGTTGGCTTTCTGGAGCACTGCAGAATCCTTCCGCCAAATATTTGGCTGCTCAGCAACCCTGAATACTGAAGCCTTTAGGGCATTTTGGAGTTGGGAGCGTGGAAAACGAGGAATCCTCAATGAACAGACTCGTGAAAATTACAGGTTTCCCTCTGCCGTGCCTCAGTTTACTCATAAGTAAATTGGGCAAAGTAATCCTTGGGCTTTCGCCCCAGGGGGCCCCAAGTCAAAATTCTTTAAAGTCCTTGAAGGCACTTGAATGAAAGACTCTGGACCTGGTAATTACAGAGTGCTGTGCTTGCATGAGGCTATGAGATAGGGAAACCTTTGCCAGGCAAGGTTTAGAGAAGAAAATCAGCCTGGCTCTGCCAAACCCTCTGAGGGGAAAATGGAAGATTTACTGTTGCCATCGTCAAAATCAGCTGTTGTTGTTCAAGGCCATTGCAAATGGATTTGTGGCAGGACTGTATTTGCACAAACCAGGAGGGAAGAGCAGCCTTTGCCACGGTGAGGCTGCTGCTGCTGGTGGGATTTGCATAGGAGCAGGTTAGGAGGCAGCACTGCCTGGCCAAAGTCAGCTCAGCCCCATCAATCCAGCCAAGCTCTGCTCATTTCCTTAAGCTCGATTTTTGGCTTCTTTCCTTGAAAAACATCTTCTCGAAAAGAGAGAGAGAGAGAAGGGAGGTCAGCTGTGTCAGAGGATGTTTTGCCTGTCTCCCTTAGGACTCGGTTATGGATTTAACACGAGATTTCCTTGAAGCCCTGGGAAAAAAAGCAGGCTTCAAATTGTAGGTCAAAGTTGTGACTCACCCCTTGGTTTCTGCTTTGCTTTGGGAAGCAGAAGTCATTTGGGCCAGTCCTGCCCTGTGCAGGGGTATCTCCAAGCTGTGCTGACTCCAATATGCTCGTTGGATTTGGGAGGGCGATGGGAGCAGGGCTCTCCTGCCTGCACTGCTGTGCCCCATCCCGCTGGCCCTTGCTGAAGAGGGACACATGGCCTTCAGAGGTTGATTTTCCTCCCCTGTGCTCTGCCTGGCACTGGACTAGAGAGGAGAAGTAGGGAGTCTGATATTGTGACTGATATTCCAGTTCAAAGGTATAAATACGCCTCGGGTCTTCCTTTGCTTGACTACAGGAAAAGCTGCAGGACCCCTCACGGCTCATTCTGCTGACACCTCTTTTAGAGGTGCCATTCAGGAGCTTTGTGCATCAAGGAAGTTGTCAGCACAAGATGATAAATGATGAGGTGCCGGCACTATTGCTAAGGGCCCATTAAAAACGAGACACCTTTGAATTCACAGGGTAATAACAGGCACGGGGTATGGGTTATTGGTCTCTTTTTCAGCAGAGAAATGATAAATGTTCCTGTGGAAAGAAGTGCCACACCCCCTCAAACAAGCCACCCTTCCCTCTGCCATCAAAATTCCTGGGTCAGAGGAAAGGATTTGATTTCACTGCTAACACTCAGCCAGCACAAATATGTGCTAGGTGTGAAAGCCACCTGTTCTCAGCACAGACCTGGCAGGGAGATGTGCAAAGAGCAAAGGGTGTGAGGCAATTTGGCTGTCACTCATCTTCTCAGGAGCTTTGGAGTGATGTGTGAGCATGTAGAGGAAAACTCTCACTTGTGGTGAAAAGTGCAAAAAACTTTTTTTACTATTTCCTTTCTTAAATAAAAAAATAAAATTTAAAGCTGCCTCACTGCACAAAAAAAAAAGGGGAACTAAAAAATCTTGGGTCAGGGTGTTTCTGCCCATCTACTCACAAGGGGCTGAGCATGGCCTTTGGAAATCCCAATGCTGATGACTTGGCTCAATGCTAATCTCCAGGTCTTTTGATCTTTATACATTTAGGGCTTGACCTGAAGTCTGGAGAAATTAATGGGAGCCTTTCTCTCTCTAACTGGGTATTTGCTCAGGGACTGATTAATTGATTTTTACGTTTGTTGACTGGGCCTATATCATGGATTCAGAGTACACCATGAAAATTTAATGAAATGTTAAAATGGGAAAATGGGATATTTGTTGACAAGAGTGACCCTGTGTGTCATGCAAGAAAAACTGCACATTTGGAAGTGTCTTCTGAATGTCCTTAACTCCCTCCAAATCTGATGTTTCCCAGTCGTGTGCTCCATCTTCAGGACTTCTTTGGCTGGATGAACCATCTGATCATGGCAGGTCTTGAGTAGGCTTAGAAAATGTCTGGGGTTTCTGAGCACACCCTTTGCCATGCCTGGAAATTATGCCTGGGCTTAACACAGCCAGTCTTCCCAGACGTGGTCATTGAATATATGCAGATCGGCTGTGTCTGGGTGAGAAGCAGCAAAGCCAGCGCTCCTGGGATGCCCTGGATGTGCTGTGTGTACCCTGGGAAGTGGGAAGGAAATCCAGCCTGCTTGGGACCTGACAGGGCAGCATGCATTCCCATCTGGGAAATCCTTGATGGGCAAGGAGTGGATCTCCACCAGGAGGGTGCCACAGCCAGGCTTTGGTAAAGGGAGGTGAGAAGTGGTTGTGCTGCCGAGGGCCTCTCACCGAGCAAAGCCAGTTGTCAGCACTCCCCCTCCACAGCCTCCCCTGGTACAAACTCCAGCAGCTCCAGTGATCCCAGCACACAGGAGGGGGAAGTGTTTTTTCCCTGAGAGGCAGGGTCCAGATCATTTGAAGTAGTGAGGAGGAGACCTTGACTTTGACTGTGTGGTTGATGGCAGATCCCCAGAGGTAGGTAATGCACCCTGTATGTGAAACTGTGGATGGCAATGGCTGAGGAAGTGCCTCCACGGAGAGATTAACTCTTCCTGGTCGTGTACCTGGATCCATGCCTCCCTTGAAATATCACCCCACCAGCTCCAGGGTGGCTGGAAAAAGGTTATTCAAAATAGTCTTGTACTCCATCCTCTTCCCCCTGCAAATCCCAAAGAGCACCTTTGTCTCTTCCCTGGAAGGCATTTACTCCACAGAGTAGTCATATGCAAATTCATCTGCATATTCACATTGCACAGGAGAAAACATAAACCTTTCTTCTTAAGTTTCCAAAGAGTATTCTTGGCCTCATCAGTTCCTGCAATGTCTTCATTGGCAGAGTCATCCCAGAAAGCCTCAGCCTGCAGGAGGGAATGCAGCAGGGAGAGGCATCCACCTCTTTCCAGGCTATAAAAGGTTTAACTCCTCTCTCTGTCCCCCGCTACCCCTTTGTGACATCCTCGGCCATCCTCACTGGGACCAGCGTTACCACAAGCCATGTTATCTCATGATTGCTGTGTAGCAGTGGTGTGTATCACAGGTGATATGGGGAGTTGTTAATCCTAATTATTTTAAGGAAGGCACAATGAAGTTGCACAGCCTATTTTTCTGGCCAGAGACTAAAAACTCAGCTATTAAGAGGAGACAAGCTGTGAAATCTCTCTCCAGGCATCTGAAGAAGCCTCAAGAGATTTTTAGAAGTGCCGAACCCTTAGATGTTCCCGAAGATTTTAGAGGAATCTCGAGTGCTTGCCCGTGGCTATAACCCCATTCCAGAGTTGTCGCCATGAGCAGAGGTACCTGTTTGCAAATCCCCGCACTTGCCTCATTTGGGGCAGGTTCTCTACACTTTCCTAGCCTGGGGCAGTCAAGAGTCCTCCTGTGAGGCATTCCCAGTCTTTTCTGTTGAAACTGACTCTGTAATTGGGAAATCATTGCTGCAATGAGCCTAATAGGGACATGACAAACCTCTGGCTTTCATTTTTTTTTTTGTTAGAACTGATGGCTTTGGCTCCCTTGCCTCTTGCAGGAGGAGGAATCCAGCTGGAGATCTCCAGCAGAATGTGGCAGTTAACAAACTTCAGGTGAAAATGCTTAGAGCAGCTTAGGGCCTGCTGTTTCTTCTCTGCCTGATGTCCCACACCTGTGCATCCCGTGTCTGAGCACTCTGCTGCCCGGGAGCTCTGTCCTGGGAACGCGGTGGGGTGTGGGATCCATCAGGAGACCTCAGTTATGCGCTGCTATGCCCTGGGGCTTTTCTGTTTGGCTCTTCGACTGCAGCTTCAGGCACCCGCGCTGGAGCAGAGCCTCCCGAGGTCCTGCTCAGCGCTGGTTGATGAGGCTGAGCGGTGAGATGCTGGGCTGTGCTGCTTGCTCACAAGATGCTTTTGCACAGGGGCTACCGAAACGTATTCCAGTCCTCTCCAGAGGACCCTCAGCAACAGCCCCGTGCCCTCAGCCGGAATGGCTGCAGCCTTCCAGGCGTGCTGACTGCGGGGCTGAGTGGTCCTGGCTCCAGCAGCCGCCCCACTCGAGAGTGGCTTTGAGGAGGGCTTTCAGCAGGCACTAGGAGGTGGCAACAGGCCCTTGGGGTGGGAGATGGAGAATGCAGCCTTTGTCCCCTCCACGGATGAAGATGGCAGCTGGGTGCAGCCAGATTCCAGAGGCATCTGGACAGCCTCTGTCATCGAAGTGGGATGTCTGAGGGGAGACGGGGCATAAGGGGGGTTATCTCCTCTCTGCCTTCTTGTCTGGGAGGGGACAGCTGAGAATTGGAGGAGGTTACAGCAGGAGGCTGGAGTGTGGTAAACACGGACCTTGGGTAGCCTGTGCGACCGAGAGGTGCTGAGAAGGGGCTCCCCGGGGTCAGCTGTGATATTCCTGGGGCACAGGGTGGCTGGGGGAGCTGATCAGTCAGGTCCATCCCTCTGTGCTTCGTGTGGTGCCCTAGGAAGACGAGGGAAAGGGAGAAGGAAGCAGGAGGGGCAGCGGTGGGGGAAGACAGAGTGAAAAAGCAACAAAAAAGCCGAGTGAACCTGCTGACTTCCCCAGACTCCGCGGCACCACTGGTCATTTCTGTAGGCTATAGGGGTTGTCAGAGTAGGCTGTAAGGACAGGTGTAAATCTGTCTTGTCATTCCACCCTTCCAACATCTTCTCACCTGAAGGGCTCCCATTTGTTGCAGAGAGCAAGCAAATAAACCCAGCCGTTGCTTTGACTCGCAGAGGGCATGAAAAGACACCCCGTGCCGCCGGTTAACCTCCGTCCCCTGCCTTTCCCCTCCCGTGTGGAGCTTTTACAGCCAGCCTGAAAGTAAATCCCCCCCTCCAGCTGTTTGTTAAAGCAAAGCAAATAAGGCTATTACAGCTCAGACCAAAATCCACTTGTTTGCAGTCTGATTTTTAACTGTCATTCCAGCAGAGAGGGCAGGGGGAGGGCTGCAGGCTGGCCCCAGCCCAGGGCAAGAGGGGCCATTTGTCTGCCAGGAGGAGAGGGGTTTCGGCAGCTTCCAGGGCACTCTGGGGCAGCTCCGGGGCTCTCTGAACCGGGGGAACATCTGCGAAACGACCCCGAAGTGTGTGTCGGGCGGAGACGTGACCTCTGGCTGCGGCTTCGCTGCTCAGCCAGGCGACGCGGCTCCCTTCTCCCAGCTCCTTCCTCTCTTTCTCGTCTTCCCCTTGCAAATTGTGCCGCTGATTTTTGTCCTCAGACCCGGGGCGAGGATTCTTCTCCCTCTTTAAGGAGCCATCCGCAGCATCGGTCTCCCCATGGTTTTCATTAAGGAGTGGATGGTGTGTTTCCCATCAAGAACAACTTTAATCTCGAACGAGTTCTGAAAGCTAAAGGTTTGCAGTTTTCTTTGGCCACCTTTGATTATTACTTCTTCTTGTTTTCCGACTCAATATTATAGATCCTCCCTCCTGGCTGAAGTCCTTAATGGCCCGGTCCATCCCCACTCCCCCAAGTACCCATTCTGTGGATGTAGCAAACTCTAATTAATTATAACTTATCTCATGACTTGTCAGCATCACATGTTTGATCCTGTTTAGAAACCATATTCCCAGGGGACGGAAAGACTCGGGAGTAGGTTGATGCTACTCAACAGTGATTTAATGGACGCATTAATGCCGAGACAGATAACTGTGTAGCCATGTTAAGTAATACATCAAGAATCTTTCCAGAGAGGCAACTTTACAGGTCACTGCAGAACTGCTAACTGATATTAACCCGCTTTGCATTGTGCTGTGCATATGGGCGCTGGGAGTTCACACACTTCCTTTTGTCTGTGTTTTTTTTCGAGCAGCCTCTTCCCATTCCCCCCTGGAAGCGATGGAGATATTAGACGCCTAATGACAATGTTTCACACGCGGGGGTGGGGTGAGGAGGACAATGGGCTCGTTAGCCGGGTTGATTTTAAGCACACCCAATCAGTGGCCCGGAGGAGGCCGGGGCAGAGGCTGCTGCCCGGCGGCGGGGATGCTCCGGGCTCTGCTGGGCTGTCCCTGGCCCCGCGGCCACCGCCGCTGGCTCCGCGCGGGAGAGGAAGGCACCTCCCGGGCACGGACCGGGATGCGCTCCTTTCCCAAACCCTCCTCTCCCTAAAACCCAGCGGTCCTCGCCTTCCTGCTCCTCAGGAGAGGTTCCTGCGCCGGGAGGGATGCTCTCGGGGAGCTGCGAGCTCCCTCCCGGGATGGGGGGACTCCGGGGACTTGCCCCGGGGGCCCGGGAGGTGGCCGGGAGCACGGTAGCAGTGCCGGGGGCTGCTGCCCCGTCCCGGGCGGGCAGTTCGCGTCCCCGGGGCCCGTCTTTGCTCAGCCTCGGAGGAGGAGGAGTTAGGGCTAGGATTAGGGTACTCGCAGGACAGGGATCGCCCTAATATAAGTAACAGAGTGCTGTGGATTTTACCGTTCGGCAAGGTCCGTCTGTCCGTCCCTCGGGCTCTCCCAGCCCCACGCGGGATTTTGGGGCATCTGGACCCGGGCTCCTCCCGGTCTGCCACAGCCTCATCGTCCCGGGCCCCGTCCCGCTCCCGAGAGCTCTCTCCAGAGAGCCAGCACCCCCTCACAGGGCTCCCCTCCCCACCTGCGAGCCCCCAAAGCGGCTCAGGGGGGACACCCACACCCAGCTGGCAGTTCCCGTGGGCTGAGGGCTCCCCCTCTCTGCTCCCCTCGCTCCATCCCGGCTCTGCGCTGGTCCGGGCAGAAGCAGGGTACCTCGGCGTGCCGCTCCCCCCGGCCCGGAGCCCCCGTGCTCGGGCACCGGCACGGCGGGGAGTAACACTCGCCTTCACTGCCGAGGGTTTTCCTCCCGGGAGGACTTCTCTCCCGAGACCGGAGGGAAGGTGCCGCCCGATCCCTCGCTCGTTCTCATCGCTTTTCCGTCTCCCCTCTTCGTGCCAGGCGGACCCCTGGGGGCAGGCGGAGGGAGGAGTGTCCCTGGGAATTCACCTTGCTGAGAACGAGGGGAAACTGCCTCGCCAAGCCGGGGGACACCCCGGCGGGGCTGCGCTGGCCTGGGGCCGCCGGGCTCCGCCGCCTGCCCGGCGGGGCGGCCCGGAGCAGCAGCGGGGGGCGA
>VXBQ01006519.1:119095-151244 GCA_013400175.1 Phainopepla nitens | reverse complement strand
GGGGCTTTGTGCGCCGCGGCACTTGTATCTTGGGGAGAAATCGGCCTTTGGAGAGAAACTGGAAAGTTTGGGCGGTGTTTTTTCGGTGTGACACCAGCGGAGCCCGGTGCCCGGCAGCCGTACCTGGGCCGAGAGCTGCCCGCTGGTAAACTGCGCCCTGCACAAACCTTTTCTGCCGGGAAACCCATTCCTTCGAGGGCCGGAGGAACCTCGAGACTGCTGTCTGGGCTTTAAAAATAAGACCCAAAAACTTCTCCCGGGGGTCTGGAGAGTTAGTTATTACAGATAGTCAGGATGAAGCGTTGTTCCCAGTCAAACGATACCACAGCTACTTTGATGTCCCTTCAAGAGGTGTCTGGAACGGGGATTTGTTTGTTTTTAGTTGCTGCCTCATATCCAGCTTTTGTTTCTCTCCTGGTACAGTTCACCTGTTTGTTGCAGGGAACCCTTGGTGAGCAGTGGTTCCCACCCACCCTTTCTCTCTGTGATACAGTATTTGGAGAAAATTAAATCGTAAGACCTCCCTAGGTAATGCTAAGTTTGTTGTTGCTTTTTTTCCCCCGAGAGCTTAGCCTGTGTGTCAATTCTGCCGTTGGTGTGACTTCGAAATGGTGAACTTCTTCCAGAAGCAGACTTCTGTTAATCTTCTCTTTATCTCAGAAATCTCAAAAGTTCATTTTATGGTCCCTAAATGTTGTTTGTGACTTAAAATATTAGGTTCTTTGATGACTTTATTTGGGGATTTTTTTCCCAGTATAGAATTATTAAGTCTTTCCCTCCCTGAAAAGATTGTGAAAATATTTGCTTGCTGTTGAAGGCTCTTCTGATACATTTGTGCTTTCCTCCTGCCCTGTTCAGGTCTTATCCAGGTCTCCAACCACACAGCACTGGCATTTCTCACTGAAATATTCAGAGTCTAATTCTGGAACTGATTTGGACCAGTGCTGCATGTTTAAAAAAAGAAAAACATTAGCCTTATTTCACTTTAATTAGTTCACTGGAAAGTTTAACAGCATATTTAGCATTAATGTTTGACATAAATTGGTCTGAATGGGTGGTTTGTATCATTTAACACTAGAATACATCGGTTTTTTTAAAATAATTTTTCAAGACATGAATGCACTTTCACCCAAGGGGCAGAATAAATTCAGTCAGAGCAGAGCCCAGCTGAGCAGCTCTCACGTTATCCCTCCTCGTTCAGCAGGCTCACGCTCTGGCCGGGTGCCACAGCAGCCAGAGGCGGGGAGTTCTCTGAGCCAGGAATTGACAGTAAAAACATCCTAAATGATCTGAACCGCCACCAGGATGTAGGACTGCTGATGGCTCTCCAGATAAGCAAATTCCCAATGAAAACGTTTTGGAGGGGTCTTGGAAGTATCATCATCTTTCCTCATTTTTCTGATAGTAACTCTTGTTTTTTCTGGTTTTTACACTTAAATCTTTTTCTCTCCTTGTGTTGAAGTTGCCCAGAACCCTGTGGGCTCTGCCTTCACGCGTGTGGTGTGCTCTTCACCAGACATTTCTGACCTTGGCTACCTTTTCATTAGCCAAGTGTACCTTCTCAGTTTCTCTAACATTTTATTCCCTGCTGCTCTGGTATCATCGGGTTCTTTCCAAGTCTCCACTCAGACACCATCTTTTACCTTTAATACTAAATCTCATCTCTCTCATGTTCTGCTCTGTTGCCTTACGATGTGTCTTTAGATGCAGTTTGAACTAACGTGGAGGAAAAGTGTAATTGGGTGAGTTTGAGGAAGTTAGCATGTTGATAAAGTACAGCAAGTATGCCCTTGAAATCTTAAATTAATCCATGATTAGCTTGTCCTAGTAAAACACTAGTAATAATAAGGGTGAAACTCTGTAATGCAGAACAGTGCAGTGCAAAATAAATGCACCAAATGACAGCTGACCTTCCCTCCATTCCCAGGGTACAGCAATGCACCTGCACACACCTGAATGCATGATGAAAATCCTCTGCTCCTTGCCTTTTGGTATAATTCCTCTCCTGCTATAAGTAGCAGGTAGCTAAATAGAAAGAGGTAGTTACTTATTACTTTTTGGTAAATCTCAAAAATAAGCAAAAATATCCCAAAATACTGTCTGTGGTACACTGGTTAAGTTACTGCTACTTTTACACTACTGTTTGGTGTCTGGGTGCCTTTTGGTCTCGGTGGGATCTCTGTTACCACTCATTCTGATCTGTGAATAAAGTACCAAAAGCTAATTGGAGTTGGTAGAGTGACACTGCCCTGTCCATCCTCTCTTCTGTCCTTTTCCTATCACCATATTTTCATTTGGGAAGGACATTTGAGACTATAAAAGTTGAACTAAAATATCTATAGACCACCTTTTAATTAAGATATTTGCCATCCACACAACTAACAGCCAGTCCTTCCTAAGTGAATCATCTAATTAAACTAGTGAGAAGAAGGTTTGCTGTCTTTCTCTGACCACCTTTCATGACCAAGGTCCCTTGTAAAACGAACAGATGGAGAGTCACAAGTATACCCAGTAAAATTGGGCAGTACACCAAATATGAGGTTTTGCTTTCCTCAGGCTCTGACAGTTGTGGGTTTTCTGCTTGGTTTTTTATTGTTGTTTTTTAATCAGAAACAGAGCTCAATTCAGTCTCTTTGCTCAGTTAATTAGCAGTGCTTTGCAACCATAAATAGTTCTGTCTCACCTGGCCTGAACTGTCACATTTGGAGCAGGTTGCTAGTGTGGATGTGTACAAAGGGATTCCTCCTCCTCATCTTCACAGTTTTAAGGAAGATTGTCTTTGCATGTGTCAGTGGTTTGAAAGAACTAGCAGCTGTCCGAGTACCAGTTATCTGTGTGCATTCTTTGCTAGCGTTTCATTTTTCTTATATTTTACACCTGGAGGCTCTCTGTTCTTCACCTCCCATCTGCTCTGTTGGAATTTTGTGAAGTGAGAAGGCCATCTCACAGTGGGATCTTGACTGGGTGCTGACCAACTGAATTGGCTCATTTTTTGAACCTCAGTCCAAGAGCTGTTTGGAAAGGCTGGCTTCCATGTAAACCACAGCAGAACTAGGCTTCTGCTCTTGAAATTGAAAATGTTGTTGGGAGGATTTTAAATTATGCTGTGGAATGTTGACAGATGAGAATGAGCATGCAGTTTGGGATAAAGAAAGTATTAGAAATAAGAATACAGCCTTCAGAAAGTTTAAGTCATGAAGTTGACCAGAAAAGTAAATAAGAATATGAACTCTGGCAAGTCAAATGAAAAATACAAGGACCTGCCAGAGAGACTCTGAGAAACATCACACTAATAGCAAAAAACAAAAAAATGTCCAAGTTCATCAGAAACAAGAAAGGTGCAGAATTCTGGAGAGCCAATAGATGGAGAAGTGAAAGAAATATTTGATGATGAAGCCATGAGTAGAAAGATGACTTATGTGCTTGTAGAAAGATGACTTATTCCTGTTTCCTGTGGAGGAGTCCAAGAGTCAGAAGAGGTTCCCTGTGCCAGATATTCTCTTTATGGAGAACAGGACTCATTGGAAGATCTGTTTCTGCTTGAATTTTCGGCAAAGTAATTTATAGAGCAAAGTGATAAATACAGTTACAAGATGCCAAGACCAGATGGTGCTTGCCCAAGGGTTCCAAAGGAAACTCGGGCCTGAAATGACCAAATTACTAATTACGCTGTGTAACTTCTCAACACCTTGAAGCCAAAGAAAAACAAGAGGATTTATGTGGTAGCAGTTCTTAAAGATAGTTCAGCAGGATATCGCAGTTCAGTGCCTTTTGAAAAAGTAGAAGACAAAAAAAAACTAACCAGATGGACCAACAACTTCGAGCAGCAGAAAGCCAGTGTGGCTTTTGCAAAGGAAACGGTGCAGCTCATATCTGCTGGAGGTTTTGAATGACTTGAGAAGCACAGAGAAGGGAAGTTTGGGACAAGAGAAGAAGAGGGATCTGTGTTACATCTCTGCTGTTCAGCATATTCACAAATTATCTAGTGTGAAAGGTGTGGAGGAAGAAGGGAAGAAATGACCAGAGCTGATTAGGAAGAATTGCAGCTTGTCCTCCTGACACCGAATTACAGGCAGCAAAATGCCAAATGAAATTTGTTCCAGATAAATACAAAGCAAGGGGATAATCTTAATTTGTTTATGCACTGATGGGGTGAAAGTTAATTATTGCGACTTAGAAGGAAGAGTTTGTCGTAATTCTGTGAAAATGGAAGTTTAGTGTTCAACAGTGATCATACGAATTTGTATGAGGGGCTTTGGGAAAGGAATAAAAAAAGGGAAACAGGGGGAAGCATCATGTCTCAGTCCTCAACACACTCAGTACAGTGGGTTGGCACCAAGAAAGATGTGCTTTGATACACATTGCAGCTGGAAAAGCAAAGATGAGGCTGAAAAGAGTGATCAGAGATAAGGAATGGATTCCATACAAGGGATGCTTGAAAACATTTGAGCTCCTCAGCTTGGCAGTGACATGACCAAGCAGAGTGTGGTCGAGATCAAAACGGATGGTGCCTCTCCCTCAGTCTGCCCCGAGACCGCAGAATGCAGCGCCACCGAGTGCTTTGAATGACAATGATCTACAGGGCTTCAGAACCAAACAGGTGGAATCACAGGAGAAAACACTGTCAGATGGGCTGTTGGGCATAAAGAATAAAAAAAAATAATTACCCCCAAGCTGTCAACTCAGAAAATAGACTTGTGGTGGTATCATTTGCTCCTTCTTTTACTCTGAGATACCTGCGTGTGTCAGGCAGTGTTGGGCTTGCTGGGTGTTTGATCTGAACCAGTGCAGTTTCAACAGATGTCTTGTGGTGGGAGAAGAGGAGGAAGGAACACAGGAGAGTGTCAGTTGTGGGCACAAGAAGATGGTTGTCTGGAAAAGTTAGTGTTAGTTTTTGTCATCCACATGTGCTTTACTGCCAGAGCCACCACACCCAGGCAGAAGCCTGCCTTGCTCAGCGTGAGGTGCCCCACATCCTATCTGACATGCAGGAGGGGTCTGGGAAGAGAGGACACCGAGAGAAAACTGGCCCCAATGCAAAGCATTTTGCAGATTACACATGCATGGAAATCCACAGGTCTGCTATAATTACCTCAATATTAAGCCCTAATCTCATTTTGTGCAAAGTAATCTTGGGACTCGGTATTGCATAAGAGAAGTGCTCTCGTAAGTCGTTGTGCCTTCAGATAGCAAAGATGCAGTCAGTGGGGGAAATGAGCAAGAATGTTCTGTGAGGGGGCAAGGACAGCAACGGCAGCCACAGATCCTGAGGACAGAATCCTGCTTTCTGCCCCCAAAATCCAAACTTTGCCTTCAGCCTGGGCGAGGGATTTGTCAAGGTAGAGAAAGACAAGGGAGAAATGCTCAAATTAGTCTTCTTCCCTGGGTTCTGAAATGGTGTTAATTTACTAATTATGTACCAGTAGGAAGGTGAACAGTATGGGGTGAGCTTTACAGGTAGTTGATCAGGAGCACTCAGCTGAGTTTGGTGTTAACAAAACAGGATGCTCATTGACAATGTTAAGACCGAGTTTTGCTTGCACATATTGCTGGTTTAGTTTTTAAAAAATTCGGCTTAAACATGCTTAAAAAAGATCTTTCAGGAACCTTCTTTTGCAGTATTTTTTTCCTACCAAGTGTTGAATGTGAATTAAATAACCTGGCTTGGAAAGGAAATGAAGGCATCTGTTTTGTTCACGCTTAAAAAACAGTGCAAGAAAGCCCTAAAGATGAAATAGGAGAAAAGTAGTAACTGAACACAGAAAATAGAAAACAGAAGCTCAAAATTGTGGAAAGTAACTGGGGGGAAAAAGGAGCCCAAATAACTATGAAATAATGGATGTAAAAAGCTGAAATGTGGTGAGGCCTTGCCGTGTGTCCCGCTGGGAGGCCTGCCTGCCTTTGCTTTCAAGCTGGTTCCTCCCGTTTGCTCTTGTCCTTGTTTCAGGCCCCAGCTTTGCTCACCGCTCCTTAGGGCCTGAGAGAAGCATCCAGTTGTTTTCTTCTGTGATTGCATCTCTTCCAGACTGTCCTTTTTCCAGTTCTGCTGTAGTTGTTCCTCATATGGTCACTGCTGTGTAGTTTAATCATCCGTGTGCCCTGCTCTGAGTCATTTCCAGTTCATTTATAGCCTTTTGACATGGGAGGGTCACAGCTGCACACATCAGAAGATGCAGTCATGCGATGGATTCCAGCATCGTCTTAATGGTTTCTGGTTTGTTCCTTTTCTCCTAGTTCTTAATACTGGTATCTTCAAAATTGTGGCACTTCAGAGTATTGAGCTTTTATTTTAAATTAATTAACTGTATAACCTTTGAATACTGTCCTTGAGTGGCAGTGATCAGCTTCCAGTCCATCATTTCATATAGGAAGTTAAATATAGTTTTTACATTGCATAGCACTTCACATTTCTTTCAGATTTTATTGCCAAGGCACAGAGCCTGTTAAAGTTCTGAAATCCATCACAGTTAGCCCTTGCCTTTATTACCTCTGCATCTTGACTTCTCCAGTAAATGTTGTTGTATAGCTATTTTTCTTTGCTTTTTCAGGTCATTTGTGAATGTTGAGTTGTGCAGCTTCCACAGGCGTTTTTTCTGAGAGCACTGAGGATTTCCTTTTGCCTGGTTTCCTATCTTTTGGCAGTTATTTATCTATACACAAAGAACTTCCTTGTAATCAGGTATTCTGATTATCTCATTAAATTGAAAAAAAAAAAAAGGTTGAATGATATTGCACACCTAATCTGACCAGATTTGGTAATGGACACCTCTGTTTTGATATATATCTTAGGTCTGAAGATCTCTGGCCTGAAAATGGAGGGGGTTTATGTAATTTTTTTTCCAGAAACCTCTTTTCATACTGCAGCAGTTCGAGTTTGAAAGAATGCTAATATGCAGTAATAATAAAGAGAAGTAGGACAATCTTAATGATTATAATCCCACCAGACTAAGACATCAATCCCAGGTACAATAATGGAATAAGTAACAGTGTTCAGGAAAGAATTAAGGCAGTGTCACTCAGCCTGGACTGAGGGAAATAGAAACAAAAGGTGTTAATTGTTTTAGTTTGCTTCTTAAGTTCTTAGCCTTCAGTTAGTACTTGACAGTAATTGCATGCCATTTTCAGTGAGAAGCTAAGCCAGAACAAAACCAATGTGGTTCATATTAAATTTAGTAGAAAGAAGGCAGCTATGAAAGGCAAGTGGAGGCTCAATCGAGTCTGTGTGTAGTGAGAACATGAAGGAGTTGGACTCTTGGACTATGTTTTTTAGTGGTCACCAGGAAGAAATGCAAAATGCCAGTAATGGGAAGTTTGCCGAGGCTAAAGAACTGAGGAAATGACAAGGAAAACCTCATCATAATGCAGAAAATGTAATTGACTGCTGGAGTGAGGAGCATGGTATGGGATTCTCTGTTACTGCTATTTTAAAGTCAAGATGGTCTGCACTTGAATTAATGCATGGGGTGAAATGTTTTGGGGAATGACCAAGCAGTGGCTTGTTTGCACTTGAAACGCATCTCAGGGTGTGGTTCTCTGATACTGTGTGAATGAACTTAAGGCTCCTGCTCCTGGAGCTGTGCTGCAGCAGCCCTGGGGCATTTGGAGCTGTGATGGACAATGTGGGATGGGAGGGTGACACCTCTACCACTTTGTTACTCCTTATGCCAGGAGCACAGTCACTACTGTCAAAGGTGTAAAGGTAATTAAATAAACAACCAACCAGCTCTGTGTTAGGGTGCTTCAGTCTGGAAAGGCAGTTATGTCAGCAGCAGGAAGAGAGTGAGCAGAGGCAAATTGTTCACTCCCTTTCCATTTTGGAATTAGGAGGCAGTAAAAGAAACTAATAGGGACAATCTTGAATTTGAAGGAAGTGGCTTTACACAATGTGTAATTAAGTTCTGGGAACTCCCTCCACAGATGTTGTGTGTGCTGGAAGTTTACATGGGTTCGAAGGGAGTCTGGACAAGCTCATGGAGGAGAAATCTGTTTGAGGTTACCAAATTCATGGGAAGCACATCTGACCCAGGAAGCTCCTGAGCTGAAGGCTGGCAAGCATGCAGGGAAAAGCTTCTTGTTCATTTCTTCTCTTCTCCTTTAGCACAAGAATCCAGTCCTGAGTTCATCTGAAATGCCAGGCACTGAGGTGGAGAGACCTAACTGCTAATGTCCCTGTGTCCACGTGTTTAAACCTGCAGTAACAGATGGTCTGTGATGGTCTGTGAGTCTCTAGGTTTAAGTTTAGGTTCAGGAACAAGTTGGTCCAGTGGTCAGTGTCTGTGTTGGAGCTGCTTGTGGGACACAGTGCTGGGTGTAGAGGGTTGCACAGGTCGTGATTTGGGTGTTTTAACAGAAGATAGTTGATGTGTTCCTGGGAGCACTTGGCAGTGCTGAGGCTCATTCCTGTAAAGGCAGGATGCTCTGCACAGGGACGGACAGCAAAGCAAAATATTCTGCTCTTTCCTGTAGTGCTTTAAAATCAAGCAAATTTATTAGAATCCAAAACGATTTTCTTCTCTTGAGAGGAAGATGAATTGTGTGTTGTCACACAGGATTTTTCCTGAAGAGGAAGACAAGGGCAAAGGCTGTAATTTGATAGGATGAATCCTACTTTGAGACTTCACATGATATCTCGGATTAGACGTGCTGTGTCCGCATGACACTCAACACGGATCGGGTGCTGACGGCTGATTCAGGTTTCCTCCAAAACATTGCCCTGGCAGGCTTTATGTGAGGCATCTCCTGCCCCACCACAGCCATTGCAGAGGCAGCATGAACAACACTCTGTGTCCTTAACGAAGGTGCATTGGATGCCCATGCCCGTTAAACACCTGTTGTGTACTTTTGGATAACTCTTAATGACTGTATAAAATTAATCAGTCATTAAGGGTTCACTGGGGCTGGCAACCAGTGTTGCTAAGACCTAATGCAGTTAAGCTGACCCTGTTCCCAGTTCTGGTGATGTAGTACAAAGAGGCTTGAGCTGGTTATTTGTGGAGTTAGCTGAGACCTGGGGAGGTTTATTAGCTGGGGGTGAACACAGCTATGCTGTTCCTGATTTAAAGCTGGCTCTGGAAATGTACAGCTCCATTTGCAAGGCACTTTTTCCAAACTAGTAAAACATGCCAGACTTGAGCTTGGCTGACACGGGTTGAATGAACTGTTACCAGAAAGCTGAAGGTCCACAGACCTTCCCAAAGGACCTGTGTTCAGTGTTTAATCCTGTTGGATACTGTGCTGACCTCCTGTGTCAGTTTTTCAATTGTACTTCAGTCTTAAAACAGAAAAAATCAATTTTTTTGTGGATTAAATTTAATGTGCAACATCAGTAGCCTGGTCTATGCTCTGCCACCTTTGGAACTTTTTTCAAGTGTTAGATTTCATATGTAACTCTCCGAAAAAGCCCCAGCAGATAGCTTTTTCTTGCCAACTGCTCCCACATAGTGCTGTAGTTAGAAATAGGTCTATTTTGCAGTACTGTCAAACTGCTTTATGTACTGGCTGCAGTAAGGAGTATAAGTATAGCTATTTCTCAAAGGCCTTGTTAGCAACACTTTAAATAATGTGGCCTTTTGGTTTATGAGTGTGCAAACTTGCACAGAATTAAGAAAAACTCAGTCATTACAATGAAATGTGTTGACTGTCCCCTTGATAGAGGTGGCCATATTCATGTTTTTAGTGTTTTGATTCTGGTGACTTGGAATTGAACTGAGTTTCCATCCCAGTAATGCTTGATTTCAGGCTGTTCATGGTGTCAAAAGAGCAGATCCCTGAGCTCAGGGTGTCTGGCTTTACTGTCAGTGTGGCTGTACAGATCTGACTGTGGCTGTACAGATCGGTTCAGACAATAAATAAGTGGTTGCTTCCACATGTTTTGGGGTAGGTACGTCTTCCAGGATCTTTCAGGAACCCTGTAGCAGAAACATGGGTTGTATCTGACTCCTTTATGTGATTGAGTCAAATTTTCCATAATTTTTTTCTTACTTTTATTTCAATCCCAAGGCTGTTGATTTCCCAGTTTGCAGCTTCTCTAAGAGGTGGAGTGGGGCCACAGTTTCTTTTACTTCACAACTATTGCTATGTAAGAGCAGGGCCATCCTGTGTTGGTTACGTGGGGAAAAACGGCATGGCAGCACACACAGGCTTACATACACTGAAGGAAGCTGATTGAAGGCAGCAGCATTAGCATTTCAGCAGCAAGCTGCAGTGTTTCTGGTATTTGTTTATATGTGCTTTCACTAATGAGAAGTGAGCAGCAAAAAAGGATTACAGAATGTATAGCTGCTGGCATTTTCCATTGGGACTTCAGTGGAGGAGAAGGTTGAGATGCTTGCCTGCTGTTGGGAGATGTGGGAATCCTGGATGCTGTTCTAGAGGAGTGGGTTCATCCTTCTGCCATTCTCCTCCTGGCCTGTTTGCCTGACCCCGTCCCTGGTCGTAGTCTTTGGCCGCTTCACCCACTCACATGCTCTGTGTTCAGTTTCTTTCTTCACTGACTGTACACAGCTGCCCTAAAATCAGACTCATTTGCTTCTGGGCTGGTCTCCTTTGGACTCCAAACTGCTTTGCTAGTTTTCACTGTTGATGTCTGACCTTGCTAAATGGCCAGAAGGAATCTGTGAGAAAAGCCTGCTCATCCCCTCTTGATCCCGGGAGTCTTTGGGAAAACTCTTTCTTCCTCCACCTCAGACTTGAACAAAAGTGAGTACATTTTAAGAGTAAATGCAGGTGCTGAGGCAGAGGCAGTTGAGGGACAGGGACAGAGTCAGTTCTCTCCTGTGGTAGGTAGAGGGCAGGGCCTCACTGGTCAGGGTGGGGAGACACTTGAGCAGGGTTTCTTCTTCTTGTCCCTCAGCCTGGCTCTTGTTCCTCCTGCTGCCCAGGGCAGGGCTGACTGAATGAAGAGAATTAAGGCAAGTGAGAAGAGTGCCAGGCTGTAATTCACTCAGCAGCAGACTGTTTCAGTGCTGTGTAGAGGAGTCAGCAGCAAGGCAGTCTTTCTAAGATTTCAAAACCTTTACCTTCCAACATTTTGGTTTTAAGGACTTCAGCAAGATTAGGTTGGAAAGAATTTAAAGGATGTTCTCTCCTCAACCCCCTCAGCGTCCTTACTGCATGCTGAACTGCTTCTGCTGAGTTCTTGCTGACATGAAATAATCCAGAAATGTATGGGGTTTTTTACAAAATCCTGCATTATGCAGAAGATCTGCTTGTATAGCATAGCAGGCAACATGAAGTTACTAGCAGTTAATTGGTAATTGAAATTAAATATAGTTGTGATACCTATGGGATGGTAAAGGGCTGTTTCTTCCATCAGTTACTTTCTCCAGGATGAGATCCAGAGTGAGCAGACAAACCTGGCATGTTTGTTGCTAGCCTGTCCAACTTCAGAGTGTCAACAGTGCGTCCACAATCCTCACTCATGCTGTGTGGCCTTGGGACCTGCCAGAGAGGAGGCACTAGAAAAGTTGTTCCTTGGAAAAATAAATAGCATGCTGAAGAAGCAAGTTCCCTTGCAGTAAAGAGTAATACTTGGGGGGAGTATGTTTAAAACATGGGAAAAAATATTTTCCCCCTTTCTAATTCTTCTGGAGTATTTGGTGGATTCCCTTAACAAGCAGGGCTTTATGCTGCAGGGGTCTTGGAGCGTCAGTGCACTTAGAAACAGCAGCCTCCTGTAACAAGGATATTAGTGTGGCAACTCTGCAAACAGGAGCTCCTTGTGTTGTAACCTCCTGTGATGTTAGTGGGCTTGAGTAAATGATGTCTAAAGCTCCTGTAATACCTGTGAAAGACACTGGCTGAGGCTGGGGAAATGTCATAATTGAATCTCTTCCATTCAGATGAGTCACTTGAGTCATGTTGTGAGAGTTTCCACTTTGAATCTAGCAGACTAGCTGGTTTTGAGGATCCTATAAATGCAAAACTGGGAGGAGTGCTTCATTTAAGAGTAGGAAAAATTGCAGATCTTTTGCCTTGCTGCAGAACACAGCACAGGTTCTCCTAGAAGATCACTGCAGCCATTCTGCTGCACTAATTGGGATAAAATATTTCTTGCTCAGTGTTCTGCGTGCATGACCAGTGATGCAGTTCCAGCAGCTTTCTGGGTTTATTGGACTCTCCCTGCTCTGTGTGATGTGTAGAAGGATGAATGTGTTCAGTTCAGGATGATTGTGCTCAGTTACAGTGAGGTAGGAGTTGCTTGGTTTGGTGTGTTTGTTGAACCCTCTCAGGTAGTTCCTAGAGGTTTTTTAGCTCTAAATGTAGGCATGTGCTCACTGGTGAAAAGCTGTGCTGCAGCCAATAGTAACTTGTGTGTAATGTGCATCTTAAATGACACTCTTCAGGCCAGCAAAGCGCTGTGATTCCCACATACTGCTGGTACAAATTTGATGTATTTCCATGTTTCAGAATACTTGATGGAGAAAACCAGAGCGTGTCAGAAGGCAGCAGAAAGACCCAACTGCTGTGACTGCTGTTAGTGTTGTCCTTGCGACACGCACCACTAAGGTGCAGCTCCATTCTAACAACCCATTTTTTTCTCTATTGTGCTACCACGATGTTGTTCTTCTGAGTCTTTGCCAGACCTGACAACCCCTTACAGCTGCCCACTGGAGAGGAATGTATTTATTTTAGCTAAAAATAACTAGCTGAAAGATGCTGATCTATACACTGAATCTTCTAAGTTAGGAAATTCAAGGAATTTCTAAATTAGGACGTGTTTAAGGTTGGATGAGGCTTTGAGCAATGTAGTCTAGTGAAAAGTGTCTCTACCCATGGCAGGGGGTTGGAATAATAAGATCTTGAAGGTCCCTTCCAACTCAAACTATTCTATGGTTCATTTATAATTAGAAAGAAGTGGTTGTGATGCTTGGTGACTTCCTTCTGAGGTGGATGGAGGTGTCTATCTGCTGATCAGAGCGGACATCCTGAGGTGTTTATATCTACCCAGCATTTATAATCTGGGCTGCTTCTGAAAATTGGAGATTATAAGTGGTGATCTTTGCCTCCTGAATTGAATTTTATACAACACGCTCGTTCTAGAAGGAATTGTTTTGTGCTAATGCTGTGAAAGGTGAAACTAAAGGAAAACATACAGGGATGCCATGGGTCACCAAAAAATGATAATGTGGTTTATGCTTTTTGTGACGGTCCAGAAGGATCCTCTAGAAGCTGCTGATGAGGGGATTTTAATTCCCTAGATTTTGAATGTACCAGATGGAAGGGACTGTTGGGCAGGTTTGGTATGTCCTGGTGATGGTCCTGCACAGAGCTCTGTGAGCGGGACAGCCTCACGGGGTGGCTCCTGAGCAGTGGGAAGGAAGTGGTTGGGCACACACTGCTGAAGGGCATCTCTTGGGTCCAAATGATGTCAGCACATCTCAGGAAGCATTCAGGCAGAGAGTTTCATGATAGGCTTTTCTCAGGAAAAAGATACTGAGGAGATAAAATAAAGCTCTATTATATATACACATAAATTTTTGAAGCTTTTTTTGAGAAGGATTTGTAGAAAGATCTGTATCAAATAATGGGTTTGGGGTTCTTTTTACACAGCTGTAGTTTCTTTGTAGACCTTAGACACAGGTATGTAGAAGGCCAAAGCACAAAATTTAACTGACAAGGAACACTTGAAAAATAATCTGAGTGATGGAAGTATTTAGAGGAAGATAGAGTTGATCTGATACTCCATTGAAAAATAGAGTTACCTGTTGGTGATGGCAAAAGGTCCCCTACCCTGGGTGAGATTGCAGGTAACTGAAGGCACCGCAGGCCAGTCCCAGCCAGCAGCACAGAAGGGAGGAGGGAGGATAGCAAGGAGGGACAGGTTATCCCATTCTGTGCCGCCCACTGTGGCTCCAGGGCAGTTTCATCAATGGCCTAGATAATTATCTGGGAATCACTGCTATTAAACTTGCATCCAACAGACCGTGATTAAACTGGAGGACAGCGCTGGAACCTGAAGGTAGAATAAACCATCAGTCACTGTAAGGATAAGTAAAAGTCTGGCAGTGGTTATTCAGCTGTGTGAAGAGAGAGCTACTCACTGTGTAGACATCTGAATGAGAAAAAGTCTGTGAGCTGTCAGGAGTTAAAAGCTGACTGTATCAACAGTGTTGTCTTCTGGGGAGGGGAAGAAGAAAGAAAAAGACACATAATTCCAGATTGGTGTTTAAGCAGCAGGGTATCGCAGCAGATCAATGAAATTAATCCTTCAGCTCTGGGCACTCTTCATAGAGCCCTAGGAGAAATACTGGACTCAGCTTTTGGGCTCCACACTTCAATAAATTTCTGCCAATTGGACTCTGCCCAGAAGGGAGCAATGGGAAAGCCTAGGAAATATGATTTACAGAGAAGGCTTGAATAAACTGACGTTGTTTTACCTGAAGAGAAGACTAAAGGAAGGCATGTATTCTCAACTGCACTGGGGAAAGGGAATAATCCATTTCCTTATGGCCACAAAAACCAGCAAAAACAGTAATGGGCTTATATGACATGAAAGAAGGGCGAGGGTACACATTGAGGGAAATTATCTCATTGTGGAGCACACGAGTAGATTACTTCAGAGGTTTCGTAGGACTTGAAGGGCAGATTAGCCAAGATTGACATTAAATAGAAGTTGCAAGTAGTCAATCTTGAGTTGGTACAGAGGACAGATAATTTCCAGTTCTGTAAAATTCAAATGTTTCCATTTCTAGAAAGTATTCAAAACCATCTAAAATGATGGAAAGAAAACTTTTATAAGGCTTGGATAATTTAAAACCTTCCACAAATGTAAAAATAACCTCAAGTCCCTAAGGTAAATAACTTAAACTTGTATACATATATATGTTTGCAAGATGAAAAAAACTCACTATAGACATGGATTTGGATCACTTGAGCCGTGGTGTCTGACAAGGCTGTCCTTGACCCTTGCTGCTTGGTAGGTTGAAATGGTACCTGGAGCATTCTCTGTACCTGGAGCAGAAGTACAGAATCTCTGTAATATCCACTGCTTCTTCACCACCTAACACTACCAAAGTTTGCTTTTAAATGGTAGTTTTACCTTTTTACTTGATTTCATGAGGCAAGAGAAGAGGTGAAAAGGATAAAATGTTTTTGATGTGTCCTTCAGATCTCTCCTCTGATTCTTTGAGGCCTTCTCCCCTTGCCAGCAGCCCTGGTCATCCTCACAGAACTTTGTTCTGGGTTTGTCATGGCAAAAGTTAACTCACTGGGTGCTCCCTCTGTGGTATTTTGGTCGTGCAGTCATAGGTATTGTGGTGGCGTTGCTGTTTACTCCATTTCCAGGAAGCTTCATGGGATGACTAAGTGGCTTCCCCTGGAGTGCCTTGATGTTATGGAGAAGAAAGTCGTTATGGTTCTGTCCTCATTGTACTCCCCTGTAGCCAGGTCACTCCCTAAATCTGTGCCTTGTCCCTGCACAAATGCCTGCAGAAAAGAGAGAGCAGGCACATATATGGTGCTGGTTTTGTTTGCTCTGCCAGATCCAAAACAACCATCTCCTTCGGCCCCACCCTGACTCCAGGCTTTCCTTAAAGCTTCTCAAGCTTTTGTACTGTCTTTGTGAGGCCAGAGTTGCTTATGAGCAGGTCATGGATTTGTATGGTCCTGATACAGGTCAGGTCATTGCACAGCAGAGATCTGCATGGAGCACCCCCTTCACTTGTGCAGGCTGCCTGCAGGCTCTGTTCACCCGGGAGCAGCAGTGCCCAGGACAGCGGGATGAGGGGTGAGATGTGTCCTGCCAAAATCCTTCGCAGAGCCGTGGTTGTAATCTGAGGAACTGGTTACCTTGAGATCCTTCTGTTGGTGCTCTGACGTGGCTGCAGGTGCTCCTCAGTCAGCTGACTGGCACTTTGTAGTTAAGACATCTGAGTGTGATAAGAAAATGTTACTGCCTTTAAATTGAAGCATCTTGTATCTGATTGTCTGGAATACACTTCTGAGAGGGTGCCCTGGGACAGTGCTGCTCACTCACTCTGGGTGCTGCTATCTCAGCCTTTAGAACAGATCAGTAAGTGCTAAACCAAGCCCATCTCCTCTCCTTTCTGTTGTTCCTGCACCTAGTGGGCTCACCAGTGTGTTGGTAAGTGCTGGAGAGTGTTTTTTCTTAAAAGGATGGGAATCTGAGCTTACCCCAGTCCAGATATGTCTGTCTATCTAATGGACATGTGCAATCAATTTAAAAGGTCTTATTAATTGCAGACTCGGTGTTTATTAATTATCAGCATCTCGGTTAAAAGCTGTTGCAGTTGAATTAACGAGCCATCATTTTGTTTTTCAGCTATGGCAGCCATTCGAAAAAAGCTGGTTATAGTGGGAGATGGTGCCTGTGGAAAGACCTGTCTGCTGATCGTATTTAGCAAAGACCAGTTCCCTGAAGTGTATGTTCCCACTGTCTTTGAAAATTACGTAGCAGATATTGAAGTGGATGGAAAGCAGGTACGTGAACCTTTCTGTAAGAGCCAGAATGAACTGCTGTTTGTTCAGAATAGCATGGACATCTCCCTGCTATTCCATTAATATGTGGTTAGCACATGTGCTTAGTGCTTATATTGTAAATATATTTTTAAATATTAAGTATGTTCCTGTGGAAAAAAATACTGGCCTTGTGATGACGTGCTCACATCCAGTGTCTGTTTAACCAGGTGCTTCTAACCATACACAAGCTGAGGTTCTAAAAGCCATGCAGTCAGTCTGAGTAGAATTTTGCAGCAGGTGGGAGGGGATGGAGCAGTGCAAAGATGCTGAGGGCATTGGGGCTGCTGGCCTTGGGAACAGAGTCCTTGTTTTGATAGGGACCTGCTATTGTAATTAACAAAGACTAATTCCTGGAGAGTTGTTTTTTTCATACACATTCCTGACAACATGCAGCATCCTTCTGAGAACAGGTGACAGACAGGTTGATCAAGGGGGTTGATTTTTGTAGTGTACCCCAGCATCATCTGTCCTGCTTGTCTGAAGGAACAAAATTCTTAGCACCAAAGTGTAGCCACAGCTCACTGAGCTTCATCTTTAGTTTGTACTTCAGCAAACTAATTATTAAAATACTTCATTTTAGTTCTAAATATTTTGAAAATCAGTTTTTAATCAGTAGGACCTCTTGAGTCATTTTGTTTACCATACACGCAGACATGCCAGACACCTGCTCCAAGGGGCAGCTGTAGGTGCTGATCCCTGGGTGGATTGCCTTCTGCACTTCTGTCAGCAGGGTGATGTGCAGAATTGTCACTTTCCAGGATACTCCAGAAGCACCCAAAGCAGGAACTTTGCACCTTGAAAGCTCAGCTATTTACAAAGGCTGTCAGGCAGCCACAGCCCGTGTCTGTTTGGGTACTGTAACCACACACAGCTGACTCTGCCGTGGCACTGCAGGTCCAGCGTGTAGCAGGTCTTGGTGCTGGTGGTGCTGAGCCTCCCTGTTTTGTCCCTGTGGGACATTGCCTTTGCTCTGGGCTCAGGTACAGCCAGGACATTTTTCAGTCCATTCTAATTCAGATGCAGTGACTGATGGATTGAAATCACTTGCTTTTGATCCTGACTGGAGAAGAAGAGGTTTTTGAGCTAGTTTTGGACCTTATGTTAAATTTGATTTCCTAGTGTTGCAGGGATGGATTATTTATGGATATAGTCATGATACTTCATGCTATTTGAGTCTGAAAAGAGCTTTCCTCTCCCATAATGTGAATCAGTAAAAGAAAATTTACTTTTAGACTAATATTAGGACATGTTTTTTCCCCAAATGATAGGTTCTACAGTTTCTATATTTTATCTTAGACTCTGAGGACTGTTGTTTCAAATATGTATGATATCCATTTCTCTCTCTTATCACCAAGTCTAACTTCCTCATTCCTTTCTGCCTGAATCTCTGCATCTCTGAATGAGTGAACACGGAGTCATGCCCTATCAGCTATATGCAGCCAGTAGCAAAAGAAAAATAGCATGAGCAGCTTGAGCAGTATCAGCTGATTTTATTTTTGTAACTAGAGGATATATTTTACCTAAGCTCTTGGTCTTCAGAAAATTTGATTACAAAAGTTTGTAGGAGAACAGTGCTTAAGCCTCTTCTCTTTGACAGCCACTTACCTAGAAAAGCATTACCAGAAATGTCCAGAAGTCATATGAAGACAAAGAGGTGATGGTAGGAGATGTGGTTTTTTTAGGAGCTGATTCCAGTGTCATGTGAGGGGACCATCAAGAGACATCTCTTTAATAATATGAACATTTGCCACAGAATTCACATTTGCAACTGTAGAGGTGACTCTGAGAGGAGATTTCTGACTGAAAGAAGGTTATTTTTGTATATGTGTGCAACTTAAGGCTTTGTCTCTTCACAGTTTAAACAGACAGTTGCATTGCACATGGAGGCTCACCTGTGGGTTCCAGTTCTGCCCATCTTTCTTTATCTGAGCTGCTGTGGACTTTTTTTCCTGAAATTTTTGAATGCAAGGGTTTAAAGAAGGCACCCGCTCTATTGTGAAGGCAAACTCATCAGAGAATCTTAAGCAAGACTATATATACCTAAAGAGCTTGATTATAATTTTTCAAGTCCTTTGCTTTAAATGTTGGCTATTCCTTCTACAGTTTTAAACAGTCCTGTTGGGGTGTTCTCCCTGAGCTCCAGCAAAAGGAGAAATATCGAGAACATTAAGTACTTTACTTCTTAGTAACAAGAAGCTTTACATGCAAATCAGTTTTGTTAAATTTGTGCACAAATAAGTACAATCTTGACATTTCTTAGTCACCACAGGTTCCAGCTGTAAACCCATTGAAAATGTACATAATCCTAAAAAGCATATACTTAGTCCACTTTCACTGAAAACTGGTATTTCTGGGATGCTTGTCAGAGTTTCCCAGCCCTTTGGAGCTGATTCCCTTTGATTCTTCTGTCTTGCTTTTCTGCTGGTAGCTTTTATGTCCTTTTAGAGAATTGACAGTGGTCATAGGTGTAAAGAAAATACTCATAAGCAGCAATAAGTTGATTTTTGGAGTTACAGAATGTAAAATTCCTAATAGTTCTCCTGGCAAAGGAGAACTTTTAGTCTCCTCCTTTTGAGTGGTATTGACTGAAATATTTTATTCACTCCTGTTGAGTTCCTGGCTTCTGAATCAGAACTTTCCTGGTGTTCTGACTAACCCCTTATCTTAATTTTGTAGGTTGAGTTGGCTTTGTGGGATACAGCAGGACAGGAAGACTACGATCGACTTAGACCGCTTTCTTATCCAGATACTGATGTTATACTTATGTGTTTTTCAATTGATAGTCCTGATAGTTTAGGTAAGTAGATCTCCAGCTGAATCAGAACCACTTCTCTATATCAATATATTCCCCTTGGAAATTGCACTGTAGAATATATTTTCCCTTGGGAGCTTTCCTAGTTTCAGAATTGGTGCTGGTTTGAGTGTGTGGTTTTCAGACATTAGGGAATTCTCCAGCAGCACTGAGCATCACGAGAGCTGCAGCAGCGCTCTGTGTTTGCCCAGATTGTGAACATTCTCTTCCCTCTCCTCCCTTCCTGCTCACCAGTGTCTGGGTGCCAGGGTCTCTGGGAGCAGTGAACTGCCAGGCAGCTTTTCAGGTGTGCAGCATCTAGAGGCCAGCACACCTGAGCACTCCAGGTGCAGCTGCAGAATTGATATTTTGGCTGTAGTGCAAAAACCGGCTTCAAAATCCTTGTCCAAGTCGTTCCTTCAAGCAAGAAAATATGCTATATTACATAATGGTGAATCTCTTCAAAAGCTGAATGGAATTTCATGAAGATGAAAAGTGGTTATGCAGCCTGCAGGTATATCCACTGGTGAATCTCAAATGTCTAAGAGCTTATGAAAGCACAGCCAGATGTTTTAGGCTGTTCAGCACTTCCTGCTATATAGAATTTGTCAAGGTTTTGCTTTCAAAAGCCCCCAAGTCCTCCTTTCACTAAAAAAAATAAGTCATGTAGGGATGTGAGGAGGAGGTTGCTTGTATATGAGAACAAATTCATTTGCTGCACATAGGGAGAAATGGAGATTGGAAATGACTGACCCCAAGCCTTTGTTCCTGTGTATCTGTAATTAGTGTGTTGAACAGTTCTGCTACAGTAAGGGGAGAACTGAGAAGGGGTTGTTTTGTGTTGTTTTAGGAAAAGAAGTGAGGTTAAAACTTGGGCTTCAGTGTTGTGCCCATCTCTAGCTTCTGGAGGTAAACAAAATGTTTCTCTTGAAACTAAATATTCCATAACTTTCCAGTCCAGAATTCTGCATGCTGTTCTTCAAATTCCCTTGCGCTAACTCTTGTCAGGTCACTGCTGAGAGAAGCCAAGACGTTACATGTCCTTCAGCCTTCAAATTACCACAGACAGGCTTGTCTTTTTTGGTAACACCAGAACAGGTCTATTTGCTTCCTTATGAAGAGTAAAAAAAGGGCATCAGTGTGGATTATCAAGCTACAATGACTCAGGCAGCGTGTAAAAGCTTTAAAATGAAACTTTCTCCGGAAGTGGGGTTTTGTACAGTCATGCCTCTATTTATTTCTTTCAGAAAACATCCCAGAGAAGTGGACCCCGGAGGTGAAGCATTTCTGCCCCAATGTGCCTATCATCTTGGTAGGAAACAAGAAGGACCTGAGGAATGACGAGCACACAAGACGAGAGCTGGCCAAAATGAAGCAGGCAGGTTTCTTTCAGAGTCTTACAGTAAATGGCAGAAGTGTGTGGTGGTTGCAGCAGAGCATCAAACAGGCACCCACAGCTGGCTGCTGGTTTCTGTGGGCTGTGTGATTAACACCTACCGTGGCAGACACCAGGGAGTGCCTGTTGCCTTTAACTGAGTGGGGATTCTCATATTGGGAGATTTAGTTCTAGAAAAAGGCATCCTGGGCCATGAAAATGGCTGTATTGGGTTACTAATAGTCAGCCTCTCTCAGTGCTGGAGAGGTGGATCCCTCACATAGAAAGGAATTGATTAGGAGCCATCAGCACATCAGTGCTTGCACTCTGGAGCTGTTTTTGTTTGGTGTGTTCAGGATGTGACAGCAAACACTTTTATTGGTGAGTATTCTGAGATAATAACCACAGGTGCTGTTGCTCATTCCTGAGCATATCACCAGGCTTCATTTTCTGATTGAGCCTGAAACTGCCAGCTTGGGTATGAGACTGCAAATGCTCTGCTCTGTCCCAGAATTTTTGCACCTTTAATACAATATTTGGGGGATTTTAAACGAAGACTGAGGCATTGATTTGGGGATTTGTTCATAGGCGTTTTTGCAATGGTAGCAAAGAATTGCATAAATGTTTCATCAGAAATAAGCAATCACTTGCTCAAGTTTCAAAAAGTCTTGCAGCTTTCAGGCTCAGAGATATCAGAAAACTGATTGTGTCCTCTGGCATTGGATATTTAACTAACCAGTTCATGACGTGTACTTAATCCAGAAATCCCTTTGCATTTGTTGGGAAGCCGGGTGGGCGGGGGAAGAGCAGCAGTGTGGGTCTGGGCTGTTCTCACCTGCTGCTTTTGTGCTGTTGCAGGAGCCTGTCAAACCCGAGGAAGGCCGGGACATGGCAAACCGCATTGGTGCATTCGGGTACATGGAGTGTTCGGCAAAGACCAAAGACGGTGTGAGGGAGGTGTTCGAAATGGCCACTAGAGCTGCTTTGCAAGCCCGGCGTGGCAAGAAAAAGTCCGGGTGCCTTCTCTTATAAAGCGTGGCCAGAGGAAGATGGCCAAAGCAGCACCCCGCACTTGAGTAATTTTGAAGTGCTGTTTATTAATCTTAGTGTATGATTACTGGCCTTTTTCATTATCTATAATTTACTTAAGAGATTTAAGAATCGAGTCATCTTGCTACCGTATTTAGAAGCCAACCATGATTTTTATAACAATCTGCATCAAATTCATCTGTGCACCCAAGGTTAACCTCAACATTCCTCTAACAAACCTTTTCTGCACTCACAGGATATGCCAGGCGCTAATTGAAGACAATTCTCTATCTTCTTTCTTGTCTCTATAAAGAGAAAAAGCTGTCAACACAGAGGATTGGTCTGTAACTACTTTATAACTAACGTCCTATTCTAATTGAGTACAACCGTTACATGGCTGTATGGAATCGAGAGTAGCTGCAGTGCTATCACATTTAGGAAGATCTGATTTTCATGGCTTGGTGTAAAACATTAGTTTGAAAATGTGATCACTCTGAAATGACCAAGTCCCATTCAGCTAAGGAAAAGTGAGGGTTCTGTGGTTTCATGTTAGTTACCTTTTAGTTACTGTGTAATTAGTGCCAGTTTAAATGTATGTTACCAAAAATAAATCTATTTACCCCAGCTTAGATGTAGTATTTTTTGTATAATTGGATTTCCTAATACTGTTACTTGTAACCTCTGCGTTAAGGTGTTCTGGGTTTTTTAAGAAACTGTATTTGAAAATAAAGTCCGGTGGAAAGCAGCTGATCCTCTTCCCCTGTTCATTTGTAAGAGTCTGACCCATTTGAATGATTTCAGTGGTCTGCACACCCAGAAGGAGTTTTTTCCATAACGTGCTGTAGGGATGAGAAAAGACAGCCTGCTCGCACTCAAAGCTTCTGAACTGTTCAGTTGCCTTAAATTCATTGCTGGACCCAGTTTCAAAACTTAAAAAAAAAAAAGAAACTTTTTGTGTAAGTTTGGTTACCATGTAGTGATCAGACTCCTAACCTGTGAACTTCTTGCTGTTCTGCAGCCAACTAAACTCTTTCTGTATTCTCATTTTTCCAAGAACTAATAGAATAAAGGCAGTTTTCTAAGCTCCCTGTATCCTGGTGTCTGTATTCCTCACTCTGGGTTTTTGTCCCAGCATCTGACAGCCTGAATTAGAAATACCATTTTTGATAAAGCTGAGAGAGAATTCGCTGAGCAGTTGCAAGTGCTTTAATACTTATTTTTATTCCTCAGCAAGGGATACCCATCTGCTGCTCGCGGTGGTTTCCAAGCGCCGCAGCAGAGCCGAGTTGCAGGATCTCACCTGGCCCCTGCAGTGAGCAGCAGAGCTTCCCAGCAGCTTCTGATCAGCGAGATGAGAGTGCACCAGTTGAGTTGGATTTGGCAGTCCTGAGCATGGGACTAGAGGAGCAGGAGGAGGCTGTGTAGGAGGAAGGGAGGAGCAGATGCAGTGTTGCTGTGGGAGCATGTGATGTTTTGCAGCAGCTGGGCTGCGCTGGAGCAGTGGCAGAGGTTGCACCTGGCAGGGGGTTTGCCATGCACTGCATGAGGGATGCCTTCAAGCCCTGCAGCACGGGCTGGGCTCGAGGTGTGGGCCCTGTGCTGCATGGATTGTGCTGCTTCTGGGGAGGAAAGGCCAGGGAACAGCAGTGGGCATCTCCATGCTCACACTGGTATTGACAGCAGCTGCTGGTGACAATCCATGTCTGAGCACCTGGCTGTATCCCATTACGGCATACAAAACATCCGTGTCACTTTTTTTTTTTCTTTTTTTGGACAATTCCTGATTTGTCCTTTGCTGCAAGAAAAGCAATAGACCTAGCCATAGGAATGTTCTCTACCTCTGGTCCTTGTCCTTCCTCTTCAGCCACAGACATCCAGAGTGAATTGTCTGACAAGCCCAGTGGTGTCACCCACCCCACCCTTCCCTCCTTCCTCTCCTGGGTGTTTGTCCTCCCCCTGCAGGGTGACTGGGTTGAACAGAGCAGGAAGTTCTCAACTGCAGCTGTGGGGCTGCCAGGGAGGATTTCATTTGCTGGCCTGTTGACAAGTTTAGTTGCTCATTTACAGTTCCCTTTTTGCAGGGGGGTGTTGCAGTTGAGCAAACCCGGGGGGTTTCAGTCTGGCAGGGATGTGGGGTTGCAGTCTGCCATGGCCACAGTTACAGAGCAGCTCTTACAGGGGTTTGGAGTCAAGTTGCTTGTTCCTCAAAGCCTGTGGCTGTGTATCTGCTGCTGTTCTTCAACACAGCAGTGACTGCTAGCCCGTTTTGGCTCTGAGCTTTTGCTGACCTACACCACCATCTCAGTTCTCAGTCAGCTTTCCTGCCTTTGAGGGCTGGCAGCCTGGCTCGCTCTGCGTTCCTGCCACATCTGTCACCTCTGGAAGCCACATTTGCTCTGGATGAAACCGAGCTGAGGACACAGATGGCACCTGACCTGGGACATGAAAGCTCAGCACTAATGGAGAGTGATCCAGGCAGGCGAGGCGCTGTGGGAGAGGCAGGGGCGAAGTGAGGAGCCAAGTGCCAGCCCCCTGGGTAGGGGAGGGAGTTCAGGACCAGGAGTGGGGCCATGATGTAAGCAGGAGGCCAGAAGGTGTCGTTTTGTGGTCTTTGTTGTTAAGCAATTTTTTGACCTTGTAGGACAACTGTCACTTGTCATACAGCCCAAAAGGGGTCCCCTGAACCCATCTGGTCCCCCTGGAGCTTCTGGCACTCCTCTGGATCCCAGCCGAGTAGGCTGCACAGAATGTGCCCAGGCACAGGCCATAGCTCTGAGCCAACAAGGAAGTTCATTCAGTGTCCTTAAAACTCTCCTGTTCATCAAGGAAGGGAAAGCCCTAACTCTGCTTCTCTGGAAAGGGCAGGGCCCCCAGAAATAAACTCCCCTACTTCAGAGTAATTCCCTGGGACCAGTGTGAGGGAGTGAAGGTGCTAGTCTGAGGTCAAAAGTGGCAGTCGAGATGTGGCCCCGCCCTAGAGTTCACCCTGAAGGGAAATTCCTCCTCTTCAGGAGCTGTGGCTCGCTGTGGCCGGGGGTGGGTGAGGAGGAGTCTCTGTCGACTGTAACCGTCAATTTATTCAAGAGCAAACATGGATCACGCACCTCTGCTCATCAGCCGTTTTCCAGCACTTATCTCTCTCAGGACACTTGACATGGCTCCTGCCATCACTGCTGCAACACTTTGCAGGTCCCCAAAGATGCAAAATAATCAGGAAAGTCCCCAAAACTTGTCACAGCTGGAAACTGGAACTCTTCCAGTTCCCAGTCATTGGGGCAGGTGCCAAGAGTGGCTCAAAGCAACCCTCCAGATCCTGCAGTCACCTGGGCACCCAGACCAGAGAGGCAGCATTATGTGGTGCCTGTTAGTGACAGCTGGCATTTTGTGACAAGTCCCTGCTCCCAAGCATGAAAGAGAGCAGACAGCAAGGGGGGGCTGAGCGCATCCCCCGCGGGGGCCCAGGCTGCCTTGGCTGGGGGCCAGGGCTGATAAGCAGCTGTCTGACCTTGGGCTGTTGTGAATGGAGCTCACTTGGCGCAGATGCTGGCAGGAGCCTCAGCAGGGGCTCCCTCCTTCCCCCTGGGAGCTGCACTGGAGCTGAGGCCCTGGCTCTTTGTTCTCACCAGGCTATGCTGCTCCACAGTCCCTGCTGGTCCAACCCATGTCCATGGATGTGCACACAAGGCCTGACCCCGACCTACCTCTTCACAGGGTTCTCTGGGGGAGGACAGTGGTTCACAAAGACCTGTGGAGGGACAGCCAGGCCAGTTGCTTGGTGTGAGCACAAGAAACAGCCCAATTCACTTAGGGCTGCCTTGAATCTGTGAGGAACAGAGCAGTCAATATTCCATGATGTAGCACCTCTGCAAACAGACTGAAATGGGCCAAGAAATGTAAAAGTCAAGGATGGGGAAAAGCAACTCCTGAAGTTGAAGAAGGAGCCTACTTTTCTTTATCTAGTGAGGATATACCAAGCTGTAACCCATCATCAGCCTCAAAGAGGTGGAAGAATTATAGGAGAATGAAGAAGGGAATTTGTTGCCCTTCTTTCTTGTGCCTCTCTTGTTCCTCTTCCTGATGCACAAACTGAAGGTGTTTCTCTCCCCAAAGCCATGCTCGGTGGCAGTGGTGTCCTCGGAGAATGCTGCAGCCTTGGCACCACACTGTGCCACCCCTTCACTACGAAAGCTAGAACTCCTGGGCCCACTCTGTGTTTTACTGTTCATCCACAGCGTTTCCGAGGATCAGTGATACTGCCCTGTTAGCCGTGGGTACTAGAACCACCCCGCTCCGCGCATTTCACGGATCGAAGCCCCCGAACCCTTGAGAGCCGGCCCGGGCCGACTCTCGGCGCCCCGCCGAGCCCGGGCGGGGGCGATGTTCGGGCGGGGCAGCGCTCAGGAGCGCTCGNGGCTGGCGGCGCGGCCCCTGGGCGCGGCGGAGCCGCTGTCGCTGGGCTCGCTGCAGGGCAAGGTGCTGCTGGTGGTCAATGTGGCGTCGCTCTGAGGCACGACTAGGCGCGATTTCCTGCAGCTCAACGAGCTGCAGCAGCGCTACGGCCCCCGCGGGCTCCAGGTCCTCGGCTTCCCCTGCAACCAGTTCGGTCACCAGGTAGGGCGAGTGGCGAGCCCGGGGAGCGGAGAGGAGCCGCCCGCCCCGGCCGGGCTCTCACGGGCCGTGCTCGGGGCGGGGTTACCTTTGTTTCCTTAGGAAAACTGCACCAACGATGAGATCCTTCCCATGCTCGAGCACGTTCGTCCTGGCAACGGGTACAAGCCCAATTTCATCATGTTCGAGAAGTGCGATGTGAACGGGAAGGACGCGCACCCCCTCTTCACCTTCCTGAAAGAGGCGCTGCCCTTCCCGCACGATGACCCCTCCTCGCTGATGACCAACCCGCAGTACATCATCTGGTCCCCGGTCTGCCGCAACGACATCGCCTGGAACTTCGAAAAGTTCCTCATCGGCCCCGATGGCGTGCCCTTCAAGCGCTACAGCCGGAGTTTCGAAACCATCAAGATCCAGGACGACATTGAGTTGCTTCTGCAGAAGGTTGCTTAGAAAGTTCTCTGCCGTTTCCCCTTGCTGCGCACCTGCCTGTTTTTCTTGCAGGGAGGTGCTGCTCTGTCAGAAATCCCAATGTCTTGTGCAGGTTTTGCTTGTGATGGTGCATCTTCTAAATCCTTGAAGTGTGCTTGATGTTTTCAAAAGTTGCATGGGAATGTTTGGGAAGGTATGCCAGAGCAAGCAGCTGTGAGTCTCAGTAGTTTACTGTGATTCTCTGAATAAAGAAATGTGTAGTCTGTTTAAGGCTGTGGCTTGATAACTGGGTGAGTTGGGTAAAACGTGGTGGGTCTGTTACGTGTTCGTCAGCCCGTGTGGGTGCTCACAGCAGCAGACATGGAGCACTGGATCACGGCCGTGCAGTCAGGCTGGACTGAACCCAGGGCATGAGCCCTGCAAGCTGAATCCATATCGTGTCCTGCCCCACGTGTAACAAGGCTGGCAGCGTGGGAGGGAGGCAGGGAACAGACAGACTTTGCCCGGCTGCTCACTTGATCTTCCTTAAGGCTTCCTTGTGGAGGGAACACACTGGCACATGGCCAGGGGCTGATTTTACCCTGGCTGATGAATTCCCAGTGTGGCCACATGACAGGCTAATAACTTCTGGGGCAGGGAGATGAGCCACCCTGCAGCCTGGGGGGACCTAGACCGGAGCAGCGCCCACTGTCGTTCCCCTTGTCCCAAAGCCACTGCCCCCTCGCTGGCTCGACCCCATTATGCCTCCGTGGGGGCCCAACACAGATGGGCCCCCACTCATGTGCTTGCTTGCTCACATGCTTGCTCAGTCTTCCAAAAGAGACCCAAAGCACCTCTGTGCATCCCCAGCACCTTACAACGATGCAGGGAATTGTGTGTCAAACCAGTTTGTTCACGTTCCCAGGGCAATACCACCCCATTCAACCACTTGGGCCACAGAAACTGCACCTTGCCTCAGAGTCCTTGTTTCCCTTTAGGAAAGGGACAGGACTTGTATATGACACTGCCAAGTGCAGATGTGCCAGAAATATTTCCTTTTTCTTTTCACTTCTCCAACGGTTTTTTGACTCTTGCCAACCATGGAGCTGATAAGTACTTCATGAGAAGTTGCTAGAAGTGTACCCAATGTGACGCAGCCACCGGAGCCCGGGCTAGCTCAGAGAGGCACACGGCGCGGTGCAGGAAAGTGCCTCGGTGTGGGCTCTACCGAAGGCAGAACCTTTCCAGCCGCTTGCTCAACAGTGCAGTGTCTCTCACCTTCGCCAGGGACCGGGCAAAGGAGGAGGAGGAGACTCCCTGCTGCGAGGTTTCAGCAACGTGGGCTTATTCAACTCCAAAGGGGTTCACAGCAGAGAGCCCCGAGCACGCCCATGCAAGGGGTCAAATACGACCAAAACCGGTGGGAGGACACAAACAGGTGACGAATTGGGAATTTCTGGGGGAGGAATGAGGGGATTTGGTTACAACTTTAGGGCCAATTGGGGTAGGAGGGAGGAAGGGGGAGGTCCCGTGGACCAAGGGGGCATCGAAGATCAGCGGAATCCCCAGGAGGTGTTGTAATTAGGGACTGGTTCGGGAGGAGACTGGCAGGGAAGGTTCGGGAATAAGGGTACGGTTACAAGGTAGACAGGGAAGGAGCTAGAACAAAGGGTGGGGCTATCATGAGAGACAGCTAGGGGGAGGATATAACTTAGGGACCAATTAACTTTAGGGAAAACCCGGGAGGAACATAGGAACGAACCATTAAACATAGAACTGTAAAATATACAATAAAAAACACCCACTGTAACACCAACGATCTTAGAGGTCTTTCCCAATCTTAATGATTCTACATGATAATTCTGACATATCGGCCCTGCTCAGCAATCCTGGTTTTACAGGCTGCTGCTAAATGGCTGGAATTATGATTGGTTTCCCTTGGGAAATCATGAGCCTGTGCCAAATTTCACCTGCCATCCTTCTACGCAGTAGCTCACCTCCTTCTGCAGGAAAATTTTCACTCCTTAAATTGTTCTGTGAGGACATTGCCATTACAAGCCATTCCTCACAAGGCCTTGTAGCACTGAGTATAAACTTGGTGTGGGACTTAGGAGTCCTAACCCAGACTAGAAACTTGGGCTCTCCAAGGGAAGGCAGAACACTTTCAAGCATTAGTGCACTGTTTTCATAACAAAAACCCTCAGGATTTGAGGGTTTGGTGGGTTTTTTCCTTGTTTGTAGCTTTTCACAAATTCACAGTTGCTTTGTTACCGTACCTATATGCAGGGATCCCTCAAGGTTGAGGAGGGACTGGGTAAATCCTCCAACCAGCACCACCCTGCTTGCTGCTAGCCCTGAGTCATCGAGCTTTGAACTCAGATTGCACAATCCTCACCGGGCTATTTCTTAAATCCCAGAACAGCTTCACAGAAAAAAACAGGATGTTTTCAGCAGCTATTTAAGCTTGGCAGCAGATAATGCATGGTGTAGGGGATTATTTTTTCAGTTAGTTCTACTTCCTTCATTAATGCAGGATGTTGAAATAGGTGGAGAGTACAGGGGATCATGAGCAGCAGAAACTCAGAGCACTGAAAAATCTTTCTCAACGTGAGTTGAGGGCACTTCCTCATTCCTGACTCACCAAACTTGAGCCATTTGAGTGGGGCCTCCTCTGTTCCTAACCAGCCTCTGGCTCTGGCCAAGGCCCACAGCTACACGGAGCAGACCCCAACACCTGCTGCAGTCCCATCCTGCCAAACAGGGTCTCTCACCAAGCCTGCTGGTCAGAAAGGCACCTTGCACTCTGCTTATCCTGGGCCTATGGCCAAGGGATTTATTTACCTTCTGACTGCTGGGGCTGTGCTAGCAGAAAAACAAATCAACAGCTCCAGAACAGCACCAGCCGTGCCAGAAGCAATACAGTGATGTGATTCCAGGACAAAAATCAGCCACGCCACAGGGAGGTGGTGGAGTCACTGTCCCTGGATGTGTTTAAAAAAAGACTGGATGAGGCACTCGATGCCATGCTTTAGTTGAGGAGTTAGGGCACGGGCTGGACTCGATGATCCTGAAGGACTCTTCCAACCCTGTGATTCTGTGATTCTGTGATTCTGTGATTCTGTGAAAACAAACAGTCTCAGTGTAAGCACACCAGCAGGAGCTCTGCAGCGTGGCTGAAAGCTGCCCAGCCTTGCTATTCCTGGGCTGGTTTCAGCATGCCCTGGGGCAGCTGGCTCTGGGGTCCAGGGGGCTGCAGCACCGTGGGCACTGGCTGGAGCTCTCTGGCAGTGACAGGGACAGTGGAGCACGGTCCCCACACAGGATCTCACAGCCAAACCTTGGCTGGTGCCCTGATGAGAGGAGAACACCACAGGCAGCAGCTCTGTGCTGAAGGGAGGCATGAAGAATCCCAGGCGATTCCTCAGGGATAACAAACCAGCCCAGATTGTAAACCAGTTCTATTTCTGTAATTTCTGTAATTTCAGAGACAGACTGACTCAGAGGGAAACCTTAAAATAAATACTACTTTAGCACAATTGGTTGCTTCTGTGGCTTGAGGATGTTGTCCTTTCAACATCCCTCGTCTGTCACATACACACTCCCACACTACACTGTAATTGCAAACACTTAATCCCTCTGTTAGTGTTCCTGCTTTTCCATTCTTCTGCACTTCAAAGTTGCATATATTCTCTCCTTCCTAGCAAGTGTTTGTTACCTACTTGTTCCCCCTCCCAGTGATTTCTTTCTTCCCCCCTTTAGCTGCAGACAGTTGCCACCAACTTCTTAAATCCTTAAACAAGTTCAACATTTGAAGCTGTCAGGAGTGTTAACTAATTCCAAGAAAAATTATCCTTCCTGGCCCTTTCTCCCTCTCCCAGATTCCCTAGTGTTCTGCACACCAAACTGTGGGCTATCTGCTGAAATCATGGCTGATGAGATGTGGTGTTCAGAAGTGTCTACTTAAGAGAAGTGCCATCAGCCTGAGTCTGAGACCTTTCTTACTCAGCCTGTACAAGGTTCTTTCAGCTATTTAAATTCCCTTTCTCCTCGGCAGCTTTCAGTCACTGCGTTTGATCACTGCCATCATAAGGCAGGCTGGGAACACCTGCCTCCAGTCCTGTGGTATTTGAGCGGGCTTTGCTGCTGTCAGTGCCACTTTCACACCCCCTGGGACGAGCTGGAGATCCGGGCAGAAGTCAATGGCTGAAAGGAAAGTGCTCGAGGGGACAGGAGAACACAGACACCTCTGTCTACAGTGAAACTGTAACAATGTAATTTTCTTGCACTGAATCAGAAGGGCCTGAATTAAACCATTTAATTGTTTACCACAGTTTCTATGAGGAGTCAGTAATTCATAGCAGAGTGAGGTCAGCCACACAAGCACTATCTCTGAATAGCTGACTCATTTTGAAAACACACCCAGCCTTGCCATAATAGGGTGTGTTAGAGCCCGAAGGCGCCCCGCCCTCTGAGAAAAACTGAAGTAACAACACTCAGCTCTTCCTGGGAGGAGAAAACGGTCCTTCCAGTGTTAAGTGAATGGACTTGCCCTGCTGTCAGGAAGATAAAAGGCTTTTATCACGTTTCCCTGGTTGCTGCAGCAGTGCCAGGCTGGCAGAGCCCACCTGCCCGTGGTGCTGCAAGAACGCTCCTGGCACAAGCAGTCACAGCACCCCCACATCACCCCTGCCTTTTTTTTCCACATACGGTAAAGGGATTTCTTTGCGCATCCGTTTAAGGCATATTTTTTCAATTCTTCCCAAGACCCCCTCCTTCTCAAGGCCAGGCTCCCTGAACAGCACAGGACATGCTACTGGAGGGATCAGTGCCTAAATCTCCTGGAGCGGTTTTCTCCTGAGACAACACCCAAACTCCGGAGCACTCCCCAGTCGGTCGCACACCGTTCTGCCGTTCATTCCCGTAACAATTTGAAGCCCGACGCCCTCACCACTGTGCTCCACGTGAGAAAATGGAGCGCCTAAAACTGAAACCACAGTCCAACCAAATGGTTCTGCCACCTGTTTTGTCAGAGACTGCCCTTAGAAAGAGAAAAATAAAACCTTTATGAAGAGCTAAAGGTTTCAGGTTGGGATCGATCCTCACTGAACCGTAATTCAGGGAGGAGATTCTTGGTGAGAAGGTGCAGTACACGGTGTCTGGAGCTCAGAGCAGTGGGCTGGCAGCAGCCACCCTGAGCAGGTTTGGGGAAGGCTGCACCGGTGCTGTTGCAGAGGCGGACGGGAGCAGAGTGTTCGCAGAAATGCTTTTATCTGGAGACTTAAAGAGGCTGGCCCGAAGCCCCCTCGGGAACGAGGTCCATCCCCGCGGGGGAGAGTGCTCTCGCTCCCCGGGCCCTCCCTGCGGCCCCCGCAAGGACGCTCAGCGCGGCAGCCGCCCCCCCACCCTCCAAGCGCCCTCACGGGACCGTCGCAAGATGGCGGCCGCCGCCATAGCGC
>VXBQ01006519.1:79722-118778 GCA_013400175.1 Phainopepla nitens | reverse complement strand
GGCTCGGGCTCGCCCGGGGAACTTCCCCCGCTGCTTTCGCTTTCGGAGCCGAGTGCGGCCGAGGGCGCGCGGCCGCACCGCCCTGGGCGTGAGGGCACCCGCCGGGCTCTGCCTCCCTGCGAGCGCTGGCGTCCCTTGGAGTCCCTTGGAGTCCCTTGGAGTCCCTTGGAGTCCCTTGGAGTCCCTTGGCGTCCCTTGGCGTCCCTTGGCGTCCCTTGGCGTCCCGGTTTTTTTGGGGTACGTGTGTGGGTCTGGAGAAGAAAAAGTGCTGTTTGATGCCCTGCTCTCTGGCGTCTGTCTCCCTTTTAGATCCAGAAACTCAGACTTTAAAAGAACACCTGATTGATGAGCTGGATTACGTGCTGGTGCCCACCGAAGCCTGGAACAAGCTGGTAGCGTGGTATGGCTGCATAGACGGGCAGCAGCCTATTGTGAGGAAAGTGAGTATTGCTCAATCGGCTTCTCCTGGTTTCATTTTTTGATCTCCTCCATCAAACTTAAAGCGATTTTTTTTGCCAGATGTCAGCTAAGACAGGATTCTCAGCAGCTCTTTGGAGATAAGAACGTGATGTCTGTTTGACTTGTCTGAAAGAACAACTTGCCTTCATTTCAGCCAAAATGCCTGAATGTTCAGGGGTTCTGAGTTGATGGTTTATTTGGGGCACGAACCCTGAACCTTGTTCAGGTTATGATTCTTTGGACTAGTACAGTGCTTTTATTGCATGGAATAGTTTGTACTTTGTGGACAAGTGTAAGTTGTTGGTCAAACTTGTACATCTTCCAGGACAGAATGAATCTTTTAGTACAGATGGATTAGGGGCTTCCTCTGGAGTCTAAGGTGATTCTTGTTTTCTCTTCCAAAATTGTGTGATTCTAAAATGTTTATAAAGAGAAGAATGTATGTTTTTGTCCTGTAAGTGATATTTTTGGTTGACAAATGCACTCAGGTATACATTCTGAGTATATAACCTGTTCTAGAAGATGAAATTGGCAAGTGTTTTATAACCTGATTTGGAAGGTGAAATTGGCAAGTGTTTTTGGTTTGGGTTGGGTTTTTGTTGTTGTGTTGGGTTTTTTCTCTTTTTTTTTTTTTTGGTTGGTTGGTTTTTGTTTTTGAAATGTGTATAGGTAAAAGATTTTTTGGTTTTTTTTTTTTAGTCTTAGGCTATTGTGCTGACCAAGTTGAGCAATGGCAGTCTGTGGGGTTCATTAAAGGACTAATCACTACACCAAATATTGGTATAATGTACGGAGTTAACATCACTTGTGTTTAAGCAGCACTGTGTTGTAAGTAATGATTACTTCAAGGTGTGCAAGACCTAGGAAAGTGTGGCAGCAGAAGGGAAGTAAGATCAGGAAGTGCTGATCAGTGGTACTGGAATGTTGTCACTCAGTGTGGGCTAGAAATTGCATGTAGTAAGAAATTCTGATGTCTTCAGGACTGGAGAGTGAACCTGGGATCACCAGGTGACCTCAGGTTCACTCAGCTGAATAGACAGAACTCCCATGGAAGCAAGAAGTAGGAGAGGAGAAAATAATTACAGCATGTAAAGGAGATGTGGTTTTAGAGAAACGTGACATCTTGAGGAATGGCAGGTCTGTGCTGAGAGGGAGAACTGGTGCTGTTACTGAGCAGTGCCTCTCCAGGTGAGGCAGCTTTCTTTCCTGAGCTGACTGATTGCTTTCACAGAACCTGGCATGTTATTGCACACTCCCTTTTCTGAAGAATTTGGAAGTTGACAAGACATTTGTGAGGTGTTGGGGGAAACACTTGGGCTTAACTGCATGAGCCTTCCTTTGTTGTGGTATCTGATGCTGCTTTCAGGGTGCAGTAAGCAAGAGGGTAGAGCTCAGAGCTACAGACCTAACATGCCAGGTTATTCTGGGTCTAGTGAAGAATAAATTTTAAAAGTTTTAAATTGCTGTGAAACTGTCAGACTCTGTTGTTAACCTGGTAATTGAAGGGGGTTTTTATATTTAAGAAGATGCTAGGATATAGCAGAATAGTAGATCTGTGGGATGTAACAGCCTCTTAAAAAAACCAGTGGGTCAGTGAGACACAGAAGCTGCACTGCTGCACCTGAGCAGAATGTGGGCAGCATCTGGTAACAGTATTCCCCAGACAGCATTAAAAGTCAAGCACTTAAACCTGGGGTCCTTTAATGCTTTAAAATTTCTCCTAAAGATGGATCAAGTGTAATTCATGCATTAAAATATCCACAGAAGTAGGATCTGGGAAGTGATTTTCAGGCATCTTTATGGGTTTTTTTTTAAGATATTTCTTCCATCTCTGTGTTTAATGACCAGAGCCAAATACAGGAGGATTAGACTAGATTTATTTGTGGTTCAGGTTTCTTTTGATAGTCTCAAACCACATTTTTGGGCAGTCACCCATAGAGTCCCACTGGAAGGTGTATTACTGTGCTCCCTCAGCAGCTGAGTTGTGCTGAGATTGCTGTCCAGTGGCACAGCCTGAGCTTACTTTGGCAGAGGACAAGGAAGCTGGTCAGATGGGGTTTAAAAGACATCTGCAGGGGATTAGGGACTCCATTCCTCCATCCTAATGGACACAATGATCTGATCAGGACCTTCTTGGAAAGAGTTCATTTCTGAATATGGCTCTTATTTGTTTCTAACTACAGGATACTGCTGAACAGGAAGTCACGTTTAGTGGCATTTATTCTGAAAAATAAATGGAAAACTTTTGACTTGGTTTCTTTTCTTTCTTAAAAAGAAGTCTACTTCTGTCAAGAAGCTGTTTAAACAGGGAGCTTTATTTGTGTTGTGACAGCAAACTGCTGAAGATCTTTCCAAATGTGTTTGTTAATTATTTACCTTTAAAGCACCTTGCATATCTAATAACAACCTTCTAAAAGCAACAATCTTCAGAATATGGAAGCATAATTTAGTGGAATTGTCACTATAAGTCTAGATCTCAATTCTTTGTTTCTCTCCAAAACTGGGTAGTTTTTCTGTAAAATGTTAGGTGTAGATCATACCAAGTCTAGGGTCACATGAATAAAATGGAATATTTCAGTTGGAAGGGACTTAATCATCTGGTCCAACTGCCTGACCAATTCAGGTCTGACTGAAAGTTAAAGCAGGTTAAGGGCATTGTCCAAATGCCTCTCACTGTTACTCTTCAAAATTATACCAGCTTTTTCAGTGAATTATGGTCCCAGTTTCAGAGGCTTTGTAGTTACCAGACACTCTGGAGAGAATTGAGGTGTGGGGTTTTCTTTTTTTTCTTACTCCTCCTGTTGCACTGCAGTTGTCTCATAGCTGGCCTGTGAAATGTGCCTTTCTTTCTGGAATAATGTGTTTTATGATCTGTAGGTGAAGAATGGTGTTCATTTTTAGGGAAGCTTTTTTAAAAGCTTAAATATGCTGGAAGCTAGTGGCATGAATAAATGTACCTACTGGAATATTCTCTCAAATGCAAAATTGATTTGAAAAGTACTCTGAAATAAAGCAGTATCATCAAAACAACTTCAGAGGTACTTTTCTGTTCTTGCTGTGAGAGAGTAATGAGGCAGATTCTGTGTACCATGCAGAAAAATAATTAATGCTTTGGTTTGCTCTCTTCTGATATAAGAGCTCTTGCTCCAGTGTTCCAGCCTACTTTCCTTCTTTTTATAGAACTTGGCCAAAGACTAGAGGCAAAAGGTAATTTTCTTGTAGAATGCTTTGTGTTATCAAATACTTTTCATGACTAGTTAACTGACACTGTCAGTTTAACTGTGATGATGGACTTCTGGAACTTTGCACTGTGGAAGGAAAGCACTGGGATTTGCTGTTTTAAAAACCAAACAAATCCCCCCAAGCAAGCTGGTGACTGAGTCTGGGAGCGAGGCCATGTTCAGTTTATGGCTTGACTGTCAGTACTCCAGAAGGCTCTCAGTACTGAGAGCTGTGTGCTTTGGAGGAGTGCTCAGTATTGCAGCTCTGTGTTGCTTTGTTGCCTGTGTGCAGGTGGTGGAGTACGGGCTCTTTGTGAAGCACTATAAGGTTGAGGTTTATCTCCTGGAGCTGAAGCTGTGCGAGAGCAGCGATCCCGACAATGTCATCAGCTGCCACTTCAGCAAGGCAGATACTGTTGGTAAGTAGTTCTCTGACAGATAAAGCTGTGCTCTGAGGCTGTCTCAAGAGATAATCTGTGTCCTCCAGAACCTCCAGGCTGTAGCAAATCTGGCTTTTTCTCATTGCTACATTTTTCACATGTGAAAATGCTGAATGTCAGCTTTTGACATATCTACATCACTAAACTGAAGAAAGCAGATGTTGTGGTTTGACACTGCCCAAACACCAGGCACCCACGAAAACTGCTCACTCACCCTCCCTGCCACAGCTGGGCAGAGGAGAGAAAAAAATTATTGAAGGATTCATGAGCTGAGATAAGGACTGGGAGAAAACACTGCAAGGGCAAAACAGGCTTAATATTAGACAAACTATATAAGCAATTATAACTTCCATAATATGTTTTCTACTTGAAGGATCTTGAGGGATAAGTGATGTACCTCCTTGCTGAATGAATGTCTTAGTGTTTTTTCAAAAGCATTCATGTTTTAGAAATTTTGCTGGTTTTTCTTTCTCCTGAACAGCCACCATTGAGAAAGAAATGAGAAAACTGTTCAACATCCCAGCTGAGAAGGAAACCAGGCTATGGAACAGGTATATGAGTAACACTTATGAGCAGCTCAGCAAGCTGGATAGCACAGTGCAAGATGCAGGGCTCTATCAGGGTCAGGTAAGGGACATAACGTTTTTTCTCTCTTTTTTTTTTTTCCCCATACAGTGCTTTTGCTGATGTGTATTTTTTTTCACTTGTTTTTATGTACTTGGAGCAAACATTGACAATGACATTTGCTAATGCTTTTGCAAAATGTGTAACAGACTTGCAGTTGCCTTTATTACCTGCACTCTCTTTCAGGTTGTTTTAATAGAAGTGAAAAATGAAGATGGCACGTGGCCTGGACAGCATTGCCTGGCAAAGTAAGCAAGCATGTTCTAAAGGTTTCTGTTATTTTGTGCAGCTTGTTTGCTAGGCTTTAGTGACCACATGTTCTCTGTGAAAGCCTGATTATCAACTGGCTCTTGTGGCTTGCTTTGTTTTAGTTATTTTGAAGGAGAGAAGATCTCAAATATAAATATTCTTCAGTGGTTCAGCTGCTGGTTTCTTTTCTTAGCAAGAGTGTGTTTTAAAGTCTGTTTCAAACAGGTTGTATGAGGATTAAATAGCTTAGGGTTTCTGTAGTGCTTAGGAGACAAAAGTGCTATTTGCGTTGAACTAGTCTGCTTAAAAAGCTACCTCTGCACAGTGAAACAAATCATCTGTCCTTTGCTCTTGTAGAACAGAAAGGATCTTGGAGTGTATTTCCAAACCTGCCAGTAGTGAATGCTCAGAGTTCTGCTGGTTCCCCCTTAAAAAGGGTATAGAAATGTCCTGCCCACCACCTCCCCCAACAAGGGACAATTACAGAAGCCTGTAAGTGTGACACAGAATCTCTCAGTGCTCTCTGTTGTAGAGAAGAGATGAGTAATTGCAGGGCTTGGTGAAATATTATGTGTATAGAGTGAATGGTGTAGAATGGAAGTTGCTTGCAGTGCTAAGGGGCTGCTCATATCAAGTCCTGCTGCAGAAAGTAGAATTTGATGATTTTCTCTGTCTGATGCCTACTTGGTTCCATCCCAGGAACCATCAGACTTGATATTGATAAAGAAAATGCTTTTCTGTACAACACAGTTAACTCACAGAACTTGATGCCAAGTGACCTCATTTGAAATCAGGATACTCTGGTGTTAAACTTGCAGAGTTGATCAGATAGGCCAGTGAAACCTATTTTGAAACAGTACTTTGAGAGATCATATTGTGTAATGAATCAGGAGAGTGCCCATGGGATTGCAGTGAACTTAATGCAGGAGAGTCATGTGAAAAGCAGCTAAACATTCATATCAGGTACCTGATGGACAGTATGGGAGGGACAGCTGGGCAAGACCAGGTCTTAACCTTTTGTTTTCACATGAAGCAAAGCTGAAAAGGAGCTGTGTAGCATTCTCAGGCCTCAGAGTAGTCCTTTGTCAGCTGCTAGTCTGATATGTAAAGGCTTAGATTTAACCTCTAGTGGTAGATAAATGGAAGTGGTTATTGGTATGTAGATTGGTATTTTCTGATTACATCAAAATATTTACTTACTATAGCATGAAACTTGTGAGATTGACTTGATGCTGATAATCATGGCTGAAAGAATTGTCTTAAGTGATACAAGGATTATCTGTTCTTTTGTAGTTTCTCTTGTACTTCATCCTATCTGAGGCAAACTTTTGCTTCAGTGTTGTATTTCTCAGCTCCAGAAAATACATGGGAAACTTAATATTTGGAGTTTTTTTTCTTTTTTTTTTTTTCTTCTGGGCTGCATCAGTTTATTACTGAAAGCTTATGAGGGAGTTTTTCCTGAATTTATAGTTTTGATGACATAAACCAAACAGGATGTAGAGCTCTCTGCTGTTGATAGAGAAATGGTGAGCACCTGCATCACTGCTCAAGTGCCAGAAGAGGTTCTGGAAAGCTGGGAGTTCATATCCTTTCTACTCCCAGAGCGTGTGTGCGTGGGGTGGGTGGTTCTGTGTCATCAGGATTTTTCCCCACCATTTGCTGCTCGTCAGAGGCACTGGCCCCCTACCAGAGGAAATAACTTTTCCACAGGTTTGGCAGCCGTCCTTGTGTTTCCCCAGCCATCAATCTGGCTGACATTTTACAGGAAAAATGCTCTTAAATTCCACAGCAGTCCTTGGGTGGTATATTCAACCTATGCTTGGCTACTACTGTTTGTTAGTTTGGTGCTCTCTGAAGAGCAAAATACTTTCTTCTTACTGTAGTTTGAAACTGCTTTTACTTCTAGACAGAGTTTTAGAAGGGAGAATGGATTATACTTATTCTAGGAATTTCAAAATTAGAAGCATACTTTATTTCTGAAGGGAGATTTTATCAATGACTCTCTGGAATTTAGTACTCTTAAATTGTTACTTACAAGACTCAAAAACAAAAGTCCTGAACTAGCAGAATTCCATTTCAGCCCTAGCACACTTTTTATTATCCTGGATATAATTTTCTTAGCAAAAGTGAACAAGAAGTGGTGTTAGTTCTTTAAAAATAACACCTTTTCCATCGAGTATTGTATTTGAAAGCTGGAGTGAAGTTGTATTTAGCATCTGCCTGGTAGCTATCTGTCTCCCTTTGCAGTATGCAGCAGTAAAGTAGCTTTTGGTTCTTTGGTTGGAGCAAGAATTCTGCTCTTTCCTCTTCCAGCTGCTGTGTTTACTCATGGTACTATGTGCTGACACTGTGATTTCCGAGGACCCCTGCAGCAACTGAGCTAAATATTTTGTGTGCAGATCTTTATTCCCTGACTTTGAAGTGCTTGAGTTTGCAGCAGATGCCAGGCTTGCAGAGGAGCCCTAAGGATGTAACAGAAGTAATGGAGGCTTTTGCATGGAAGAACTTTCTAAATGAGCATCCTTTACTGCCTCTGCTTTGTCAGTTGAATAAAATCTCAGCTAATCTGGCTCGGACAAAAACTTTTTGTCACAAAATTACTATTTTATTATTGGTTGTGTAAAGGAGGAGGACTGACTCTGTGGTCTGAAGTGGCTTCAGGTGAATTGAAACACTTTTTCTATCTGTGTCTTTCAACCACTTGAAAGCCTTTTACAGTATTTTTTCAAGTTGTTTAGTTTAGGAGGTTCTTTTACTTAACAACCATATGGATTCAGAGTGATTTGATTTTATCCTCTTTGTCCTGTGAGTCTCCAGGTTTCTCCTCATTTGCCATTTGTGTGAGTTTTTGACAAGTTTTGAAGCAAGACATAAAGCAGCTGTCTTTACCTACACATGGGGACAATGTGCTTCAGTATTGTGAAGATGATCTTGTGTTTCAGTGGTAACCCACTGAGTAGGCCAGAACGATTTGGAAGGTTCCAAGTCACAAATTTCAAAGATGAAATAACTTTATTCTCTTACTTCAGAGCAAGGTCTTGAGGCCTGCATTTCTGAGGGAGCAGAAGTCACATACTGTGAGAGAGATGGCAGTAGAGGGGGCAGAAACCCTTTTTGTGGCGGTGAGGATAAATATTTGGCATCCAGGTCTTCTCTTGTCACCTCTGTGTGCAAATGAGGCAGTCCTGAGAGCCTGCAGTACTGCGGGGTCATTAACAATTGTCTTCCAGGCTTTCAGAGAAAAATGTTCTTCTTAGCTGCTCTCTGTGCCCTTCACCTGGAAACAATGGCTGCCTTTGTGAGCATCTTGTGAAATGAGAGGAAGAAGCTGTCCTTATGGTATCCTTTCTTCAGTAGTTACACATAGATGAGTAGCTTCTAAAATGTAGGAATATGTAGAATTCCTTCTTCCCAAATATATTTGATTTCTGATTTTTTAATCTAACACGGAAAGCTTTTAAGCACAGCTTTTCTCTGTGCTCCTTACATGAACCTTCCCAATTTTCTAGCTGGAATTTGCTCAAGATCCTGCATGACTTTTTGGGTTTTCTCCACTCTGTGACTTGTGTCTTACCTTTGCTTTCTGATCTGTTTTTTATCTTCCTTTGTAATTCTCAGCTTTTTGTTTATGTAGGATGCTGTTGAAGTACTTGGAACTCTTTAGTTGCCATGTCACCCTTGATGAAACACAATCTTGAAATCCCTTAGGAGGTTGTCCTCCTTTTCCTTTTTCACCAATAGATTTTCTTCATATGATTTTCTGAGTTTCTCTCTTCTCTCTCTGGGAGATCAGATGTGTCAAGCAGAGATGCTCAGTTCTCAAGTCTAGTATTTTCTAGATAATTCACCACTTCAAACTTTCAAAATGTGTTCTTCATGGATTTACATGCTGTTGTTACCTACATTGTTTTATTCTTTACCCTTGAAACCCACACATATGAGCATGAGTCTGATAATTGTTGTATAGTCTAGACCTTTTGTTTTCCCATTGATATTACTTTGGTGTCCAGGTAATCTTGAAGTCCCACCTCCAACATGTAATGACAGAATGTTGTGTATTGTCCCAGAAATGGTTCTCTCAGTTATTCTGGTAGATCTCATTCTTTCTGGGATACTTTCCAGTAAGCTTTTTTTGTTATGCTGGCTGGTGAGGTTTTTTTAGCATGCTTCAGGTTTTGACTGTGTTAGGGGTTTTCCAATTTCATCTGGAAGCTCCTCTTGTTACTTGTTTACTTCTGTATTTATTTGACTGCTATTATATTTCCAAACTGTTGAGGCTGTCCAGCTGTTCTGCCTTGTCATGGCCATTATGGCTTGTTCATTGTTGTATAGTTTTTTCCCTACAGAGATTTTTCCAGCACATTTTTTAGTACCATCTGAGCTATGGATATGCATTTTTACTTTGTATCATTTGAAAACAAGGGCCACAGTAAAAAAAGAAAAAAATGGACAAGCTGAAGCTTGAGAGCCCTGTCCTCTGCTGGCTCTGCCCTGTTTTGGGGGTAGTAGCCACTTGTGTGGCTGTTGGTGTCCTGCACCTTTTTGCTTTTGGTTTTGTGTGTTTATTTGTGCAGAGATGGACAGCTTAGACCAAATCCCAGTCAGCTCTTACTATAGAGAAATTAATTAGTGTCAAAATTAGTGCTGTCTTGTGGTTTTGCTTTTTTTTTCAATGGAACTGTGTATAACATGACACTGGTAATTTTAGTGCCTTGTTGGTTGTCTTCTTCCTGATCAATGTTGTGTTTGAATAGATGGTCTGAGTTTCAGGTAGGGAAGGACTGACATGGTCACTTTTTAATGCAGGTAGAGTGTTTTGTGGTCTTAAGATTTGAGGGGGGAGTTGGCTTATTTCAAAGGTAGCTTACTCATAAAATTAAGGCTTGCTTCTCTCTCACTCACACTGTCTGAATTGCTGCTGATTTCTGTCTGGGACCCAGATTTGCCTTTAAGCAATAGTTGTTGCTCCTACTTCTGGTACTTTTTTTCCTGATGTTTCTGTTCCAGACAATTGTTTGGAAATGTGATCAAACAGATCAAAGCAGTAAATTCTGTGTGGGGTAACTAATTGTAGCTCAGCAAGTCCTTGGAGTTTTGTGGGAGGTGGGATTTGGGATAAAAAAAGTAGTAGCACTGTTTCTGCTTCTTTTTCCTTTCTCCCAGATCAAGCACTGCAACTAGCAGAAACTTTACTACCTCTTCAAAATCATCAGCAAGTTCTTATTCCTCAGTGTCTGCCACTTCTGTCATTACTAACGGTGATAGCAGTAACTCCTATGGACTGAACAGCTCCCACCTGGGCAGGGGGTAAGAGCAGGAATGTTCTTTTTGTTGTGTCATCCTTCATGTGAGTGATCCCATGCATCCTTGCCTGTATAGAAAAGGAGTGTGATGGTGCCCTAGAGGAGTTCTAGTACTCTCGTGTACCTGTTTATCAAACTTTGCTTTTTAAAACCACTACCTTGTACTGTTTCTTGCTCACTTGCCAAAGTAGTGCATGTTCCAGAGCTTACTAACTGCCAGAGCATTGCCTGTTTTTTGAGATGACTCAGAGCATGAGGGAAGGGATTATATTCTTTTGTCTCTCTGCCATTGTGGTAGAAGCCTTTCCAGGTACAGATCATAATTTTCTTATTATTTCCTAAAGTGTATTATATAGCCTCTTGCTGCATTAGGATCGTGTTCTGTGTACTTACAGACAGAGGAAATGAACATGTTATGAGCCATAAATTAATAATAAGGCTTTGTAAAGATTAATGTTTCCAAAGTTAACACGTACATCTCACGTTCCTGGTATTCAGCATTAGCCCCTATGAAGCAGCAGAAACAGGTAGCCTGGTTAAAAATTTTCAGTTAACAGTTTTCTGTCTTGTATTTGATGTGACTTTTAAGTAATACTGAGACTTGACAAACTCATTATGGAGTTCACTGTATTGTCTTTTTTTTTTTTTTTCCAGAGGTTCTGGATTTGTCTGTAACTCTTACAACTGCAGGGACAGTGCTTCCCTGTCACAGCCTGGACTCTGTGGACTCAGTAACCTTGGAAACACCTGCTTCATGAATTCTGCATTACAGGTAAGAATAAGAAGGAGCCCTCATTAGAACTAAATAAAAGATCAGTCTCTTACATATTGTGGATTAAAATCTGTGAAAAGAAAAGAATATTTAATATGATTCCATGAGGGTACTGCATCTCAAAAAAACCAGACCAGAAAATCATTTTTAGTTTCACTTATGTTTAGCTCATTAGTACCATAAAACATATTACAGTATTAGGGACTGAATCTGGAATATGTGGCATCTGAAATGGCCAGGGGCAGTTGCATTAAACAGGTGCCTGACTGTAACATAAGTCCCAGTGCTGTGCCCTGCCAAAAATGTGTTGACGTGGAGGATGTTTTGACTTGTGTGGGCTGCAGCAGTGACATGAGCAGGTCACTGCATGCAGTTCTGGGCCTGTGTTACAGATTCTTGAAAAATTAAGAGCATGAAAAGCCACAGGAGGGGTTCGGGTTCATTGCGTGAGGTGTTAAGGTTGAAAAAGTGATGCAAAGCTAATAATGATTTCTTTACTTTTAAACTTAATTTCTTAGGATTATTTTGTTCATTTTAAAGAATGCAAAAACTTGCTAGGGGTAGTTTTTTGCTAAGAAGTTCAAACAAAGTTTGAGACAAATTGTATAAACTGATTTAAGGAATGGGCAAACTTCTAGTGTGGTACTAGTGCTGTGAAATAATTTCAGTCACTCTGTGATGGCTTTGAAGTCTGGAACAGGTCTTAAAATTACTGTAATGTATTATGCATGTGGTATTTAGGACACCACTGTAAACTTGGTAAACAAGTAAACACTGTAAATGAGTAAACTTGGACTGCCTGCTTTTTCTTCAACATGACTTTGTTTTCAGTTGTGCTATGGTAACCTTAAGCCACTCTGGTTTCTTGGACTTAGCTAAGAGACAACTTAAAAATTTTTTATTGTCGAAGTGAGTTAATTCAAACATACTTCAAATTTTAATTTATCATGCAAATTAGTTGTGTTAAGAACCAATTACTTTCTTCCTTGTGTTTACCGTTATGCTCTAATTTTCTAGATACCAGTCTTTCAAATGCAGATTTCTGCCTTAATTTTTTTTTCTTTTGTTTTACTAAACAAGTTCTCGAGTCTCACCAGTTTTGTTAACTTCATACATGTTCTGATGTGGAAGTTGGTTTTGTTGTTTCATTGTCACACATATCTGTTGTACCGTGCAGTAAATTAATTCTCTTAATACTTTTTCAGTGCCTGAGCAATACTCCTCCTCTGACTGACTACTTCCTGGAAGATAAATATGAAGCTGAAATAAATCAGAACAACCCTCTGGGGATGAGGGGAGAAATCGCAGAAGCTTATGCAGATCTCATTAAACAGATGTGGTCTGGGAGACAGTCTCACGTGGCCCCACGTATGTTTAAAGTAAGTGTGTCATGTTCCTGTAGCACAGCTCTGGGACAGAAACAGTGAAATTAACGTGCCTGCCACGTATTTTGATGTTAGGAAGGCAGTAAGGACAGAATTGCTCCACTATTTCATGGTTTGTGAATGGTTTTTGGGGTACAGGGAGGAACTTGCCAGTGAGTAGTGTCCTTCCTCAGAGCTGGCTACTGCTCTTTAATGTTACTGGGTAAAGGACCTCCCTGAGGCCTGAGAGCTGCTTACAGATGAACCAGAATGATCTTTGCTGCAAAACTAGGCAAGCTCATATGAATTGCCAGCTGTGAACTTTGGTCAGTGAGAAAAGGTGTGCAAGTTACAAATCTAAAAATTTAAATTATAAAGTGAGGATCAGAACGCATCCCCTTGTCTATAGCTTTGTTTATTGGTGTAATGTTCTCATTGCTTCAGTGTGAAGAGCTGCTTTCTGCTGAAATACTGAGAGTAGCTGGGGAAATTGTTCTGGCACCTTTCTCTGCATTAGCATCCAGTTCACCATGGCCTAGTGCCAACAGAAGTAGCAGCGAGCTGACCTCTGCAAAAGCCACAACCTGAGTTTGACATCCCCTCACTCTTGCCTTCGTGTTTCAGACACAGGTTGGGCGATTTGCTCCTCAGTTTTCAGGATACCAGCAGCAGGATTCCCAGGAGCTCTTGGCTTTTCTACTAGATGGCTTGCATGAGGATTTGAACAGAGTGAAGAAGAAGCCCTACTTGGAGCTGAAGGATGCCAATGGCAGACCTGATTCGGTACAGTGCCCTTTACTTAAGGATAGGGCAGGTGGTGCTTCCCAGGACGTTTACTTGGGTTCTGGGACATTTCCTGGCCTGCCTGCTCACAGGCCACACAAACATCCTTCCTACAGAGCAGCATCCCTGGCACAGGACAGCCTTGTCATGCCTTGTGGCACTCTACCTAAATAGAGAAAAGTAATTATCTTATGAGGCTCACCTGATAGAGGCCCAATAAGTTCCTTGTTTGCAGTTTTCTCCTGAAACTAAAAGTCTCCTGCTAAGAGCAGCCTCTGATTGCCCTGAATAGACAAATGCCAGATGCCCTTTGGTGAGGAGTTTATAAGTTGTCTTGTGAAGGTCTTCAATGAATTGTAATTTGTCTCCTTTTAGACTGTCTTTGTGAAACATGGCCATCATTTTCCAAGAAGAAAAACTTCTGCTTTTTTCTTGAAAGCTGTAACTGCAATTGCCTTTCCAAAGCCAGAGGCAGCGCTCCATTCCTTCTGGAGAGTGGAGCATATCTGGTTGTCCTGAAGAGCAGCATGTGACCCTGTCACTGTCCCCTCAGCTCCATTCATGCTTCTGGCATTGTGTGCACCAAGGAATACCTGATTAAACTCAGCTAAAACAGATAGATTAAATTTGACTTGATGCTAGGCCTTAATTTCACTGAGAACAAATCCCAGTGTGTTATGCTGGACATACACATACTGGTAGAGCCCCTTCCCTATGAGATCAACCTATCAGTATCAATTTTTCAAGTTTTCATTGGTCCTGGTGCTCACTCTGCTGTAGAATTCTTTGCAAGAAATAACTTCTAATATATTTTAATTTTTTTTTAATAGGAAGTGGCAAAAGAGGCATGGGAGAATCATAGGCTGAGGAATGATTCCATCATTGTGGATATTTTTCATGGTCTTTTCAAGTCTACCCTTGTTTGTCCCAAATGCTCTAAAGTTTCTGTGACCTTTGATCCCTTCTGTTACTTAACTCTCCCTCTGCCCTTGAGGAGGGATCGTCTCATGGAAGTTACTCTGGTATATGCAGACCCACAGCGCAGACCTGTCCAGGTGAGGCATGTTGGAGACACAAATTTCTTTCAGTCATATGAGTTCTTTTAGATTTTAAAGTTGAGAGTATAAAGTAATCTAAAGGATATTGATGTCCACCTTTTGAATGAGGTAGTATGGGTTTTCTAATGAAAAATTTGGGGTGTGAAATCAAGTGACTTTGTAAAATCTTGGTTCGTGAGACTAAAGTCATGGTCAGCTGGAAGTGGCTCCCTGTGGTGAGATGACCTGTGTGGTGTGCTGCTCCCTGGAAGCAGCAGTGTGTTTGCACTGTGGTGTTTGCCTGGTGTTACCTTGGTAAATGTAAAGATGTAACTTACATTGTGCCCCGGGGTGCACCAGCCTGTCAAAGGAGGGACTGTCCTGCTCTGCTCTGCACTGGGCCCGCCTCACCTCGAATGCTGGGGGCAGTTCAGGTCATCACAACCCAAAAAAGACATGAATCTATTAGAGGCTGTCCAAAGAGAGCCATGATGATGGTGAAGGGTCTGGAGGGGAAGCCTTACGATGTCACTGGGTTTGTTCAGCCTGGAAGAGGAGACTGAGGGGAGAGACCTCGCTGTGGCCTTCAGCATCTCGCAAAGGGAAGCGCAGGGGCAGGTACCGGCCTCTTCACGTGTGTGACCAGTGACAGGACCTGAGGGAAGGGCCTGAAGCTGAGCCAGGGAGGGTTTAGGTTGGATATCAGGAAAAGGTTTTTCACCCAGAGGGTGGCTGAGCACTGGAACACACTGCCCAGGGCAGTGGTCACAGCGCCTGTCAGAGTTCAAGGAACGTTTGGACAAACTCCCAGGTGCATGGTGGGATTCTTGGGGTGTCCTGTACAGGGCCAGGAGTTGGGCTCGATGATCCTTGTGGGTCCCTTCCAACTCAGCATATTCTATGATTCTGTGATTCTAAATGGGTAAGGCCTCTGAATTTCAAACAGAATTGAGAAACAATTCCTCTTGGGGGAAAAAAAAAAAGAAAAATGTAGTGTTTGCTTTTTCAGCCTTCTCAATAGAGTTGTTTTAAATTTGCCCTCCACTTTATTTTCAAATGGACACACACATCTCTAAAGTAGCCTTTTGATAGCCACAAGTCACAGAAGCACAAGCTAGGGCACCCAGGCAGAGTGACTGGATGTCCTGATGCAGTTTTGGAGGAACTGATTGGCAGTTTTTCTGTGTCTGTCAAGATTTTTGTCTTGACCTTTAACAGCATTGAAGAGAATGGCTGTAGGATGGTTTTTATCACAGAAAGAAACAGCAGTTTTATGTTCTGAGCAAGCTGCTGTGTCTAGTGATTATTTTTTTCCCTGGGTTTTACTTCTGCTGAGCCTGATCACAGCAGAAGGCCAGCTGTTCACTGCTTTCATTCCCTCCAAATCCCTGCTCTGTAAGGTAAAACTGAGATCCAGAAGACCTTGAAGTGTGTAGTTATGACCTTAACTTCAGCAGAACTCCTGTAAATTAAAGGTTTGAGAGTTTTAAGATTTTATTGCCTTTTTCTTGCTCTCTGCCTTGCATGGGTTTATTTTGCCTGGTGTAAGCATAACGTTATCTTTGTTTCTAGTTCCGGGTTGTGGTGCCAATGATGGGGGCCATCTCAGATCTGTGTGAATCGCTTTCCAAACTCTCTGGTGTTCCTGCAGAAAATGTAAGGATAAATGCAGTAATTCTGATAAATGTTTGTTCTTCTTTTGAAGCATTTTGGTGGCCTAGCTTTTGTATGGGTGATAAGCTGAACTTAATGGGCTAGTGACAAAACTCTAACAAGTTAAAATGCTGTTCTTTGCTTGCAAGATTAAAAAGATGCATGAAACAGTTTGTGTTTAATCTGATAGTTCCATTGCAGTAGAGAGGTTTAAGAGAAGGGGCAGAAAAATAAAGTACAACTGATATTAGTATGCTGACACTTGTGATAGAGAATTGGAATAAACTGTTGCTTGAATTTAAAAGTAGTTTGCCTAAATTTATATAAGCTTTTACTGTAATCACTTTGCAAATCTCACTTGCTGTCCTAGATGGTGGTGACAGACGTGTATAATCACCGATTCCACAAAATCTTCCAAATGGATGAAGGTTTAAATCATATCATGCCAAAAGACGACATCTTTGTGTGAGTAAACTGGGAAAAGGCCACGTGTGAAGAATACTGCAAAACATTTGCTTTGGTTTCAGGTTCTAAACCTCGACTCCTGTCCCGTCACAAAACCTAAGCCTTCTTGTAGACCTTTTGCATGACTCAGCACTAGTGCAGCACTGCTCCTACCAGCTGGTCAACATGTGCAGTGTTCAGCTGGTATTTTCCTAACACAGGAGGTCATGGTCTATGTTATGCAGTTTAGAACTTCCTACAGGCCTCTTTAAGACATAATTATGTCTGGATTACAGTTATGCTCTCACTAACATTTTTAATTTTGCTCAACTTTGTTTTATGTTTTTCAAGTCAGCCAAAAGACTGTTACTAGGATAGTGTGAAGTCTAAGCTGTTGTACTCTGCCTTTCCAAAATCCAATATAGTTTTTAGAGCACCATGACTGAGGGTTCCTTATAGACTCTTGACTGGTGCTTAACACTGTTTGTATCTAAGCTGTGGTTGTGAGGGCAAAGCTGAGGATTTCATTGTGCTTCATGTTCTACATGTGGTGGGTGAGATATTTCCAGTCACCTCTGAAATCTGGTGAGGTGAGGAGAGCAAAAGTCATGTTCCTCTATTGCGGCTGAATTGTGAGAACATTCCAGTGCAAGAATGTTGCTGCCATGAAATCGTTGGGTCTGTGTGGAGACATCCTCTAGTGCCATGTGAACCTTTCGTGGGGTGGGATACTGTGGCATGCTGGTGCTTTTTTTGTCATGCTGTCTGTTGTGACCTGACTGCTGAGATGTAGTGAAGGAGTTTTGTAAAAGTTGTTATCTTCAGTTGTGTGACCAGTTAGTATCCCTGGGGAGGTCGTGTGGAATCTGTTTGTAGAGTGTTAGTTTGTAAGTCTGTCTGTCTCTGCAGCAAGTAAAACATTTTAAAAACAAGAAGCATGATATTACGGTGGTAATTGCAAAAAAAGCCCTGCTTCATACAGGTATAACATTTTGTAAATCCTTCCACAGAAAACAACTATGCCTGAATCAGGTCTGCTCTGGGGTGTGGGGCGAGCATTGCCTGAACTGCAGCTCCAAGTGTATTTTCTTTTGCAATTGCCACTTCCTTTTATGTGCAGGGCAGCTGTAAATGAGGTGCTGCTGTGAGTCAGTGAGTGAACTGACCTAGGTTAAAAATAGCCTTCCAAGGAGGAGGAGAGGTAGCAGGAGGAAGTTTTGCAAATCCTGTTTTTCCATGTACACCCTCCGAGATCTTTTTAGCACTGAGGGGCAGGAGCAAGCAGCCAGGCACCATGGCAAGAATTAGGAAAAGCCTCTTCATAGGAAGTCGTTTTAATGGATAATGCTGCCAGGAAAAAGATATGTAAAGTAATATTCTAACTACAGCTGAAAAATAGCATTCTTTTATTGAAAGGAAGTCTTGTCTCAAAAAACCAGCAGAGAAATACTCATTCATTTCAAAGAGGAAAGTTTTTTAAAGACAAATGCATAATTACTTGTAGTGTAGACAATCTACCTGCCTTGTCTGATTATAAAAAAATCTGTTGTTAAGTGTTCTAAGATGTAATTAAATAATTCAGTAAATGGTTAGAGTAGTGTGAAGGTTCTTGCATTTCACTTTGTTTCCATCTATTATTTTTTGTCCTGCCAGCTTCAAAACCTGTTTTTCATTAGGGAATGTACTTGTAGTCAGGGATGTACATCTCTGCCTTCTGCTTCTTCCAGAAAGGATAGTTTTACAGTAAAAGAGGAACTTGTCAAGTGCTGCTCAGGCTGTTGTGTTTCTGCCAGAAGTTATGGACCATGACTTGGCAGATCAGGTTTCTGCCCTCCTGTACGTGCTGTGTAATGTGTGGCTGGGGAACGTGGTGTGTGGTGGTTGTTCAGACTGCTGCTGTCAGTAACTTCAGGAGTTTCTGATATCTCAGCAACTTAACTTCTTAGATTACAGGCAAATATCTCGCTGTTTAGTAAAGAGAGGAATAAATATATTTAAAAAAATAGGTCTTTCAGTACCTTCCACCTTTAAAGAAGCTTGTTTCCACTTGAAACGTTGTGAACTGTTTCCCCAAAGTCAGTGAAGAAGAGTTTCTCCCTAAAAAGCATTTTTTCTTCTTAAATTAAGGCAAATTCTCTAGAAGAGTGACAGGAAAAAACTTACTGCTTATGACTTGAAGGATGCTCTGTATACCTGCATAGTCCATGAAATGTTCAGCTTGGAAAAGGTGCTCCTGTACTGGTGATGGAGCTGTGGGGTGTATCACTGGTTACATGAGTGATGCATCTCTCTCTCTGTCTCCTGATCCTGAAAGAAAACTGTCTTTGTATCACTTAGTGAAGGGGAACAGATGCCTTTTATTAGAAAGTACAGCAGTGTAGGGTTTTACAGTCACAGTATTTTCACCCAAAATTCACAATTGAAATAAATAGCCTAAAAAAAAGACCCAATAAACCACACTAATTCATCAAACTTTTGTTTGCACTGCTTTTATACTGGTTATTGCCACAAAAGAAGCTCTTAAGAACACTTTCTAGAGTGTAGGGCTGACAAAATGGCAATTGATTGTTAAGAAAGGAAGAATCCTTCTGGAAGCTGCTTGCCTACCATATTTTGAAAACTTAAATTTTTCCCAAGATTTGTTTGAATCACTTAATGGCCTTGTGTAGTAAGACTAAAACATACCAGCTTCAAGTCTAGGAAAAGGGAAGTTACAGGGCAGATGTGTTTTTTAACAGCATTACTTATTTATAGATCAAATAGGGAAGCTGCATCACTTCAGGGTGTTGGGCTCAGTGCAGCAAAGCCAAGTGAGAGCTATGTCAGCTGTCAGGTGGGAAAAACAAACTGGAAGTGGATTATGGGGTAATCCTGGCACCTTTTGCAGGGTATGTTCTTAGGTACTAAATGTTAGTGTGGATGTGCTTCAAGTTGACCTATAATGCAAGCTGGGATATAAGTGAGTACCATTAGTTAATTTTTTTTATTAAAGTAAAAGATATTTTCTAGAATCAAAGTATCTTTTGTGTTTAAATGATACTCACTTCATGATGCTCGCTGTCTCATGTGCTTGAACTCTTTCCTAATTCATGTTTTATTGATCCTGTCCCTTTTATATGCTCACCATGTGCTCTTATTTCCCAGTAATGTCCAGCAGCAAGACTTCCCTCTGGGAAAACTGTAATGTGTATATCTCACTCCTTGTTTTAAGTAATTGCAGTTAGATGCTAAGTTTCTTTCACTGGAAAGAAAACAAAGGAAAAAAAAGCAAAGAAAACAAAAAAAAAAAGAGGAAAAACTGTCCAAAGCAGAGTTAAATCAGTAGAGCATATTCAGAAACAGGTATTTCTCATGTATATTTCCCCAAAACTTGTGTGCATTCCAGAAACATACATTTTTAAATTACAGGTGGCTTAGTGGGTCCTATTGATTTTTGAGGTCTTTTTCTGAAGGATTTTGTTGCCTAATCTTTGAATTGGGGTGTGCTCACAGGCCTTTTCTTATGATAGCCACCTGAGTGAATTCTGAGAGAAGCTGTGATAAACTTAAGACTACACCCTTCCATTTAAATAACCTTTTAAAATGGAATCTTTTAAAATCTTTTTAAAGGTGTAACAGTTTCCTCACCTGAAAAGCACTCCTGCCTTCCACTGGCAGAAGCAAACCAAGGTTGTTTTAGTAATCATCTGTGGTTATTTACTGGACTCTGAGAATCCAGAGAATGAGTGGGTGCTGATAGGGCAGTACAAAGCCACGGGGTTCTGAGTTCATGAGCAGCTGCCATCCAATTGTTCCTTTGTTCCTTGCTCTCACTGTCCCCATCCAAACATGACATTGCTCAGAGTCCAGCAGATCTTCCACCTGTGATCACCTTTGTGGCTGTCTGGTGTAACAAATCAGTTGTTTTAGAAGCTGTAGGATCTGCTTGTAACTTAAACTGGCAGTTCTTGCCTTCTGTATGTTTCTTAGCATCATATTAAGTTGTCTCAGGATTGAAAAATTTAAATATGAATGTCACTCTTACAATGTTTCTGCATGTTTGCTTTGCTGAGAGCAGTAGCCAGGCCTGCCTGTGACAACAATACCCCTGTGGTTTGCCAGACCTCTGATTTTATTGTACTGTGCACTGGCCAGCTGGCAACACACATCTCAATTCAGAATTTGAAAACTCTTAACACTGCAGGAGATCTGTGCTCCAGCAGGGCTGTGACTTAAAAACCTACAGTCAGTACTTTGTACTGGTGTCTTGCTTTTGACACCAGTGTCTGTTAAGTCTCAGCTTTTGATTTGGGCCTCTGTTGGTTTGTTACTGAGCAGATCATGGATGCCGTTAAATGCTTGGGTTGGAAAAGTTACTGAGCAGGAATAGAGCAGCTGGAATGGACCTTGGCTTTTCTGAGCATTTGCTTCACAGAGGACATGGTCTGCAGACATAGATATCCTAGTCCAGACTGTGCTGTTGGTGAAATTTGGGAAATGGGCAGTATGTGGATGTATGGAATATTGAGCTGCCACCTTCTACGGGTTATTTCAGTGGCGGGAAAAACTGTGGGGTTTTTTTCTGGTTATCACCATAGGATTATGAGGGAAGACACTTTCAGCCTTCTGGTTTTTGCAGGGCATCTTAGACATCTTGAGATGTGTACTGTGAATTTTAATGTGCCACTAAAGTGGTGGAGAATGCTGAATCTGAGGGAGCGAGGAAGGGTCAAGAATTGGACTCCATTCGGAACTTAGGCTGAATGGATTGCAGTATGGAAGACAAACATGTGCCCTGGATGTCTAAGATACGTTTTCCCTCTGAACTGCTCAGTTTCTGGTTCATCAGTTCTTCTGGTGTATTATCTTACCTGTTGATCTCTCTGATAGTAAAACCTCAAAAAAAAAGAAATGCAAATACCACTGGGCTTCTTGATATTTAGGTGACTTTAAGTAACTTTGAAATGCATCCCAAAATGAACCTGGCACCTTTGTCACAAGAGGACAAAACTATACATTTTCTTCTCCAAGTCTACTGAAAGGGAAGGAGAATTTGGAAATTTAGGAAATTCTCCAAGCCTGTTCTTTCACAAGGCTTTGTGCTCATCTCTTTCTCATCTTGACAGGCTTGGAACTGTCAGGTAGTCCTGGAGCAAGTTGTGTTAATATTTATCAGAGAAGAGCTGAGATGCAGAAGTGGAGGGGGTTGGTAGGAGCCTTGAAACAGGATCACTAAAGCCGACATGCAGGGGAAGTGCAGCCAGAGAATGGTGGGAGTATCCCACTTCTCACAGTGTTGGAAATGGTTCTCTCCAAGCATGTTGTTCTGTGGCAAATGATCAGAAATCACTCCTGTAAAGGTGGTCTGCAAATCAATTTGATGAAAGGAGTTCAGTGTTTGTGCTGAATGCTCTCATTGCCCAGGCTAAGCAGAGCACAGCATTCAGCACACAACCCAAACACTTGCTATTTCTTTTCCTCAGGTTCTGGGAAGCCCAGCCCCACTAGGAGCTCCGGCTCCCGCTCCAAAGTAACCCCCACACATGCACCATGCTGGTGATGTCCCATCACCAGGGATCCTGCTGGAGCTTGGAGCCAGCCTACAAGGGCTCAGGTAAGTACCACAGAGAAACAAACTCCACAGCCCATTTCAAGGGTATTGCTCTTAGTGTTTCTTCTTAGTTCTTGGGAACTAAGAAGAAAAATGTTCTGATAGATAAACTAGATACCCCTGTTCTTAGCCTGGCTAATGAGGCATTCTACATAAACATATATTGTTTATGTTGATAAAAGTTTCACAAATTGATTTGCAGGTCACCTTTAACCTATAAAAGTTTGCATATTTGAATAGGAGCTATTCAGTTTGCCATAGGTGCCATGTTTTCCACCTTCTCTTACAACATGCTGTATTACATTTAGCTGAGTTCATGTTCTTGAAAAAATATCACTGGCTGCAAAGCTGTCAGGTTTGTTAACGTGACTGAGGCTACAGCAATTATTGAACTGAGTTAATGAGGTCAGCAGACCACCTAGTCCAGTAGTTTTACATGAAACTTTGCGATGTATGAGATCTTGTAGCTGTCTGGTCTATGAAGTTTGTTCACACTTGCTAAAATTGGGGTTTTCTTGTTTGAAAATAGAATTTGCGTCCTTTCTAAAATGAACTTGTATCTATTTAAGCCTTGTATAAACTTCCTGTGTGAATTCCCTCATCGTTTTTAATCTTGTTCCTCTGCAAGACTGGCAAAATCCTTTGACTAGGTTCTACAGGGCAAACTGTCCATTGTCTAAGAAAGATGCATTTTCAGTCTCTGATCTCTTAGTTTATTTGTTTGTGTGTGTTCTGGTATTGTGAAAGAAAGCAAACAGGTTAGGAGTATCTCCACTTCCTAGAAGAGATCGGAATATGTGCAGCAGTTTCTCCCAGTGTTTTTCCAATCCTGTGTTTATTCTTACTGCCTGCTTTTTACCCTGTTGTGGTTTCTCAGCAGTATCTCTGGGTTGGTGTGCAGTAGTAACCCCCTTCAGGCAGATCTGTTTGGCAGCTTCTGAAGTGGCATTTTTTTCCTGCCTTTCTCCATTCTCTTTCAAAATAGACTTCTTGGTTTTCTGTAGATTGACTTGTGGGCCACACACTGTTTTGCAGCTGGAGTTAATATCATAGGTCCCAGCACCTGTGAGGGAATGTTTCAGTAACGTACAACCTATATGTTAGCCTGGTGTTCAGCTCAGAGTATTTTTTGCTTTCAGTGTCCTTTCATGTAGCTCTGGTCCTTCATTGTTTCAGTTCTTCTGTGCACTTGCTTCCCTTCATTGTGCAGTGGAACAGAAGTTACCTCATTGCTCTCTGCCTCCTTTCTGAATTGAAACCACAGACTTGAACCTCCATAATGCTGATAAAGACCGATCAATTCCTACCCTGTTGCTTAGCAGTTTTCAGACACTTCTGAGTTGTCATGAATTATAAAGGCAGTTATCCAGTGTGGTAGCAGCAGTGTGGTAGCAGCTGAGCTAATGTTTCTGACTTCTAAAATCATGTTGTATCATCTGGAGTAGCATCACCTTCATGTTCTATTATTTCAATTAAGTTGTAACATACAGAATTATGAGGTATTGTCCAGCAATTCCCAGTATCAGCTCTACAGCCTTCCTTACACTGTACATAAAGTACTTTGGTTTTGGTTCTTTTTTTTTAAGGAATAGCTGTTCCTCAGGAGATCATAAAAATGACAGATCTTGAGTCTTGTAAGTCTGCTTTTAGTACTAGTATGTAAAAGGTGTTCTGAGGTGGAGTGGGTAGAGGGGCACTTAAGGAACCAGATCTGTTATGCTGTGGAGAGAAGTGTGTGAGATGCTCTCTGCAGGGTGTTCTGGGATGCTGCATGCTGACTGTTTGTGATGGATGGTCTCTACCTGTGGGAATAGTCTTTTATTTCTGTCCCATCTGTTCCTTCTCATGGGCAGGGCTTCATTCAGGTGCATGAGGGTGGAGTGTAAATGGGGCTTCATTAATTGCTGCTTGCAGAGCACAGTGTAGGTGGTGTGAGAGGAGTCACAGGACTGTCATGCACTGAGCTGTGCTATAGGAGTCCAGGCTAAGGGTCTGACAGGACCTAGTGTTAATCACAGATTATATTCTGGGACTGAATGTGGCATTTTGTGCTATAAACAGTACTAAGTGAAATAATTCACCTGTTAGTGGTGCTGTTTCTCAGGAAACTTCAGGAAGTGTGGACTGTATGCAGTGCTGGTGTCCAGCTGAATACCACTGACAGCCTAGAAAACCTCAACAGCTGCTGGCATTGGACTCTCTTATGCTAACTCTGAGCTCTTGTGTTCTTGGTGGGCTGGGACTCCCTGGAAGGATGTTTTCCTTCATGTAGTCTGCTAACTCAGTCCAACTCCCAAGCTGGGGTACTTTTTTTTTTTTTGTAAGTAGCATGAAGCAGAATTAGAGCTCTGAAATTTGTTCTCCTCCCTGCTCTGAGCACAGGAATAAAAAATGTTTCTCAGCTCTTGAGAGAAGGGAAGTGGTTTGTCTAATGTAAGAGAATTGTAAGGAGTTAGAGGCATTCAGATATGTGATTTGTGGTCTTGGTCATTGTGTAGTGACATCTTTCATGAAATCTTTCTCTTTCAGTTTTGAGATAAATCTGGGACAGGTGACTCACTAAAGTAAAGAGCAGTGTGACTTGGCATTCCTGAGAATGAATGTTTTGTAATGAATAGGCCTGAAGCAAACAGTGTGATAGTGTTGGACCACGTGGTTACTTTTGCCTGTCCTCTGACAGCTGCAAATACCTCATTTGCTGTTTCACCCAGGGCACAAACTGCGTCACAGTCTCCTCACTGTTCTCCCAGGCTACTTGTTGTCTCATAGAATTTTTCTTGTTTGTTTACTGTCCTTGGATTTTTCTGTGAAGCAGATGTTTCCAGACTCATGTTTTATGAAACATCAGCTGCTCAGTGATGTGAGCTCAGGCCATAAAACTGATTGAGAGGCTGGGAGAATGCAAGACCCAAGGTATCAAGAAGATTTCCTCCTCCAGGGGGAACAAACACTGTCAGAGGGATTTCAGAGTACATTTAGTATTTTTCACTGGTTGAAGCACGGTGGAGTTGTCAGGGTAGTGTCTTGGGAGGTGATTGGTAATAGGGGTTTGAATTAGGACTAAAGACAGGGAAGGTGGTGGCTGAGTTGTTAGCAGGTGTGTGTCCTGTGCCACTCTGAGCCATAAGGAGTGTTCAGGAAACTGCTCTCTAGCATGAGGGCAGCACAACCCTCTTGTACTGTTGGAGAACTGAGTTTGTGTTGGTCCTGCTGGGCTTCTTGGCAGTGGAAATAACCCATGGAAATACCTGTCTTTCAAACAGGTATGAAGTCTGCAAGCCAAGTGAGGATGGCTCGGAGTATGTCACTCTCTCCATTTACTTTCGGGAAAAGACAGTGAGGCAATCCAGCAATACTTCAGGGACTGTGCTCTTTGGGCAGCCACTGTTAATATCTGTGCCCAAACACAAGCTCACTGTGGATCACCTGTACAGTGTGGTATTGCAGCAGATCAGGTAAGTCATGGCTGTACCTTTGAATCCTCTGCCAAGCTCTGGAGATCGCTTATTCAATTACATTGTAATAAAATTACTGAACCCTTGTTAACAGGGAGAATTTTCCTTGATTTGTGTGGGTTGTATAAACCAGGATTTGCATTGCATTAGTGTCTGGAGGCCCCAGGGACATTTCAAGGTCCTGTTTTTTTGGGCTTTGTAACAGATATTGCTGGCTCAGCCTTGCAAAAGGAGTCAGGAGCAGAACTCAGGGCATGTTTTCAGGGCTCACTGATGGGGCCACCATAATTTACTTTTGCCTTTTCAGCATACAGCCAGTGAAACATGGAACAAGCAGTGAGAGCAGAGATTTAGGGAATTGTTGTTTGACTCCTTCTGAGGGCTCTTGGTGCTGTCATGTAAATGTACATGGCAGGATGGGTTCTGGTCTACTGGAGGGGATTGGGCAAGAGCTGATGATAGAGGGGGGTGCTGCTGTTCTGCTGCACAGCTGGTTATGGTTGTGTAATAAATGTATCCCTTCTCTTCAGCCGCTGTGTGAAACTCCCTCTGGCAGAAGAATACTCCCCACCCTGCCCAGACAGAGGAACCTGCAATGGCTCCAATGGTGTGGTTGAAGGTAAAGCCCTTTCAAAATCTGCTGGAAGCTTTTCAGCACTTTAAGCTTTCTAACAGCATTTGGTTTGTGCTGTATGTATTTGGCTTAAGCTCTAGCAGGTTGTTTCTCCACCATGATTAAACCTTACTGTTATGCTGGACATCTGCTTGGTACAAGAAGAATCTTGTAGACCATTTCCTTCCTAGGGGGATCAGATGTGCAGCAGCTGGAGAATAAGGTGTGGATGTGCATTCACCCTGACCAGTGTTAGGGAAGTCTTTGCTTAATTGAGATGTCCAGGTGCCTCCCTCCAGAGGCAGCCCCTCCTGATACGCCCCTTGGTGATGAAAACTGGCCAGTTAGGTCACAGAGATTGTGGAGAAATTTGTCTGTTGGAGGACACCGAATCAACAGTCTTATTCCTAGACCACTAGGAAATTTTTAATGCTGATGGCATATGAGTGTTTCCCTTCCTTGTTTGAAATGATTCACTAGTGTAGCCCTGAGGGTAACAGCTGCAGTTAAATGGGGAAAAACCTGCCCATTTTCCCTGAAGAACGGAAATAGTTTTCCTGGTGACTTACATACTCCTTTCTGTGAAGACACCCAGCTGCAGCCTTCCTGATTCTCTCTTGGAGATGCTTCTTAGGGTGTGCTGTCAGAAGGAGTCATTGTTAACCTGCAAATGTGCACTCTCCTAAACTGGCATCTGCTAAAGGAGAAAATACAGCTTCAGATGGAGTGGTCAGCAAGCAGAGGTTTCTTTTTCTGTGTGCCTTTTCATTGCTTTCCTTGTAACTGGTGTGTTGTACAGGCTGATGCAAACAGCTGTCCATGGCAGGTGTCAGGCTAAACTTCCATCAAAGCCCTGAAATATTGTCCTTGTTGGAAATTTTTTTCCAGGTGACATTGAAGAGATGGAGCATCAGGATGGTGGAGAGGAAGGCAAGGAAAAGCTGACAGAAGTTGAACCCTGCCACTCTGAGGGTTGTATGCAAGTGGAGTCAGCAAGAGACCTGCAGCCTTGCAAGAAACAGTATTTCACTTTTAGCCTTGTGAATTCCTCTGGGACCTCGGAGATAAACTCCATTGTTGAAGGAAAAATCTTAAAACTGAATGGTAATTATTTTCTTGCTGGTTTTTTTTTTTCCTTCCTTCTTTTTCCACCTGTGCAATAAATATTTCTTCTTTCTTGTAGCTTTTTCTGCAGTTGCTATTGACTGGGATTCTGAGACACGGAGGCTACTTTATGATGAACAGGAGGCACAGGTTGTAGTATGCTCTTTTCAGAAGTAATCTATGTAAATTTGCATGGTATTTAAAAAGTGACAGTAAACGGTGTTCTGCTGGGTCACCTTTTGTAGTGGAATAAACTGGATTTTTTGTAACAGAAGAAGACAGTTTTTACTGTCTTGATAAAAGCTCTAAACCCAAGTGAGGACATAAATTTTCTCTTATGGACTATTTAGCATAAGAAAGCAGTGTCAGGAAGCTGGAGATGATTGTCTGGGTGGGGAGGAGGTGCAGAAATAGGCAGTGTGGGGAAAGTGAACATGTAATGTCTTGATGCCAGGGATTACAGAGTACATGGAATTGAATAAAGCACCTCTCTCTTTCACTAGGCATTTGAAAAACATGGAAGCATGCTACAGCCACAGAAGAAGAAGGCTGTAGTAGCCCTCAGAGACTGCATAGAGCTCTTCACTACTATGGAAACACTTGGTGAACATGACCCATGGTAAGAACCTCTGCCTGCCTGCCGTATTTACCATAAAATACCATGTATGTTTGAGTTCACATAATTTTTCATGGGATTCCTATAATTTTCCAGGTCTGTCCTTTTGTCCTTACCTTTGAGAAGTCTGTCAGATCTGTATTAAGTCATTGACTCAATAGGCTGTGGTCATGGGTTAATACAAGTATTTGTTTTCTGCCTATATGTAAGGAAGAAAGTGTCATTGGGAATGTAGCTTCCAATGACTAGGCTATTTTTAAAAGTTAATTTTTGTACAATGTGCAGTTAACATACTTGCCATAAGACTATAAAGTGAAAGCAAGTTGGAGTTTGGAATTTTGAGGCAGTGTGTTCACCTGCATATTCCACAGGCAGTGTGCCTCCTGTAAGGCAGGGACTATGCTTGTGCTAGTGAGGCATCTTTATGGGAAGGCCAGAAGCTTTTCTTTTGAGGCAGTCATTAATTTCCTTGCTTGTTACTCCTTCCTTAGGTACTGCCCTAACTGTAAGAAGCATCAACAGGCCACAAAGAAGTTTGACTTGTGGTCTTTGCCCAGGATTTTGGTGGTGCATTTAAAACGCTTCTCCTACAGCAGATACTGGAGGGATAAACTTGACACTGTTGTGGAATTCCCCATCAGGTAGGATTCTTCCCTCAGGCTACGAACAGCTTGGTCAAGAAAGATGTACCTTCTGATCTTTTTGTTGGGTGGGCTTGTTGTAAAGGCTGTAACTGGAGCAGGTGTTTTCTGGGTTTGAATGGCTGGACAGCAGGCATGAGTTGAGAGAGTTAATTTATTTGGGGGTGGTTTTTGTTGATACTGTTCAGCTTTATACATCTCAAAGAGCATTAGTTCTGAAATTCAGTTAAGCCCATGTAATTCAACCAAGAGAACTTCTATAGCAATTTTAGCAAATTTTTTGGGCAGTGCTGCCCTTGCAGTACTGAGTGTTGCACAATTGCAAGATGAAAGCCTGCCTTGTCCCTCTGCTTCTGCTTGCCAGCATCCTGCTGTGGGATGAAGCATATCCCTTACTATTCCTATCTCACACTTTGGAGTGTCTCCCTACTCCAAACTGTGTTTTATTCAACACCTCCCTCTAAACCTTCTGGCAGTGCTTGGTGTGTTTGTCACGACCTGCCTTGTGTGGGAGGGGTAACAAGTCTGGTCTTCACACTAACAACACCTGGCCCCTGAGCAGCAGAGCAGCACTGGTGCCATGGTCCAGTTCCTAAAAAAGTGTTGGTCACTGGTGTACTGACACTTTTGTGTTTCCTTCCAGGGGTTTGAACATGTCCGAGTTTGTCTGCGACCCGAGAGCAGGCTCATACGTGTATGACCTCATTGCAGTTTCCAATCACTATGGAGCCATGGGGGTGGGCCACTGTGAGTAACTGCTGCTGTGCCTTTGTGTGCAAGGAAATGTGGGCAGAGGGGGCACGGGAGAGCTCTGCACTGGGACATCTGCAATGGCCCTCACCTCAAGTGTCTAGTCCAAAAGTTAGCTGTGTTCTGTGTGCAGGTGAGGATCATATTGGGATCCTGTTAGGATGTGGAGGGCAGAGAGGTAGCAACACTTTGACCTGAGGTCTGACTGATGCCTGTGGGACCCTGGTTAGTTGTCATTAGTTTGTGTGGTGATGTTCCCCAATTTATGAGTGGAGTCAAAAGTTTTCAGTGCTGAACCTGAAATTGTGACACTGGCTGCGCTGATGAGGACTGACATAGGAAAATATCATTTCATCAGAAGAAAAACCCATTTACATACAAGTTTGGTACATGATCAGTCTGTATTTTCTGTCACTGGTTTTGCTGCAGCATAGATGAAAATGGTCTGTAGGTGAATTACCTGTATCAGGTGTCCATGCATATCCATGCTGTAGGTGACACTTGTAAAACCACCCAGAAGCAATTTACCATGAGAGGCTGATGAACTCCTGTAGCTGAAGGGGCACATGTTCTGAGGTTGGAGATATCAGTCACAGAAGTCTTGGCTGGAAGAGACATAGAGGGACTGCTAACTTCATTCTTAAGTGAGGATTCTTGCAAGAACCGGATAAGATCCATTAGCAGCAGAAAACTTTTCTTTCAAGTGCAAATGCAGAGTCTTCAACTGTGTGTGTTTGGGAAAGCTCTGTCTCAAGGGCAGTGAACAAAGCCTACTATTGTTTTTCCCTGTTTCTTTTCCCTGTATCTCAGCTGTCAGGGATAAGCCTGGTATGTGGAACCTAGTCCTAGACTAGCTGGGCCAGCTGGCATGTTGGAGACAAGGCTTATGTCAGTTGACTAGGCTTGGGGTAGGCAATGCCAAAGGTGGCTCCTGGCCTCCCCTGCACGCGTGGTTGGAGTCCCAGGTGTGTCCCAGGTGTGTGTTCCCTGCCAGCCTTGCCCAGAGCGCTGAGCTGCGGTTTCTCCCCGACAGACACTGCCTACGCGAAGAACAAGGTGAACGACAAGTGGTACTACTTCGACGACAGCAGCGTCTCGGTGGCTTCAGAAGACCAAATAGTGGTGAGTATTTGGCTTGAGGCTGTTGCAGGTCTGTGCTGAGAGCAGGGTTCCCTGCTTTGGGTGTGACATTACAGCCAGGCTGCGTGCGTGGTTTCAGATGGGTTTTCTTTTCGTTCGGTAGACAAAAGCCGCGTATGTGCTGTTCTACCAGCGCCGAAACAGCGAGGAACATTCTGCCCCCTCTGCTCCCCAGGAAGAGTGTGATGGCATGGACACCAACTAAGCACCACCTCCAGCACTCAGCCACCATGGTAGTGGTTGCTCTTGTAAAGCAATGCCTGAGGCGCCTGAAAATTTTTCTTCCTTCTGTAGGGGTCAAGCAGAAAATCAAGCACTGAAAGAGTCAGTGCTGGGGGTTGCAGAATAGCACTGAAGAGCCAGGAATAGGTGCTGACACTTGGGTATTTAGAGGCCAAAAATAATATATATTGGAGCTTCAATAAAGTTCTTTTTAAAATCTGGCTGAGCTGTGTGGCTAGAGGCAGGGGTTGGGGCTGTGGTTCTTGGGCTGAGGGCTGTAGCTGGGGTTGGGAGAGGACAGCCTGAGCTGGACACCAGGCACAGCTGAGCCTTGCAGGGCCCGTGGAGGAGAATGGTGGGTACGATTCTGTGAATCGGCATTGTGGCTTCCTGCCAAATCTCTGGTGTTGCTGTTGGGCCCTGCCTGTGTCAGGGAGGCCTCCTGCACCCTTTCTGGAGCTCAGTTCAAGTCTTTGTACATCTGGTCTGTTGCAGTCTCTGCCATTGTACCTAGGTCCCCTGGCAAAGCAACAAATGTTTCTCTTGCTTGCATCCTTTCACTGATGCATTTGAAGCTCACCTGGACAGTTTTGACTCAGCATTTTTCATGTGAACACTGAATCCAGTGATGCAGGAATCTTGACCAGAAGGGAATCATACCTGCCTGTGGTGTGGCATATGTGCAGGCTGATCCCCATGGAGATGCAGGATACAGCTGCTCTGGCTCATGTTTTTCTGCAGAGAAAATACCATCCATAACATTGATGATTTCTTGTCTTTTCCATCTCCTACACCCTCACTTCCAGGCTGCTCTGTAAGCACTTTTCTGCTGGCAGCATTTCTCCTATGGTTTGTGCAGTGACAGCATTTTTATCATTTTTTGCTCAGTTATGTCTCCAGCCAAGCTCAGCATTGTATCCCCAGAGCTGTCACCTGTACGGGTGAGAGCCCAATGCAATGGGTTGTGTGAGTTTTCAGCCTTTTCTCTTGCAGCTTTGGTTTTTTTAGACTGCTCTTTCAGCCCTCCTCCACCCTGGAGTGTTGCCTTTTATATCCTCACCTGGTGACCCTCTGTGGGGCTGCAGGTGTGATAGTCCTGTCCCAGGTCCTGTTTGCCTCTGCTGTTCAATGGTTCTGCTCCATCCTTTTGTCACAACTGGCAAATGCTCTTCCCTCTGTCCTCCTTTACTGTGTGTTTCTTTTTAGGACTCAAGTCCAGCTTTCTTGAAAAGAGACTCCTGTGAGTCTCAGTGAAGAACTGGTCTTCCATGTGAAAAATGAGGAAAAATTCCAGAGCCTTAGCCTGTATTTTTTAGGGAAAGATCTAGCTCAAGGTAGTTAACAAAACGGGAGGGTTTTTCCTTCTTGGATGCAGTGTGTTGGCACAATGAAAGGCTGAGACTGGCTATCAGTGTGCTTTTTGTTCCCCCTGCAATATGTGCTTGCAGCTTCAGTGCTGCCATCACCTTCTGTTGTGGTGGTAAGCAGTGCTCATCCATTTAACCCAAACTTGCCAGCTCAGCCCCACCTTTCTGCAGCTCTGGCCAACAGGCCCTGTAGTGAATTGCAGTGTGCTGTCCCTGCACCCTGGGAGGGCAGCACCAGACAGGCCTTTGCCAGGGCACTGCAAAGGGATGGGGAAGAGGAGGGGGCATTGTCTCTAGCCAGCATGCTACTGATGTAATTCTCCTTTGTGGAATTTTGCTTTTAAAGCATTAAAATTTGAATTTTGAAATCACAGTTGCTTAGTTGCTTCTGCTGTTTCATTTTATTTTTGCATCTCTTAATATTGTATATTTTTTTTCCTTATTGCTGAGGGGAGCATGCAAAAAGCAATTTTTAAGCTGTAGCACTGCACTGAAATTACTCTAATCAGCATTTTTTGTTTGTTTTACCCTGAAAGTAAGTCATGTGGGCATTCCAAAATGGGGAATAGAGGAAAGGGAGGACAGTAAAAGACCTTTTTAAAAGAGAAATCGATCTGAAATAGCCTTTGTTCTCCTCCTCGCCTCCCTACCTGTGCTGACACTGAGAAATGCATCCGTGGGGCTCAATCTCAGATGCTGAACAGACTCTCTTGTACTGCAGAACAAGTGGCCCAGCTCTGCTTTCTCTGCCTTTGAGCTGCTGGGCTTTGGCTGGTGTGTGTGTGCTGTAATACCAGACTGTTTTTTAGACTAGCACTTTGTAAGTGGCTGGCTCTGTTGTACAAAGAGGAAAATTAAAGAGTGGTTTGCACTGAAACTGGGTTCTGTTGTATTTTCAGCTTTCATAAGGTGGCTTAAGACTGCTGGTTGTGGGGATTCCTGGTGCTCTAGGAGTAATTTGGGCTGGAGGAGAGCGAGTCCTACAGAGCCAGTGGGGATCTGGGAGAAAATCAGCTGAAGGCACAGCTCTGCACAGCTGAGGGTTCACTTTGCTCCAGGGTTACCTTTTCTCCCTGCAGTGCTGGGTTGCTGGTAACTGGTGCTCTGGCAAAGCTGTCCTTGCTTTTTTGTGGCACTGGGCAGCCTCAGCTATGGTTTCGTCCTTCCTCTTCCTCTGCAGATCCCTGAGAGGTCCTTGTCTTCCTTCTGTCCATTTTCTCCAGGGGTATCAGGGCTGCCTGTGACTGTACCACTGAGGTAGTTGTCCTGCAGTCTCTGTAATTTCCTCTTCAAAGCAACCTGAACACACTTGTGAGAGCAGGCTGGAAAAAGCTGAGGAAATGCAATGGGCTTGTGTGTGGGATTGTCCCAGTCCTGCAGGTCTAGGTGGGCTGTGAAACCCTTGTGAGAATGTTTGAAGTCTTCATGCCAGAATTACAGAGTAAGAGCAGAGGAGCTTGATATCAGCTGGAATTCCTGAATATTAATGAGCCTTAATGTAGACAGCAGCTGCTGAGCTTTGCTGTGAAGGGCTGACCTCCAAAACATGGTGTGAAACCCATCCTGGGAAGAAAGGAAAGCACAGGGGCAGCTTCCCTGTTGACTGGGAAGATGATTTAGTGAGAACAGAAAAGCAGCGTCAGTCTTGGCTCAGCTCCTGCTTTGAAGAGGATTTACACTTTCACTCTGAGAAAAAGGAGCTCAGAATAAAGAAGGGGGAACAAAACACAAACCAGCCAGAGTATGGAAGAGCTTCTTTCTACAGAGCATTTCTCCAGGTAGGGACTGTTCTCCCTGGGTAGGAGGTTTGAGGAGTTTCTACAGAGGAATAAGCCAGGAACAGCTGCTCCCTGTTCTCTGCAGTGCAAGGTGGGCAGCTTAAAGCATTTATTATCCTCACCTGGCTCAGTAAATAACAGCCAGGCACCCTTTGGCAACCCTCTGCTCGCAGGCAGGAGGGGCTTTGGGGGCACTCAGGTGCTTACAAATGGACCTGGGAAGGATGAAATTAATGGGAAAATTGTGTGTCTGTATGTGTGTCCTTGGGCTCAAATCAAAGTGAGGGCACTGCAGTTCTGAACATGATGTTTTTATTTTAATCTCAGCCTTGCTAAAATACATTATATAATTTTAGATAACAGATTTCTTTTCAAATAACTTTTACAAGAAGAGACAAAAGCATACTCTCAAATTCAGAAGATGGAGGTCTGAAGTTCTTCCTTAAACATGCCTTCAAAATGGAGGTCTTTTGCCATGAGCTCTTCTTCTACATCTTCTAAGGCCCACTGATGATCTGTCAATTCTAAGGCTTCCCATTCCGTCTGCATTGGCAGTGAACAGAGGTAGAGAAGGAAAAGCAACACAGGATTAGTTATACAAGAACTACACAAAGCAGTGCTTGCTTGCTTTAAAAACTCAACACTGATTTCTATTAAAAACCTGGCAATCCTGTCAACTCTCTGAAATCAGTGGTTTATGCTTAATTAGATGTTAGTTGGTCAATACAGATCTCATCACAGAAATTAGAAAAACTACATTATCTACTTTCTGCCAACCCTCTAAGCTTCTGGAAGTCCATTGCTTCTGTAACAGCTAGTTGTGTTCTGGTGGGTCAGGTGCTTTGCAGTGAGTTAATTCTTTCGTTCAGAGTTACTTGATAACAGCAGGTAAGAGGCCAAAAACTTTGCACCTGATCACAGACTTGTGCACAAAGCCTGCAAACAAACATGTCACATGATGGCCAGCAGGAGATTTGTATTTTTTGGCCAGAGCACTTCTCCTGCAATATGGGCTTTTCCCCTTTTGTTTCTGCTGGAGCATGTAATGGGTTTTGGTCCCTGCAAGGTGGAATTGGCAGAAATGCTGTGGAAAGCCAGTACTGGGTGGAAGTGGAGCCAGTACTGTCTGGAATTGAACCTCAGTGCTGAGTGTGACAGAACAGCAGCTCCAGCACTGCTGCCAGCTGCAGCCATCCTCTTCTCTGGCTGAGCCTCTGCCTGGGTGGTGTGGGATTTTTTAACTAGGAAGGTTACTGAAAATAACCTGCAGGAGCAGACCATCCCAACTTCCCAGGCAATAGGCCATGTGTGGCTAATCCTCCTCTACGGTACATAAAACCAGAAACCAGGTCTGTCCTTTGTGCATAAACCTGGGCTGTGAAAGGCAGAGGCAGTCTAACAACAAGTGCCTATGGAAAGTGCTTTAGGAGAACTTCAAGACAGTAAAATCCTGATGGATTTTCCACTGAACTGACTTGTTCACTTGATTTTCTTACCCAAGTTCCATTAGGTGCCTGCTGGACTCATGCTCAGCTGCACTATTAACATAACTTTTGGAAAGCCAGCTTCTGCTTTGGAACTATACCTCAAGGTAAAAAAAAAAAACCCTTCTTCAGCAAAAGCAGAGGATGGGACATAATTCAGCTTTTGTACCAGCAATGACTGATCTGTCAGGTTTACTTCAAGGTCAGCGTATTTGGGCTCTGCCAGACCCAGAGCAACTCCCACAGCCTTCATAAACTGTCAGCTCTAATTTTAGGAGCAGGAATCCAGAACAATTCCCTTATTTGACACAGGGAGAGGATGAGTTACATGTAGCCGAGGACCCTACAAGCTCACACAAACAGGGCTGCAGGTGGGAATACTGTACCTTAAATGCTTTGTTGGTATCTGCTGGCATGGCCATTGCTGCCCCTGTCATTTGTTCTTGCATCACCCTGGACTGATCTGCAGCTACAAATGAGAAATGAGAGCTTGATTTCTGTGTTATTAAACAGCATTCCCTGGAGCATGGTGCCATTGGGGAGGTTTTTATCTACAGGTGAGAACACTGCAGCAACAGCCAGAATGCAATACTGCTGTGCCAGGAGTCCTCACAAGACATCTTGCTCCCACCTGCTCCATCTTAGCCAGATTTACATAAAATATGCAGAAAACTTGAAGAAAATCATTTTCTACATTCCCAATGCACACCTGTCCTGCCCCACATCAAACATTAAGCAATCTCTGCAGTTTTCCTCAAAACCAATACTTGCTAGAAATAAAACAAACCTGAGTGCAAAACTCTTGCACACTGATTTGATGGGAAAGAAAGCCTGGGCAAACAACCATGGAAATTTATGAGCCAGTGGCTGGTGCAGGACGTTTGGATATTTGCTGCAGCTGATGGCAAACCTGGCCCGTGGACAGTAAGTAACTTCACAGAAACAAAAGAGGAATTCAGGAGCTTTTTTGGCTGGAAACTTAGAAATCTTTTCCCTCAGACAATGTCCCAGGGAAGGGCCAGCCAGTTCCCAGAAATGACAAGTGCCTTACCATTATCTTGGCCCAGGATGAGAGTATAAATGCTTCTGAGTCCAAACACATTCAAGAAATACCAGGAAGCAGAGCTCACCCTGACAAATCAGAACAAGTACAGTTGTCAGTTCGAAGCTGGCTCATGACCTCATTCCAGCAGCACTCACAGACCATCTGAGGGCTGTGAACACATTCAGCATTTTCCAAGTGGGAACTGGACCTTGCTTGCAGAGGACAGGGGCTTACCAGGATGCATCTAAGGTGAGCAGCTCAATTCCCTGCTGCAGCATTGGCTTAAAACGCAGCGTCAGAGGAAACGGGACCTTTGCTGCAGGATAAAGAAAAGAAAAAGCCCAGTTTCACAAAGTGACACTGCACTACTGCAAAGCACAGGGCAAAGTGAGCAGCTAGTTCATTTATTACACCTAATGTAGTCTGTGTGCAGTGTGCACAATAAAAAGTTAACTTGAATTTCTGAAAAAGCTGCAGTTCTGTATTCATTTAAATGAATGAAAAGGCTTTCTGAAATTTAATCAGATGACCAAACCCCCACAGGTATTACTTCAGTGACTGTGAAAGGGAATGTCCCTTGTTAAAGAAACAGTTATCACATTAACAGGATAGAAAAAAAACCCCAGAATTATGAATTTAAGTAAGTACTTTTGATGTGTACACTCCACACAGCAACCAATTCCCTGGACAGGTTCTGAGGAAAATCCACTGTATCAACCTGAAATTTAGGCAGTTTTAATAAAATACTGGTTTTGTCACTACAGTTGTTCCCAAGTACATGAGCTAGTACATGGTCTTTGAGACAATGGTCCATACTCAGAAAACAATTTCCACCCTTTGCAATGGGACAAGCAAATCTGTGCAGTTCATGGAGTGAAGAGCAGCAGTGCCACAAGCCAAACTTATGCTGCTTCAACTGACTGCTCTCAGGTCAAGGAGCAAATCCCTGGTGCAGCTCAGACCCTCAAGGTCATCTTCAGAAACACAGCCAAACCCATGTTATTCCAGACACTTACTCGTGACAAATCCTGAAAATGTCATGTTGATCCAACCACCAATGAGGATCATGGGCAGAACATTGGTTACATTCCCTTTCATCATATCTGTCAGCATGGTAGGATCTGTAAATCATAGACGGGATGTGAAGTGGCACATCACAATAAAGAGAAACAAGTCAGCTAATTTAACTGAGAAACTGCATGAGAAAACAGTCCTGTCCCAGTATCTATAATTTTCCATTGCTGACAATACTCTGCAAAATGAGATGAGCAGCCAGTGTGGAGGTGTTGTGTTCTGTGCTGTATGTGCCCCCATCCCTTGCCCCAGATCTCTGAACTTGCCTGACCCCTCTGTGAGCTGACCTGGGTAGAAAACAACCAGCTCCTATTTTGCTGTATACATTAGTTAAATTAAATCACTTTAGAGAAGACCCTGCAGGAGCTGGAGCAGAACACTGGCAAAAGGAGATGAGAGCAAGACTCCCACTGCTGGCTGCCCTGAGGAGGTCAGGTCTCCTGAGATGCTGCAAGCAGCTCAAGGCTGAAGTTAAGCAACACGAAGCAATCTAATGTTTTTGTTCTCCAAGAGAGGGATCTCACTCCCACCCCCTCCCTCACACTGCCTGCACTCCCTGCAAAGCTGATTCACCTTCCATCCTCGGCACACACTGACAGCTTTCTCTACCTGGCTGCAGTCAGGGTACCTTAACATACCTGTCATTGGTGAAGGAGGCACTACCTTTCTTTTTGTTTTCTTAAAAAATCCATCCTCAGGGTTATTAAAAAAATATTTCCGGGACAGGAAAGACTGAAACAGAGAAAGACAATGCCAACACCATAAGAAATAAAAGAACAGAAGCAGTAGTTCTTGCTCAGACATTCAGACATCTTGTGAGTTCTTTCTCAACATACCTTCCCAGGATCAGTGCCTCACTGCCCATGTGTTCTAAAGCTCCTCATGTTTTTCTGCATCCAAACTACCAGATCTCCGGCTTTTTAAAATTCTTAAAGTAATTATAAGAATTCTCTGAAGATAAACCCACGTTAACTAAAGAGCTTTTAGTGTTTTGTGCAAATTCTTTGTGCTGGTGGAGCACCAATACTGATACATGGAACATTTTCACTTGCCCAACTGACCTTGGATTTCACAAAATACACATTTGGTACCAACAGAGCCAAGAGGAGCGATGCATATTTAGTTTAGCAAACATTTCAGCTGACATTGCATGACCACCTCGTTATCCCAAGCTTGCATCCCATCCCTGTGTGCTTGCTGGCAGATATTAAACACGACAGTTTGGAGGCACATCTCGTGTCAGCACGCAATTAAAACATCGAGCAGCGACGGCTAACAAAAATGTCAAGGAAAAGACACATACAGCGGCGCTGTGTCCAAGATTCCTAAGAACCTGCACTCCTGGACACCGCCCTGGCCCAGGGGTGACCCGGCAGCGTCCGACCCCGCCGCGGGCCCCTGCGGGCGCTGCTCCTCCCGCGGCACCGCTCGGGCACAGCCCCGCGCTCCGCGCTCCTTTCCCGGCCGTGCTCTTTGGGAAGCCCGACCGCGCAGCTCCGTACCTGCTTTGGAATGTATTTCCCATTTTCCCGAAGGACTCTGCTCCGGATCAGGACTTGGCTGGAAGAGAGACAGCGGGCGTTAGCGGGCCGGGCCCGGGGAGCGGGGCCGGGCGGGGGGAGGCGGGCCCTGACCTGTCGGACACCTGCTCCTGCGTGAGGCGCTTGTCGCTCTGCAGCAGGATGGACACGTAGTGCCGGATCATGCCCACGAAGAAGGTGATGAAGACGATGGGCAGCACCACCCACAGCCGGATGTTGGAGTCCAGCAGCAGCTCGGGCTCGCTCATCGCGGCGGTGCCGCCTCGGGCCCGGCTCCGGCCGACACC